>JAJJMB010009331.1:790694-850632 GCA_023531105.1 Papaver atlanticum | reverse complement strand
TATGCTCATGAAAACTAGAGCATAATGATATATTTAGGTGAGTGAGTAGAGACATTTTTGGTGCAAAGAGAGAGTCCATGAGGACATAATGGACATCATTCTGTCTTTCGAGGTTAGAAGGTTCGCCTTTCTTCTCCTCATTGTTTATTGTTTTCCTTGGAAAACGATTCAACCCTCCTGGTTGAGTTAAATGGATATCATTCTGTCTTTCGAAGGGATTTCCCTCTTCGTCAGAGCTAGAATTATCAGTTAACCCCTCCCGATACTGGTTATCGGGTTGTCCCTCTCCTGGGAGTACACCGTTGTGCATAGTTTCACCGAGCTCCGTCTCGTCTAGGCCTCCAGACAGGGCTCCACCAGTTTCACCTTGGCTCGTGCGAGTGGATCGTCTCGTCACCATTGCCTTACCTGCGATATATGCAATAATGCTTAATTTGTCTTTTCTTATAGAAAAGTGGGACCCTAGATTTGCAGGTCATGTGCAGTTACTAAGTCATAGTTCAGACTGGACAGTTTAGTACAGGAAGACTTTGTAGTAAATTTTGGAGACATCTGGAGATGTCAAAACATTCCCTACTTGCATAAGTTTTGGTGGTGGGAAAAAGGTATTTTGTTTGTCTCTTTTCTCGAGAAAAATACCTCCTTCTACACGTCATACTTTTACTAGGAAAAACAAAGTTATGACTATTGAGCATATCTTCCCATTTTAGGAAATATTTTTCAATATCTTCAAACTTTTGATTTTGAACAAACTTTGAGTTTGATGTTTGATTATGTACTCATTAACCCTTCCCCTTGACTTAGAGTTAGATTTCTAAGAAGAAGATTATGGATTATCTTGAGTTTAAAAAGATGAAGAACATCGAGAACAACTTGTCTTTTCAACTTTCATAAGGTGATATTTTCTCTTATAAAGTTTACTGACTTTAAACTTCTTCCCATCCCTTTCATGGAGGAGATCGTTTGAGTGCTGAAGTGTTCAAAACTCCATTTTCACTCCGATCTTCAACTCTCCTGAGCGTCTTGAGGAAGATGTAAGAAATCTTAAAAGAACAAAAATCTTAAAGAAAATGAGTGAAAAACATGTAGATCTGATGATTCTGAGGCTCTTCAGGACTTCACTGATCGTGTGGATCGTGCTGAGTCCGAGATCTACTCATGAACTTGAACATAATTCTACACAGTGGTGTGAAATGCACTTCTTTCAAAGAGATTATGAAAATAATATAGAGATGTTACTAGGGAGGTAGATTAGATCTTCATACCTCCCTGTTTCTAGCGCCAAAATGTAGTTGCATCTTTTCTGATGGCTACATCCAAGTAGATCTGAAGGCTATAAAACTACTAACATTCAATATTCAAAGATAAACAAGATGTAAAGAACATGAAAGTAAAGATCAACACAAGCATATAACGTGGTTCGGCCATGAAGACCTACGTCCACGGGAAAGAAGATGTTTTCTTTATTGATTAGGGTCTTACCCTTGAAAGAGCTACAAATATCACTTAGATTTCTCACTCTCTCTTTATCTAGATCTCTCTCAGGAATTCTCTATAGAAAGACCATCTAAAATTACATTAGTTGTTCATTTCCCTCTACATGGACTGGTATTTATAGGCAATATTAGACTCGTTAAGGCCTGGTCTCGCCGAGCTGGTGGAGCTGTCGTACATCTTCTTATTACTTCGGACGAGCTATATACTATCCCTCGTGATGGCCTGCTTGGTTCCCTCTCCGAGTCGTCTCGCCCTATACATCATCGTGTTGCTCTTCCTTGGGGAACCTCGTGCTGCATCGCCTTTGGGTTATAGTATAGATCGTCCGAGCCTTCTGATACGATATAGATTCGCCCACGTCTCTTCTGAACCTTCATTAAATGCAGTCCTTCTTTTTAGACTTGACCGTCTGAGTCGATTAGACCACTCCTCACACGCGTCATTCATGTAACGTTTGTAGCAGGTGTCTCGATTCAGATGAAATCAGCTTTATAGAGTATGATTCGATGTTTCCACCTTATCATCTTATCATGAGATCATCCATTGGGACGTTGACACGTGACCATCGGGTATTTTACCCTCACAATGATAATTAAAATGGAAAAAAAAATAGTCATCCGAAAATATAGTTTTGATTTTTAAAACTTCTTTTTTCATTCTTCTTCTTCACAACGAAATATGACATCATAGATTTGGTTTCTATGACCTCAATTTCAATATCGTAAGGTCGCGTAATCCTTGAGATTCCTTGTAATAGATTTGTAATTTTCGGGAATTATTATTAACGATCAAACCAATACCAGCTAAGTTTAGGAATACTTCTCTGAATCGACTTATTAGGAATTAACCAAATTGGGGCTTATATTTTAATTACGGGCATAAGTAAAATAGTTTTTTTTTTTTTTTTGTATATACTATGTTCATGTTTAGAAAGCATTCATGCACTTACTTGGACTGTTCAACAACATAAGAAAACGTGATTTTACAAACAGAAAAGGGTGTTGTTTTGACAAATCTATAGCTTGGTATATGACATATGAACTTATATAACCAATTGGTAAGGACCCAACACTGTCATATATAACCAATTGGTAAGGACCCAACACTTAAATTTGTAAGATTTATAAGTAGAACACCTAAAACTCCTCGTAATCTATATTTATCTTGAAGTAAACTGAACAAACTGCGCACATGTAATTTATTTGATTGTTAATTTTGGATATGCCCTATGAAATATATCTGTTTGAGAAAATTCTCATGGTCGACCGAACCTAGATTTTGTAAATAAAAAAGATAGATAAAAAATTTAATGACTTTTTCTTATAAATGAAATAAAAAATAATTAAAAAATAGAAAGGATATTACAGTTCTGTTATTATCAAAAATATATATATATATAGGTGGCGTTTGGTATTATTAGATAGTGACCCCGATTTTATCTTTGATATGCCCCAAAAGTTTTTGGTACGCCCTAAAATCTGGTCCTTTTTGTTCATATAAGATACTACCTCTTTAGACTAGGTCTAGTGGAGATTCTCAAGCACTTCCCATAAATCGTGATATAATGCGCCTCTTTCCACTCATGCATGTTTTTATTTCTGGGAATCTTTGCGGGAAGAGACCACTGGCAGAAAATAATTATCTGTTATGATTAGCCGTTTTTAGATTAAAAACCTTGTAACTTAATGGGGTCCATAAATAAATAATGAGGTTTTGCTTAAAAGTCGTATAACTTATTAGACTACGGGTGGACATTATTCGTTTTCTTAGAATTTGTGTAAGTAGAGCTATAAAATAAAGAACGAATAATCGTTGTCATTTTTTTCCCCGTGCCCCGATTTTATCTTTGATATGCCCCAAAAGCTTACCGTCCCATAAAATATGGTCCTCTTGTTCATATAAGATATTACCTCCTTAGACTAGGTCTTGGGGAGATTCTCAAGCACTTCCCACACCCAAAAACCGTGATCTAATGCGTCTCTTTACACTCATGCATATTTCCTATTTCTAGGAATCCTTGAGGAAAGATATCACCAACAAAAAATAATTCTCCGTCATGATTAGCCGTTTTTAGATTAAAAAGCTTGTAACTTTTTGGGGTCCATAAATAAGTAAATGAGGTTTTGCTTAAAAGTCGTATAACTTATTAGAAAACGGGTCGTCACTGTTCGTTTCCTCAAAATTTGTATAAGTTGAGCTCTAAATAAAGAATGAATAACCGTTTGTTATTTCCCCCCCAAAATCAGACGACCATTGTCCATCAACGGTACAAATAGAGAACCACAATTCAAGCTGGACTCTACCCAAGATGACATGGAAAATGACTTGCGAACTGCTTGGGAAGAACCGTAAGACCCAGTCTTGCATTGTTATGATCCCAATGAC
The DNA here is from genome assembly GCA_023531105.1 of Papaver atlanticum. Taxonomy (NCBI): domain Eukaryota; kingdom Viridiplantae; phylum Streptophyta; class Magnoliopsida; order Ranunculales; family Papaveraceae; genus Papaver; species Papaver atlanticum. The sequence continues at coordinate 846,750 of JAJJMB010009331.1, read as the reverse complement.
CAGAATGTTCAACTCAAAAGCTTAATCTACCGATTCATGGACTGCAATTGCTTCTGTCTGGACAAATTACTCAATTACCATAAGGCCGTGTTTGATAGGAGTTTACTGCATGGTATTAACCATTGTTCCATGAATATGACATGTTTTCCACGGTTTGATCAAAAATCTATTTCACTGAAATTATAAAAAAAAAAGTATGACCCGTAATATATTTTATATTTTAAACACCATTCCATAAAATTGAATGAAAGGTCTTTCCTACCTCCTCGATAAGGTTTTTAAAACGTGACTTGTTTTTTATTTCTACGAAGCGATGCGTATGTTGAAGCGTGGAGCGTCGTTTCATGGTTGATGTTTGAAGCAGATGCTTTCTTAATTGTTACTGGTAAGTATATAAATTTTTTTCCTTTATGTTAAGGAACAAGGTTATTATTATTATTAAAAAAACCAAAGGTATATAATTTAGGATGATAATATTTATATAAAATCAATGTATGTCCAAATATTATCAAAAATAAAAGCTATGATAATTTAGGATGATAATATTTGTTAAGGTGTTTCACAGTACTAGCGAAACGTACACTTTTAAAAACCATGCTTCTCGGGATAAAGATTCCATGCAAACACTTTCTGTGTAATATATATATATATATATATATATATTTTTTTGGTACACCACTTTCTGTGTAATTATTTCCCTTGGCTGTTAACGTAATAGACTTTATGATGAACTTGGTGGGGCAGTAAGAATATCCTTTCCCTTGTAGCCGTTTGATTAAAATAGTGATCTTCATAGGTCCCACCGAAACCTAATTAACTTAACTCCGCGTTATACGATATCATATCCCACTCTTAAAGGATAGACTATGTCATTCCCACTATTTTACATGGCTAATAACGTCAAACAAAAACATATATAATCGATTTTTCCTTTCGATTTTGGTATTAGGGTTTTATTCACTTCTTCTCAGTCCGCCTCTGTAAACAAATCTAGGGTTTTCGAAGAAGAAGAAGAAGATGGGTCACGCTAATGTCTGGAATTCTCACCCTAAGAACTACGGTCCTGGATCTCGTACTTGGTAAGAAAATCAACAACAGAACCTCTGATTTTCACTCATTCTTGTGAATTTTTTTACTCATTTTTTCATCAAAATCTAAGTTTTTTTTTGCTTTCACTGTAATTTATTTCGATTTCTGAAATATGTGTTTAAATCAGTTTGGGCTTGTTTAAATTGAGCTTTGACTTGATTAAATCTAGTGTGATAAAGTGATTAGGGTTATACTTGGGGAGTTTAGTGGTTGTAATCTTATTATAGGTTAAGGATTGAGCTGTAGATTTCGTTTATCTAAGAAAAATAGGGTTTATTGTTTGCACACTAATTATTTCTGTTTGAACTAGATGTATGTGTTTGATTGGTTAAGTAATTAGGATTATAATTGTGGAATTTTAAGGGAAAGTTATTGTTAATGGTTGAAAGTTGAGCTGTGGTTGTTGTTTTCTGCTGAAGCAGCTCACGTGGAAGCTCTCTTCATCGTTGGTGTGCTATTTGTTTGCTTCAAACTGGTTGTGAATAGCTAATGGTTGTAGAGCTTTCACGTGGGTACCGTTTTATTGGTTGTGGGTTTGTTTATTGTGATTGGGAGTGGATTTTAAGGATGATGATGGTTTGGGATTTTTGTATGAGGTGTACAATGGTGTTTTTTTGTTGTTGGAGATCAATGACTAAGGAGCTAACTTGTTTGTGTTTGTATATTTGTTTGCAGCCGTGTGTGTGGGAATCCACATGCTATCATCAGAAAGTATGGACTGATGTGCTGCAGGCAGTGCTTCCGTAGCAATGCCAAGGAGATCGGTTTTATCAAGGTGAGCTGTCTACAAGCAATTGAGATTTTGTTGTAAATTTGTTTATGCACTTGAATATGTTAGATGTGTTGCTGTAACCATTCCATAATTTATGTAAAATTTCAGTGGTTGTGTTTTCTGAAAATAAAGTTCTGTACACATCCCTAGCAAATTGGTATACTGAAATTGTCTCTTACATTGTCAAAGTATACCTGTAGTAGGGGTTTGAATAGAATTTGTCATTTTGTTGACATTTGAGATTGTTTAACATTGGCGATATTGTTCCTTGTTCTGTAACAATCCTGCTGCATCATTTTAGAGTTTATTTCCTAGAAACTCTGGTTGCTGTTCTTAACTGGTTCTAGTACTGGGCAAAACCCTTAGCACACCATTACATTGACATTGATTTTGTACTTCTCAAATTAGACCTATTCTAGGATTTTAAATTGATAAACTGCTGTGAACTTGAATATGTTAGATGGGTTGCACATCTGTACTCTTGTAGTTTCATTGTTTCATTTCATTTGGAACTACTTATTTCGTGTTAGGGGATGTGACTATGCAATGCTGTAGCTGTTTAGAGATTGTATTTTCTAAACAGACTCATTGTTCTTAACTGTGTTCTCTCTTAATCTGCCCATAACCCTTAGCACAGTGGTAAACCAACATAGTTCTTACATTCTCAAGTTAGAACTACTGTACAGTTCTTTATGGAACTGACAACATGATTGTAGAGGGTTTTATTGTTCATCTGCTTCTGTGTTCAATTAACTGTTTTTTTTTTTTAAATTTCAATGTATTAATAAGCTGAGTTTCTTTGTTTTACAGTACCGTTAAGGAGGGCCGGTTCTATCCATCAAGTTCCTTATGATGGAGGAGGATAAAGGGAAAAGCTGAAGTTACATTTCTCTGGGAGGATGGGTTACTGAAATGAGTCTATACCTAGTAAAGTAGTTTTAGTTAGATCTGTTCGATTGGTATTTAGAATTTGTAATGAGTCTTGACATCATTATTCCATGTTTTGATCCGAATGTTATACTGGCTATCAACATCAGTTAATGGGATTTCTTATATTTTAATTTTGCTCAATCAGATCTTCTATGTCAGCTACCTTTTTCAACTTATAAGTGTCTTTGTTACCAATTTAAGATGTCATTGTGGATTTTATATCAACCGTTGTGGATGCCCGTGTTGGAAGTCTAGTATTTCAGAGATTTGTCTGTCAGTGCTATATCTTCTTATAGATGCAGAACTGCTCTGCTGTTCTTGGGTAGAAGCTTGATATTAACATTGGGAATGTACCAGAGATGGATCTAATATTGTGATTCTAGCTTTCTTCTTGAAGAAAAATGCGTACTTTCTCAATGTTTCATGTTTGTGTGTTCTTAAGGAATTTGAATCAGAGGCTGAGGAGTTCTAGTCTGAATTGCAATAGAAATCTCAGATGAAACTCATCTATGAGTAATAATGAACAGGTAGATGCATTATGCGTGTTGCACATCAGTGCAACTCTGTGACAATGCAACTGAAACTGGTATCTTTTCTACGATTGTCAAATTCGCAGGAGCTGAGATAAGCAGGATGAAAACATAGACCAACTCGGATTGAACAAATTCACACAAGCAGAGATAAGTAGAAGAAAACGAAGATCAATTCAAAAGATCAATTTCAGTATTCAAATTTCTTTCTTTGAATCCAGTTCATTCTGTAATCAGATGAGGTGGAATTCAGAGTTTACACAGCATTTTACTCTTGAACCAATTAGCCTAACATTTTTTCTTTTTTCGGGTTCTTATTCTCTATAAGAAACAACAACATTCAGTGATTTCTACTACCGCTCTTAGAACTTGTACAGTGAAAACATGAGAGTCCCTCCTTACCGAATGAAGCATTTTATGTCTAATGGCATCCGTCACTGTATTTCACTCGAAGAGTGCACCGATCACGTATCTCACTGCGCGAAAAGCTTTATGTCAAATTCAGTCTCCATTCCATTCTTCATGATGACTCCCTGGTTGGATCAGAAAATTTAGCAAATGAAAAATAAATGAAATTCAGGTATGTAAATAAAAATTCCTCGAATGCAGTTTAAAGAGATACAGAACAGGAAAGAAAATAAACACCTTTTCTGTTATTATAGAATCTATAATGGCTGCGGGGGTAACATCAAAAGCTGGATTCCAAACTGAGATCCCTGATGCAGCAACTTGTTCGCCAAGCCCACCTTTAGTATTCAACAGCTCATTTGCTGATCTTTCCTCAATAACAATTTGGTCCCCGGAAGAGAGGGAAAGATCAACAGAAGTCAAAGGAGCAGCTACATAAAATGGAATCCCATGGTGCTTTGCATTAACAGCAAGACTGTAGGTTCCTATTTTATTAGCAGTGTCACCTAAAACAGATTGTAATAAAAACATATAAAATCTCTGAAATCTAATGTAAAAGATTAGTTTAGCAATAAAGAAAAGGTCGCCAAATTTTGTTTTCGAAATATACCATTTGCTGCAACACGGTCAGCTCCAACAATAACCGCTTGGACCCGCCCGGCCTTCATTAATGCAGCTGCTGCAGAATCTGCTATTAGTGTGGCAGGTATTTTATCATGTACCAACTCAAAAGCTGTTAGCCTGGACCCCTGAAGTTCAAAAAACACACTGAACTGTCAGCTCGGACACCCTGCACTTTTCTCATAACCATATATTAATTATATCTACTATAGATGGATAAATTACAAGTAAAACAGTCAAAAAACTTTCTAACCTGGTTAAATGGCCGAGTTTCAGTGCAATATGCATGTTCTAAGATTCCTTCAGCGTAAAGTGAACGAATGACACCCAGGGCAGTTCCATAACCGGCAGTTGCGAGGCTGACAAGAAAAAGTAAGTCAACATAAACTCCAAATAGCCCACTATAGAACCAATAGAAGTCTCAAAAATTCCAAGGTACCTGCCAGTATTGCAGTGGGTTAGGACGGATATCTTCTTCGAGTCTGTCAGCCTGGCTTGGATAAGACTTGCTCCATAAGAACCAATTGCTTTGTTTGAGGCAACATCATCCTCAAGCATGGTTTCAGCAGCTTCAATGTAATCCTGAAATGTTAACATACACAATAATTCCTCATTACAATTTGAGAACTAAAGATATCAACCGTAGTTTGTGGTTTAATTGATATAGATGCCAACATTTCAAAACCCACTCAACAACATAAACATTAAGGGATTGTTTAGACAATAATATTTGTTCCTATTTGAAATAATAAGCTTCAATGTGGTTAACAAGGCAAAGTCCCAACTAAAGTTGCCAAATTATTACAACAAAAGGTCTAAAAAGTGACCACAATGTATTACCTGAATAACCAAACTCCCTTCAGTAGCCTTGGCAGCAGATGTTGATATGACCTCTTTAAGCTTAGTTGCAGCGTCTGACAGGTTTACAGCAGTCGGACGGCTGCAGAATTACAAACGTGAAACTGTAAGCAACGGTTTCTCAATATTTGAATACGCAAACAACATGTTCTGTAACAAAAAATAAAAATAAAAATCTCAACAGCTTTAATCACCATTGCAAAAGATTTAACTAAAGACGCACCTGGAAACAAGGTAGTCCAATTTGTCAATAAGAAAAGAAGCTGCATCAACCGGCCCACCTCCATAAGGTTGCAAGTTGAACGCTTCAACAGCCAGAGAAAGAGCTGCAGCTATAGCAATTGCAGGTGCCCCACGAACCACCATATCCCTTATTGCATTCCTTCAACATATAAAGATCAAATTTCAAAATCACTGGAATAAAATCCTTACATCCATTTTGTTTGGTCTTTTAGCTAAACCGTCACACTAAACAAAACAAACTATTATTTCTCAAGAAACCAAAGACAACAAAGTCACCTCAAATAAGGTAACATAAACAACAAATTTCAATCTTCAATGAAACATACTATTGAGTTTTAATTAGACAACCTTCAATTGAACTCTGTCAACATCATCAGTATTAGACCAAAAAACTTCAATTATCATAACCGGTTTCTCAACTCCCAACAAAATCCATCAACAACAGATCATACTAACCCAACCTTTGACATTACCCTAAAAAACCACTCAATAAAAAGCCTTTTAACTAGACATCCCTCAATTAAAGTCTATCAAAATCATCAATATTGAACCAACACAAACCCGGATAACCAGTCATTTTAACAAAATTAAGCATATTTCTTCAATTTCTAATAAATTATACTTCAGCAAAATCCATAATTTACTAACCCAATTCCTGATTACTTAATCAGTTTTACTAACCCTAGACTAAATTAAAATCACATCTTTCAAAAAACTAAAACAAGAATTTCTTACCATCCATCATTAGAATCAACAATATTCAAGTATATAGTTTCAAGGGGAAGCTTCCTCTGCAATAACCAAACACAATTTCATAAGAATTTGAAAAAAAAAAAAAACAGTGAGAGTGGAAATTAAAGAAGATTAAAACCTGATCAAGAAGTTTAAGTGAACCACGTTCATACAAGATTGCTTGAAGTGAATTCTCTACAACAGCAGCTGAAGAAGACATTGTTGTTGTTGGTGATTGAGAGATATGGCCAAAACCCTAATTTTTGAAATGAATTTATAGTGATTTTTTCTGTTGAGTCCTCTCATCTATTTATCACTTTCAGAATAGAATCTCAGTTTAAATGCCTTTCACTTTCGGCACAAAAACTGCTTTTTCTCATCTTTGGGCTTTATTATTGGGCCTCCATAGTAACCTATAGGTCCTATGACATGCACCAGGGGTGAGCATGGTCCGGTACGGACCGGTTTTTACCTCATCCGCATCCAATCCAATAAGTTACGGATTTTGAATTTGGCATCCGCATCCAATCCAACATCCAACAGATTTGCATCCAATGGATGAACGGATTGGGTACGGATAATCCAATGGATTTGTTGTAGCTAAAATTTATAATAGAAAAATAAAGTCAACATAACTGATTTCTTATAGAACCTACACATTCTATACATGTATATCAATATAAAAGTGCCATGAACAACACTTTAAGAATTCATAAATATTACTGTGCCATTCCAATTGGGGCAAACTAACTCTACCTTCCATGTTAATTTCTGCAATATTACGCCATTAGGGGCTCGAACCTGGGACCTCCTGGAATGCATGAAAAATTATTCCGGAACAAAATATCGGTTTATCATTTATGCTCCTCTGTCCAAGTTATATAGGCGGAATAATCAAATATCTTAAATTAAGAAAAAACTTTGAGTTTCATAGAAATTCATTTTGTTTTTTGTTTTACCCTTTGTTATATTCTCAAAATTACAAACATCAAGTTAGTTGGGGTGATATCCATGCAACATTAACAAAGGTATGTGTCAAATATAACCTAGAAATGTGAATTCCGCCTATCTAGTTGGACAAGCAAAAAAAAATTCTATGCCTATATAACTTGGACGAAAGGAGTATTTCTTTGGCGGCCAAAGAAAAAAAAATGGTATTGAAAATGTCAAGATAGTTTCGGTCTAAGACCAATGAGACTTTGAAAAATTCCTACATTTAAGGTCACAAAAGATTTTCAGTGTTTTAACACAAAAACCTTTTCCAATGGAAACCTGAAAGATGAAATGTGGGTATGACATGTGAGGTAATTATTCAAATATATTCTAATCCGTCCTATGGTTTTAGGTTCACTTAGAAGATGATCTTAGTCATCAAAATCTAAGGTAATTAATTAAGGGTTTAGTTATTTAATCTTTAAATCAATGGTGTAGAATGTTTTTAAAATTTATGGTTGAAGATGAATTTTCTTCCACCTCTAAAAATTTATGGTTGAAGATGAATGTTTTTAAAATTTATGAATGAATTTTCTTGCACACTAAATTATCACTAGAGATGCTCTAAGGATTTTTTTTCTTCTACTTTTAATGTAGCATCTTCTGTATATGAATGTTGTGTGTGTAATCGTGTTATCATTTGTGTATCGAATGAGGCAATAATAGATGATTATTATTGTTGTAAATTGATTAAATTAAGTAATTGAAGCATATCCCAAGTTCCCAACTATATTAATCTAATCAGAGTTGACTGGTAGGTGGCCTTGGAAGAATCCCATGGTAAATCTTCAAATCTACACATTGAAAGAAAGATGGAGACCAAAGACCCAATTATTGCAACAGGGAGTATCAATAAAACAACGTGAATCTGTGCTCATTAAACAACGTGAATCTAACAGCGTATTTGTTTTCTTTTGTTGACTCGGCATTTGGATTCGACTCGGTTTCTGAACCCGGCAAGAATCATGTGTCATGTATGGTTTCTTTTTAGTTTGATTTGGGTCTAACTCATACCCGATTCACAACTTATCCCTGATTCAGACCCATTTTAATCAGGATATAAAATATCTCTAACTTGTGGGACCAAACCACTTAATTTTGAGTCGTATCTAACTCAAAAAATAAATATACGGAGTGAAATCCGAATCAAGCGATTCTAGTCCGATCTGAACAAGTAAGATACATAAATAAATGGAAGGGCAGAAAAAATGGGAAAAAAGAATGAGAGAGAAAGTCTGTGGGCGACAAAATCAGGCGATAAACTCATTTTGCAGATTTTGAAATTCAGTAAAGCATGATTTAATTGTTGATCTTTCTCTTATGTACATCTATTAGATTTTCGTTACATAATTTCAAATCATCTTTATCTTTTTTAAAATCTGAATAACATCTGAATTAATTTTATTTCGTTCTGAAATAAGGGTTTTTTTAAGATAGTTGTTCTTCGTCTTTAAGTAACTCTAATTTTGGATTTGGTCTTGATGTCAGAATAATCTTTTCTGCTTTGGGAAAGATTTCCTTTCTGAATATCTTTAGATTGCCACTTATCGGATTCATTTGGCAAATCTGCTAGGTTAGAGCTGGCAAACGGGCGGGCCGGGACTGGCTTGTTACGGGTTACACGGGTTCAGGTTAACACGGGCCAAAACCCGCGGGTCGATATTCTTCACGGGTGGTCATTTCTTCAACCCGCGACCGCAACGGGTAAAGCTTGCGGGTTCACGGGTTAACCCGTTTCTGGTTAGTCAACTCCCCAGAAACCGATTTGACAAAGTTTCATATGATTTCTTCTCTATTTCCGGACACATTCAGGCCATCTAAAGCTCCTTCTATGCAACCTAACATTCATCTAATTCATTTGATATTTTGATTCAATTCAATCAACAGATTCAACAGTCACAATGTCACACCAAAATTTAAAAACTTAATGAAAGGATCAGAAAATTGCAAAACTTAAAAATAGTTTGACACTAGTTTTGCATCATAAAAGGAACACAGTTATACAGTATACTGATCATTAGTAGTCTAGTACTGGTGAAGGTGCACAACCAACAGTTGCAGAGTCATTCACAGAATCTAGCATCTCAACATCATCATCCTCACCGTCGTCACTACTCATAACATCGTTATAATGGTCTTGTTCTTGTACACTTGACATCCTGGATGGAGCCACAGAGAATAAGTCAAAGGGTCATTCAGAAACATAAAAAATACATAAACAAAAAGTATAAGAAAAACATCTCATTTGCAAGTAATAAGATACATCATACATGTAAAGAAATTCCAAAAAAACTATTACAGTACATGTATTGGGAAATTCCAAAAAAACTATTACAGTACATGTATTGCTACCCAAATAAGGACAGTCTCCACCAGTACATGTAATTGAATACATTAATCAAAGATTAGTAATGGATTAAACGTAACAATCGCTGCTAAATATATAACAGAAACGAGACGAAGGACAAAGAATACCCACATTAAACATTCAATTAAACGTAACAAAGCTCCCAAACTCATAAACACATTACATTATTCACATTAGAGAGTCAAAATCCCATCTAATGCTACCCATACCAAACACAATGAATCAAAATCCCATCCGCCTACCGTATCGGACTACCACAAGTTAGTAATTAATTTTGACCTTTAATTAACTACAAAGTAAAATAAGCTAAAGATGGGATTCTCCTTTTACCATTTCATCAAACAGATTATAAGCATAAGTTCATCTTAAGTACATACATAATCCATAGCCAAAGAAAAATATGAGACCAGTATCAACATGTCAAAGCTTCCTTTTAGGCTCAAATTTCAATTTGGGGGTCAGTTCTACAGTTAGCATCCCTACATAGTTCATTCATTCATGTATGCTACACAACCTAAGATTTCTCAACATTCTAGCAAAACCCAATTTTTCATCTCAAATTTCTTCTCACTACAGAGACAACCAAGCAAGCAAATACAATTACTTATCAGTACTACAATATGCTGTCAATAAAATCAGATAAACAACTCAGAAATCACTCCACCAACTAAATCAAAATAACATAAAAATTAGACTAATTAGTACTAGATTATAGATCACCCATTCATGTTATACTCCATAAACATCACTTTAGCAAGTAAATCAAAATTGCAAGAAAACACAAAGAAAACCTTACCCAAAGATGGTGAAAATTAAAAAAGATACAAACAAAAGAATCATAAAAAGTAAGAGAAAATTGTGTATACCAGCTTGTGAAGGAAACTTAGCAGCAGCAGAAACTTAATCAATAGCAGGAAAAATGATGGAGGTGATGAGGAGGCGCAGCAACAGGAGAAGACGGTGGGGTGAAAAAAGAAAAGAAAGAGGAAGAAGAAATGATCTGTTTGCTAGGGTTTTTGGTGTTTTTATACCTTTAACGTAGGGATAGGATTAACCTTACGTAATATAACGGTGAAAATTAAAGGTAACTTATTAATTTATTACTGTACACGGGTTTACGGGACGGGCATGGGTTAACCCGTTTTCTCACAAGCCGCTATTTCTCCAACCCGCGCCCGGCTTGTTTAGGACCCAGCCGGGATGGGCGCTGGTGTTTATGGTCCGGGCCGGGTCAACTTGCGGGTTTCTGGCTGGTTTGCCAGCTCTATGCTAGGTGGTGTTAGGCAGATCCCCTTCCAGGGCAGGTTATCGGCTGGTGGGTTTTAATTAGTCAGCTGTTAACACATGTTAGAAGCACATCTGCACGTGGCCCTTCAAATCTTTGCTAGGAGTTTTCTTGGTACGAAACTGATATGTTTATTCTGAAAAATCCTAGGTATGTATTCATGAGAAATTTCAGTAAATACTGTTGCTACAATTTGGAAGAATTTTTGGTTATGTTTGATGGAGAAAGAAAAGTTAACTGCGTGCAATTATGCAAAGGAAAATTGTTACAAGTGGCAGATATGCGGTTTTTTAAATTTAATTTTTTAATTCCCTCAGTAAATATAAAGGAACATCAGAGGATTGAGAAGTATATCAAAATTATTACCAGGGTTTTTCTTTCTCTGTGGTACTGGTTCCTAATCTCATATGTTGATTTGTTTCAAAATATGGATAATCCAATTATATCTTAAGGTCTCGAGACAGTAGCTAAACTAATGGAGGAAAAGGCTAATATGTCTGATGTAGGAAATTACCAGCTATTGCAGTTCATCAAGAAAGCTTCTTTATGCATGATTCTATGGAACTAGTGGGTAAATTGTTTAGAGAAGAGGATTTCTACAATTCAAGAATGAGGCCAGATCAAGTTAAAAGAGATTTGAGAAACAAATGAGATCTTCAGTTGAATTTAGATGTAAGGGATACTAGAACAAAAAAAATATTTTTCTTTACTTTTGAAGACCCTGAAGAGTTTGCTAGAGAAGTTATGTCTCATGCATCAGTGGATGGTAAACTATTGGTATTTAGAGAAAAAGTGGATCAGGTGAGACAATCAGACCATAACTTTAACAAATATCTATTATGGACTCTCTTTAAGTTTTCTAGCTTTACTGCTGATAGAGTGTGTATGGCTAGAAAACTAGCTAAGCAGTTGGGTGAAGTGTTGATGATGATTGGTCCTCATGGTGTTTAGTATAAAGCTCTGGTTATAGTGATTCATCCAAACCTTTGATTAAAAAAGTGAATATGGTGTTAGAGGGTTTTGGTTCAAGAAAAAGGCCAGTTGAGATAGATTACATCAGATTTCCTGCTAGAGTTTGCACTTTTTGTAAGTGGATTATGCACCCTCCTGGTTATGATTGTAGGAATGACTCACCAGATGTGGTTAGGGATGTTCCTGTTGTAATTGGTACTAAAGATGAAGCTAAGAGTTTTTTGGATTTGAAGAAGAACAAAGCTAAGAACTAGAAAAAGACAGATCAAACCTCCACTGAATTTAGAAATTTAATTGATAAAGAAGCTGTTAATAGAGTAACTAGGAAGAGATAGATAATGTATATAGATTGGAAATGCCCTAATCCTGATGTTAAAGGTAGACCAATGGTGATTAAGGAAGGAGGAATTGCTGGCGAGAAGGTTGATCAGGGGAAAGGAAAAGAAACTATGGTTGATACTGAGGATTATGAAAAGGAAAGAGCTGAGAAAATTGCTAAGGAAAATTATTTTCAGAGTTAATTGAAGGGAAACATTTTTTACAAGGTTATGCTTGGTTGCTGGAGGAGTATAAGGATTTGGGGAGATGTAATCCAACTGAAATGATATCCACTGCCTTGGTTGTAAATGAAGGGGATTCCATCCCTCTTAACCCAACACCAATTCTAGCAGCAGAGGATGTTATTGCTGAGGATGTCGTGGTATCGGACAAGGTTAAAAATCTGAAGATTGTGGAAGGAAATTCGAGCACGGAAAGCGTTAATCTGGTTAGTAATCTTTTCACAAATTTGCATGATTTTTATACTTTCAGTCTTCTGTGGTGGTGCTTTTGCTGTGTTAGTGTTTTTACATTAATTAGTCCTAGTTTTATTTGCCTATATTGGTTTGAAATTTTTATTTTACTCGTTTTTTTTTATTTCTACTGCATTTGGTGAAACATTTAGATATAAGGTTCCTGTGAATAATTTAGTAGTCAAGAAGTTAACTTCGTGGAATGCGCAAGGATGCAATAGTCCAAAAACATATAACCATGTGAAATTATATTTTGTATGAGACAAAAATGGGTTTAGAGAAAGCGAATGAAACTACTAGAAAACTTAAGTTTAGAGATTGGGCGGTTATTCCTTCTATAGGTAAATCTGGGGGTCAGTTTGTAGCTTGGAATAATAATATTTTAGTTGAATTGGCAGAGGTGAGCTTAACATAATAACCGTGGCGTTGAAAATAAAGGGCATACTTTGTTATATATCTTGTATATATGGTGCTCTAAATGCTCACAGCAAGACTGAACAATGGGACTATCTTTTGAGCCTAAATGAAAAATTTAAGGATTCATGGATGTTGGTTGGTGATATGAATTTTATCCTAGATAGTTCTGAGAAAGAAGGGGTAAATGAAGCTTCTACCAGTATTTTTAATATGGTTCATAAGGAAATTCAACAAATTGGGTTTATTGATTTGGGTTTTCAAGGTGATCCTTTCACCTGGTCTAATCAAAGAGAAGAGGAAAAAAATATATTAGGGAACGTATTGAAAGAGGTTTAGTGAATGTTAAATGGTTTGAAACCTTCCCTGATACTACTGTTTATCATTTATCTAGGGTTGCTTCAGATCATAATCCACTTCTTATCGATATTAATCCGGTTAAAGTAGGTGGTAAAAGACCATATAAATACTCCAGAGGATAGAAAGAGCATAAAGAGTATAATATGTTTATAGAGAAATATGTGCATCCCTAATTTTGTACAACTCTCAGGAAAATCAGGTTAGAAATTTCCAGTAGCGCCTAGAGGTTTACATCGGATGATAAGCAGATAACTAGAAAAACAATTCTTTGCCCCACTCTCGTATATGCTTGTATGTGAGTAGTGAGTACAAATTTTATTGTCTAATGTGTGTGCATATACATATATTTGTACATTGTACTCCATTACTAGCGTTTCTCTTCAATTTTTACTTCGTTAACTTTGGAGTATGGATGACCTAAAAGGAAGCCGTATAACAATTATAAAATGGTGATGAATAACCGAGCTTTATGAAAGCGAATTTTCAAGTACTCGGTAGTAACATTACATCATCTCCATGGAAACATTCTTTCATTACAGAGAAAATAAGATCTGAAAATAAGAAAAAAGAAGATAAAAAATAAATCAACTCTTACAGAAATAAATGAGTCCTTTAACTTATATGAGACTGGACTATGTACACTCACACGTGACAACCACATATACATGATTCAACACCTAAAACATATGTTATGTAACACCACCACAACTTGGACTTGTATCAGTACCACTTGAACCTGGACCTGGATCAGCACGTATGCTATTACCCCCCCCCCCCCCCCCCCCCCCACCACCACCACCACCAAGTGTGAGGTGAAGGGAGAAGAAACCTTCAACTTGGACTTGAGAAAGCCGCATACTATGAAAACCCTTAGTAAAAATATCCACAATTTGATCAACAGTAGCAACATAATAGACCTGCAAAGTTTTCAGTTTCACAAGATCCCAGACATAATAGAAATCAACCCATAAGCTTTTCATCTTGCTTTCCATGACAAGATTCGAGGCTAAAGATATTGAACTGATCATTTTCATAGCCAATCCTAGGAGGATGAGATAAAGAAAAGCGCAAGTCCTTCAACAGTTGACAAATCCAGACTACTTCAGCAGCAGCCACAACTAAAGATCGATACTATGATTCTATTGAGGATCGAGAGATGGTTGACTGTTTCTTGGCAGACCAGGAAATCGGAATAGAACCAAAATATATTCAAAAACCACCAATAGACTTACTATCTGAAATTGCATTTGCCCAATAAGCATCCATAACCATGAAGAAGTAGGGGACCTTTGGTGAAGCACAAACCATGATCAGTAGAAACTTTGAAATACCGAACAATTTTGTGTGCAATAGAGACATGTGAGGTGGTACGACGAGACATAAACTGATATACTGTTTGTACTGCGAAGGATATTTCAGGCATGCTCAATGTTAATTAATGTAAACCTCCCACAAGAAATCCAAACGAAGTTTGGTTTGGTAGAGGATCCCCATCAGATGTAAGCTGAAGATTCGCAGAAGCTGGAGAGGAACATGGTTTACAACCTACCATGTTAGTATTTTTCATAAGATCAAGAATACTAGATTTGTGCCCGTGCTACGCACCGGGCGTATTTATTCTTTTAATTTTGTTTGCGCTGGGCTTCGCCCCTCCCCGTGGAGATGTATTTTTGATTTGGTGTGGCGGGGCAATTACATTAAATAGGTGGAAAATATGTGCAATTTTTTATTTTTTTTCCTTTTAACTTGGTGTGCGCGGGGCTTCGTCCCGCCTTATGGAAATACATTTTTGATTTGGTGTGTGCGGGGCTTCGCCCCGCCCCATGGAGATGTATTTTTGATTTGGTGTGGCGGGGCAATTACATTAAATAGGTGGAAAATATGTGCATATTTTATTTATTTTTTTCCTTTTAACTTGGTGTGCACGGGGCTTAACCCCTTCCCGTGGAAATGCATTTTCGATTTGGTGTGCGCGGGGCGAAGTATTTTTTTATTTGGTGTAGCGGGGCAAATACATTAAATAGGTGGAGGATATCTGCAAATTTTATTTATTTTTTTCTTTTATTTTAGCATAAAATATGTTGATTTTTTCCCTTTTATATATTAATTAGGAAAAAATAGTCCTAATATAGTAATTACTCGATTTCTAAATTGAATTTGGACTTCCATAAAATTCCAAATACGGTAAGTTAGGTTTTCCTTTTAAGTTTGTAATTTTTAAATCAATCATATGTTGCCAAGTGTCCTCACCTAAATTTTGTCACTTCATGAATTCCAAATTGAATTTGGTTTCTTTTTTTTAATCTTTTTCCTATTCTTTTTAAACCAATCATTGCCAAGTGTCCTCACCAAAACACTCGTTTCACAAAACTCAAAAAGTCCTATTTCGACCAATAGGAAGCAAGGGTTTCCTCACCGTTCAACGTGGGAGCTTTATTTGTCTAGGTATTTAGATATTTCGTTTGAGAAAGAAACAAACCAGTTGAGTTTCTATGAACTTCAAACCAAGAAAATAATGTAAAGCACAAAGGTCCTTGACGGGAAATGAGGACCAAGCTCAGCAATGAAGAATCATCGTTACATTTGACCAAAATATCATCCGCATAAACTAAAACCATTGTAATCCTGTTAACAACCCTTTGCACAAGGAGAGAAGTATCTGCCAAAGAGGCCCATCGAAAGAAATACTCCAGACAATTTTACATACCAAGCTCTCTGAGCTTGTTTCAACCCATAGATTTATCAATTCTCTATTCTGACTACAATCAACAATCTTATGTTGAAATCATAAGGGTTGGGAAGCACTGACACAGAAACGACACGACACAGACACAGGGACCGACAAAATTCAAAATCATCAGGACACTGACAAGTTTATATATATATTAATTAAAATAATTTTTATACACTAGTATCATACAGTAAAACCTATCCGGAAGAATACTCCATATGGGAATAAACTCCATATAAGAATAAAAATTTCTGGTCCGGATTTGGGAAAGTTATATTTAAGAATAAACTCCATATTGGAATAAGTCATAAAAAAATTCGTTCCGTCTTAAGGAACCTACCTCCATATAAGAATAATTGACATTATAATATAAATATTATAGATCTTGTCATGCATCAAAGTTTAAGATAATGAGATTCTTGTAACCATTTTACAAGATTATTTGGCTTCAAAGTAGAGTATTTGCATTTTTGTGCACAATTCAATACCAATATCATGCACTCATATAATATCATTGATCAATTTTCGTTGTCGTATTTAACCCATATAATTTTATTGGTTAATTTTTGATGTCAAAGTTGAGTTTATATTTACCAAGATACATTTTTTTGTTTCCAATGCATGTATGTGTATTTTCTCAAGTGCATGTATGAATTTTTTTCTTTTGGTCTATTCAAGGTAGACCTCCATATAAGAATAACCCCCATATAAGAATATATTTTTGTGATCCCTAGGATATTCTTATACAGAGGATTTACTGTAGTATTATGGTATATCAAATACATTAATCACGCAAATACATGAAAAAAACTCAATTTTATGCCATTAGGTTAGCCCACCTATACAAATATTAAACTATTATACTAATTTTCATAACCCATCTAATTACCCAATTAGTAAAATGAGGTAAAGATTTCTACACCTGCGTCGTGTCGGTGTCCCATGCGCGTCCTGTTTCTGACGCGGACATGGAACCAATACCGGTGTGCCAGTGCTTCATAGCATAAGGGCAACGTAAAAAAAAAATTGGATCACAAAAAAGATTTTAGATCGGAAGGATAATTTCGTCGGACGTCTAATGCTATCCCGCGCGGCACCTTAGGATAACTTTATAAGCTAGCAAGTTTATATCTGTCGGATCATGAGATAATACCATCTCATATATGGATACAACAGACAGACAAAAAGTAATTGGAAAAAAATCCCTAAACATTCATAAACTTAAAGAAAACTTTCTCCTTGGATCTCTGTTCTTCCCATCTTTTTTTAATAACTTGAATTCGAACAAAAAAACCGAACCTTTGAAAACGGAACACTAACATTACAATTTGATTTGGGAGGTGAATCGAGATTGAAATTATTTTAATCTCCAATCACCACATGCTGCGCATAATTCATTTTCATCAATCTACTGCTAAATAATCAACTTGGGTATTTTTATCTTCCTTCACTATCATTAAAAAATTAGGGATGATAATTCATGTTAGATAATCATGCCCTAGTTAAAGGTCTTCTACAATTGTAATACTGAATTGAATTTACAAGTTTTAATGCCAATGATCAATTCGTGGTGCTGATTTTGTTTAAGGGAAGAATTCTATATGTCCACTCCTCTAAACCTAGCTAATTTTTTTTATCTTGTCTGTTATGTGTATCACTAGGTATGTGTTAAGACTATATTGCTCATAAGTTAACTAATTGGTTGCGAAGGTGGTGTCTTATTTATGGCTAGTGTTGTTAGCATGCAAGAGAAACTGAGATCAGAGAAGACAATGGAGTATGTTACAGGACCTACAATTAGAGTTAAAAGAATTGAAAGGAGCTGTTTACAATTAGTTATTTAGTTAACAGCTGGCTCTCTAATCTAAAACATAATCTAGTGCTTGATAAGTTAATCCAACGGTGTAAAGGTTACAATTGAATTATGCGTGACCGTGCCGGACAGCACAGCCCTTTACCGAGTGTGACACAAACGTCACGGCAAAGATATTGGGTCTCAACAAATATAGCGGGCCTAATCAAGCCCGTTTTTACCAACCACGTGCCGAATTGATAATTCCACCAACTTTGTTTGTCACACGCGGCAATAAGATTCTTTTCCCCACAACACAAGGAAGCCGAAGAAAACGAAACGAAGAAAAACGGAGAAACTTCCCACTTCGTCTTCTTCATTCCAATCCAAACCCTAATTTTGTCCAAATTTCCCCTGATTTACATCCATCCCCAGTCTAAATCTCAATCTCCAAACCCCCATATTTCAAATTCCGTAACCTAATAATCTCTTTCTCAATTCAATGTTCCAGAATCATTTCACTTGAAAATATCGGGATTAAGTGATTGAAGAAGAAGCCCTAATTGTTGGGGCTTCCTTAATTCTTTGTGATTACATCAATGGGTTTTCCCCACAGAGGTATTTTCAATGGTATATGTGGTTTAATTTTGTTAATTTTCTTTTTCCGTTCACAAAATAGTAAATTAGGGTTTTTTTCCCGAAATTTGGATTTAGAGAATGGGTTTCATGGGGTTATACATAGGAGGTTGTTTGAAATTGGGGAGAATTCGTCTTTAAACAATTCATCGTCCTCGAATGATTTGGCAGTAAAGAGTCCATCATTGTGTTCAGGAATTCAAAAACATGAAGGTTTTGGGAATGAATGTGAGTTCTTGAAAGGGCATCCGTCGTGTACTTCTGGTGGTTATTTCGATTACATTACATTTTTCTACTGTGATTGTCAGAATTTTCATGTGTTTGGATATATGGTGCTTGCATTATGGCTTGGGGCATTGTTTTATCTGTTAGGTAATACTGCAGCTGATTACTTTTGTTGTTCGTTAGCTAAGTTGTCGAAATTATTGAAATTGCCACCGACTGTTGCGGGTGTAACGTTGCTTCCGTTGGGTAATGGTGCGCCTGATGTGTTTGCTAGTATAGCTGCATTTGTTGGGACTGATGCTGGTGCAGTGGGGTTGAATAGTGTGTTGGGTGGAGCTGTTTTTGTTACTTGTATTGTTGTTGGGACGTTGTCGCTTTGTGTTGCGGAGAAGATGGTGAGGATTGATAGGAAGTGCTTTATTAGAGATATAAGTTTCTTTTTGTTTACGCTTGTGTCGTTGTCTGTGATTTTGATTATTGGGAAGATTAGTGTTATGGGTGCAATTGCGTTTGTGTCGATTTATGTTGTTTATGCGATTGCTGTTGCTGCAAATGAGTTCTTTAGGAAACATGCACCGAAGTTGAGATTTGATGTTGTGACACCATTGCTTCCTGTTAGAGGAAGTATTTTTTCTCATGGAAGTGAAGATGAAGAATCTTTTTATAGCCCGTTGCTTGATGTGGATCATGAGAATGATTCCCCAGAACTACAGAATACATTACCTCAATGGATGTGGGCATCAAATGTTGCTATTTATTCGAATCACTCACTGATGCATGGTATGGACGAAAGCTCGAGGCCATTATGGGGTTGGATTGATGATGAGACACGTACAGACAGAAAGGAAATGTCCTGTTCATCTAAGATACTTACCCTGATGGAGATGCCTTTGACCCTCCCTAGACGGCTAACAATTCCCATTGTTGAGGAAGAACGGTGGTCGAAAGTTTTTGCTGTTGCTAGTGCTTCCTTGGCTCCAATGCTTCTTGCAGTTTTGTGGAATACACAAGATAATATGAGCTCTGAAAGCAGAATCATTTCTTACATTATAGGTTTTGTCCTTGGTGCTACACTTGGCAGTGTTGCAGCATATTTCACACGAGCTGATCATCCACCTCGGAGGTTCTTATTTCCATGGGTATTTGGAGGATTCTTCATGAGTATCATCTGGTTCTACATTGTGGCTAATGAGCTTGTGGCGCTCTTGGTGGCATTGGGGGTCATTTTTGGAATCAACCCGTCAATCCTTGGTTTAACTGTACTTGCATGGGGAAACTCTATGGGCGATTTGATGTCAAATGTTGCTCTGGCTATTAACGGTGGTGATGGAGTACAAATCGCAATGTCAGGATGCTACGCTGGGCCTATGTTCAACACACTTATGGGTTTGGGGATCTCGTTGTTGATCGGAGCTTGGTCAAATAGTCCTGCGCCATACATGCTTCCCCGAGATATTAGTTTGATATATACGATGGGATTTCTCATGTCCGGACTTATCTGGGCTCTGTTTGTTTTACTTCGGAACAGTATGCAGCCAAACAAGATGTTAGGAGTTGGTCTCATGATCATCTACCTTACTTTTCTCACTATTAGAGTGACCAGTGCAATGGGTATTGTATCATTAGCTGGCCTAAGATGATGTTTCCATTAGCTAACAGTAAGAGGTAGAGTGAATACAGATAGTGTGTGGACATGTACAACAGCTCTGGTCGGTCCTGGTTCTTACATCTCAGTTAGGGTACCAACGCTCGTAGCATAGTTGTACTTTAACCTGAATGTGAATATCATGAGATTGCATCTGGCACCATTATGTACAGTTAACAATGCAGGAGAGTTTCTCCTTGATTAAAGTCCGTTTTTCATGATAATCTGAAGAGACTCGTTCATTTTGTCTGTCCATTGATTTTTCTTTCTGTGTTAGTTTAGTTCTCGTTATTCTTGGTCGTTATTCCCTTTGTCCAGTATGCTCTCTCAACCGCAGCCATTTTTCATGGCGTCAACAGAGTTGATGGAGGCTGGTGATAAAAGTGTGGTAAGTTCTCTTCAATCTCTCCTCTAGTAGTTGATAGATGATTCACTATTTTATTCTAGATATGCATGTTTAGTTCTCATTCTTTTATCTTGATTTATAACTTAACCCTGATATCCAACTGAGGCAACTCTGTAATCTATATGCTTATGTCCAAACATGGTACAGTAGTGCCTCCGTGTTGGGTAACTGTTCTTTCTGGCTTTGCATGATCCCTGGTTAACTACAGACATTCTGGTTTGAGTCTGAACATTGTAATGTTGGAATCTTATGTTTAATTACTGAATATTAGAACCTAGTCGTGAATGAAACCTATAGTGTAGATTTTGATTGAGCCCAGGAGCTTTATAGAATATAGACTGCTATATCTGGATGCAGAACGGATAGTATGTGGAGTCATATTATGCTTCCTATTTCTCCTGCATCAACCATGTGATTCCTTAAGACTAGAGCCTACCCCATCCATTTACACCCATTATTTTGTTAATCAGTTCTGTTTCCAGCCATCGACTCCTTGAGTTTCTACTTTTGGTTTTGCTTTCGTACATTTGTCTTCGTTCTTTTCATACAAAAATACCCTTGTTCACTTCAAGCCGGTTTACTGATTATGTTTTCGAGTTTCAGTCGACCATCTGACCATGCTTTATCTGAAGGTAGGACAAGGTTAACATCTGAAGTAGTAGATCAAGCTGAAGTAGTCGAAAAGGAATCAGGATTCAATAAGCAGTTCTGGCCCACTCTTAAATTTCAGTCAGGCAAACCGCTTACAGGTACACACCCACAAGTTCTCCACGAAATTGTCTTTTTTGTTGTTGCTAAATGCTTGAAGAATTTTACTGAACTACTTCTTATTGCATTTTAGGTGCATTTCTTGAGGATTATTTTGAAGGCCACCTACCTAATCTACTTCATTTTGTGCTTAACCTCTTCTCCATTATGTCCTCCCAGCTTAGATTAGTTACTGGACCACCATTATATTGCATCTCTTGAGAATGTTTCTCCGAATCGAAAACATTTTACTTGTCAGTTGTCTCATCAGAACCCTGTGAAAAATGGAGCAAGACCTAAATCTTAGAACATTTTACCGTTTCTTGCTTTCCCAAATCTTGGCTCCTATCTGCGCATCAAGTGTCCAGTGGCAGTTTTGTTATTAAACAACCTATCAAGGGTACTTTTGAACTTGAAGGTCCTTATCTTCTTCCAATCAAAGAAAATTTCCAGATCTCTTCTTCTTCCTCTCTGAAATTTTCTTCTTCCTCTCTGAAATTTTCTTCTTCCCTTGCTGTCAAGAATCTCAGTCTGCAGTCAATATTTTGGAGCAAAGATGATGGACATGACCTTCTACTGGGGCAAGAAAGTAACACTACTTGTTGATTCATGGAAGACTCATTCATGGACAAGTTATGCTTTTACACTCTTCATTTGTTTTCTCTTTTCAATTTTCTATCAGTACATGGAAGACAGAAGATTAAGATTCAAAACCATCTCAAAACCATCAATCAATTCACCTCGATTTCAGCTTGGTAAGAAGTCAGCTAGAATTTCAGTTTCAATCCTATTTGGTGTGAATTCAGCAATTGGGTATTTGTTGATGTTAGCAGTTATGTCATTTAATGGTGGGGTGTTTATTGCTGTTGTTTTTGGTCTTAGTGTTGGGTATTTTGTGTTCAGAAGTGGTAGTGATGATGATGAGGTTATGGTTTTGAATAATCCTTGTGCTTGTTCTTGAATTCATTTCAAGTAGCCTCAGATTTCATTGTTGCAATTTGTAATTTCTCAGTTTTAGTTTAATGTAGTCTTTAGTTGTTTGTTGGAAATCTCCGGGTTGTTTTAGAGAATCAGGTAGCCATGGATTGAAGAAGATCCCCTTTTCTTTTCCCAATCTCATCCCACCTCATCTTAGTTTGAAGAATGGTCTTTACATCGTCCATATAATCTCTGAAACCCCATAATCATTTTCATCAATCAAAATTGATTTACGTAAAAGCCACTTAATCTTAACCTAAATCAAACATTTCTTTGTACACCATCTCATAATCTTCAGGGTACAAATCGATGGAGGTTTTCTATGGTTGACAGTGGTGGTGCAAACGGCTATAGGCGGCAGAGGTTGGTGAAGATAATGTTTTAATTAGGGTTTACATCTCATGGGTTTCTTATGGGCTCTCTACCTTTGGGTATCTGTAATGGGCTTCTTTGGATTTGAGAAGGTTGTGTCTCTTGGGTAGGGGTGTGCAATGGACGGACGGTTGCGAATTAGGGACCCGCAACCAAACCGTCAAAGTTGCGGATTTGGGAAATTGAACCGTGACCGGTCTAATCACCCGTGGATTTCACATCCGCGGATCAGCGGGTAATACGGACCGGATGCGGTTTAACCGCGGATTTAGTCAGGAAAAAAAAAAGAAAAAAAAGATTTAGATATGAACACCATTCAAAAAAATCAAAAGATATTTGGACTGAAACTAACATGAAATTGAGCGAAGGGGAACTTCAGTTCGTTTCATTTCAAAGCAAACTCTGTTTGGTTAAATAGCAAAATACATGGCTGAAGGCTCATAAGCTTTGTTTTGTCGGGCTTTATTTAACTGGGCTTTATCATTTTTTGTTATAACCTACGATGCGGGTTAATCCGCGGATTTACAAAACCAACCGCAACCAAATCGCTAAATCTTGCGGATTTGAAAACTCACCCGTGTCCGGCCCATAGACTCTTGCGGATTGATTTTCACCCGCAATTTTGCGGACGGTTGCGGATGAAATCCGCGGTTCCGGATTTTATGCACACCCCTACTCTTGGGTTTCTTTAGTCACACCTTGTAGTCTTACGATTGAAAGATGCACCTGTTCGTAATTTCAGCTGCATCTCTTTGTAATTTTCAGTTGTGTCTGTTTGTAATCGATTCTTATTTCTTCAATATAACTTATTCAAATATGCGGTGCAAACTTGTGTTCTTTCGAAAAGATGGATTCATATTTGGAAATCTCTACCGTTTCTGAATTTCAAGAGGAATGAAGAACGTAATTCTAATGTTATATTCGTAAATTTTGTAGACATGATGTTACTTTATCGGGACGATAATTCTTGTATTTAGAAGCTTACCGTGATTTGGGATAATAGTGGCATACAGCTTCTTCAAATGCATACAGCTTCTTCAAATGCCAAACTGGTGTTTCAATAAACTTGGCAGGTAACTAACAACAGATAATTCTGTACTCGGTCAAGACGCAAGACTAGCTACAGATGCATTGTTGAGCATTGCGAAATCAAGTGGTTTGGTGTTTCCACCTTTTGTTTCTGGAGTATACGTCTTCTTCTATGAAAAAATATTTACCCAAAAGATTCATTTGGAATGAATTACATACACATATCCCTGATTTTAGTTAGCCCAAAGTGTCTGCCTCAGGTTTAAGCCTGTCAATTATGTTTCTAACATTCTTCTGCATGAAGAAGCGCTAATAAGCAATAAAAGGTTTGAGAAAGAAGCACATATGGTACAAGATGAAAATGAAAATTCATCTTTATCGATCAATCAAAAAAAAAAAAAAAAATTGACCACGAGTACCTAAAAGGTTCATGCTAAACATTTATCTATGGATCATTTAATTTTTTTTTTTTTTTTTTTTTTTTTGAAGATTAAAATTGATAACAGAGTGCCAAGAAGGCACAAGAAAACAACAATCCTGAGGACTTAAAAACCTGATGAGTAAGAACTACAACCCGGCAAATCCGAAGTAAAACAAACAGAAGATTACATATTATGAATACACAATCTGAAAATTGTATACTTTCCTATCCCATCTCCCTACTAGATCATCAAAGGAGCCCCCATTGATCATTTATATCAATGGATCATTTAATCTTAAGTGACCATTCTATAAACCTGGCCCTGATCCATTGGTTCAAGTAACCAATTTTCTAATCCGATTTCTTTGGAAGCTACCAAGGCCCTGGATCATGACCTATTGGTTCGCCCCAAGTAACCATTGTAATATTGACCGAGTGTATACTCTATATCTTACACGGTTAGTCAAATGAGATTTTGAATGACTTCTGGGGAGTTCGCAAATTCATTGTTAGTCCATAAAGACTTTTGGAGAGTCTCTTAATATCTCTTGTTATTGGTTAGAGACTTTTTTCAAGTCATTTAAATTCTCTGAAACTCCATGTTATTGATTATGATTTTATAAGAGTCACTGCAACACTACTGTTATTCGAAGGAGAGTTGAAAGTCATTGATTTGTTGTTTTAGAGATTTGGAGAGACTTTTTTCTTAAAAATAGGCATGGTAGAAATCTCTCCTCAAAAGGTGATATTTTGGGAGACTTGGAAATTCGGAGATTTTTTGGTTTTTGGAGTAATACACTTAAGGGCCAACTATGCAGTAATAAAACTCCATATAGGAAATCAGTAGCGAGATAGCATAGAAAATAAAATATGGGACGAATGGAATAAAGAGAATGAAAATTTAATCATAGGAAAGAAGTGAGATATATTTTGACAATGGACACATATTTCATTAGGTAGTCATGGTATTTTTATTATTACTGTAACGTGAATAATAAAAAAATCGATAATGTTTGGAATTAATCAAGGGATATTATACAATTTTTTGTCTCTATAAATCACATAAACTTTCTACAAGTCTCATATTTTTATCCCTACAAATCTCATTTTTTGTCTTTACAAGTCACAAAGACTCTCTAAAACACTCTCAGAGACTCACTAGAAATCTCTAGATTTTCAGAGAATCTATGGGAATCACTCAAATTAAAAATCTACGAAAGTCCATAGATATCTTGTTTGAATACCCCCGGTTATATTCTCGAATCAAATGACCGAGTTGATAAACATGAACTCGGAAAACTAAACGATTCCAACTGTCCCGGTTTTTTATTTTTTATTTAGCTTATGTTCATAAGTTTGATTGGAGAATAGATTTTAGAGGGTTTCTGGAATTCATCCGAATGGCATAGATCAGTAGAAAGTTTCTCATCGGAGTTTCCATTACAACTTCAGCAAAGGTACTCTTCTTTTTTTTCATCTTCTTCTAAGTTCTTCTAATTCATCTTCTTCTAAGTTCTTCTAAATTAGGGTTTTTCAGAATTACAAATAACTGGAGTTTTAGAGGGTTTGGGAAAACAAATTTCGGGGGATTATTAAGTTAACTTTTCAGTTTAGAATGGAGGAAACAAGAATTGCTTTCCCATATTCTGATGGGGGAGATAGAATCAGTAGGTTACAGGATGAACTAATTCACCACATCCTCTCTTTCATTGATACTAAATATGCTGTTCAGACTAGTGTTTTATCTAAAAGATGGATTGATATTTGGAAATCTCTGCCTTTTCTAAAGTTTTATAGGACTTCCTTTTCGGATGTTATCAAGTTTATAGATTTTGTTGACATGGTATTTATATTTCGCGGTGACACCAATATTCAGTTTTTTCGTGTGGAGTGGGCGAACTCTTTTGCAGATGATAATATGGTGACAATGAGTGTTCATAGATGGATTGCTCATGCTGTTAAGTATAATGTTCAAGAAATAAGAATAGTAATCGCTCAATATTATAAATTGTCATATAAAATTCCTCACCATCTCCTTAATTGTAAATCATTGAGAAAGTTGTCAATGCAAGTGTTCGGTAATGCCAGATATGTAGATACTTTTCTACCAAGATCGATGAATTTACCTCAGCTTAAAGTACTGTGTTTAGATGGATTATCAATCTCCGATGTAGAATTATCTAAAAGACTCTTTTCAAGTTGTCCAGTTCTTGAAACTCTAGATATAATTGATTGCAATATACAAACTGATAACCAAAGCAGGAAGTTGATTGTGGATTCTCCCAGCCTAAAGAAGTTCGCGTATTATGACCATTGTCGTTTGGCGCAAAATAATACTACGGCTAATATTATCAAGTTATGTGCTCCAAATCTGGAAGACTTCACTTTGAAATCTTTGTTGAGACAAGATTATTCTCTAGAAAACTGTTCTCCACTGTCCGGGGTAACTTTTGACATGAAAATCAGCGCAAACAAAGAAGATGAGAATGCAGAAACATATGAAAATCTGCCTTCAGAGGAAATAAAAGTATATGCTAAACGTATGATGCAATTTCTAGGAGCGGTTTATATGGTGCAAGCAATGAGATTAACCCCTGGTTTCCTTGAGGTATGTGTGCATCTTCACATATTTTCGGAAATAATTTAATTATCGTGCTCAGATAGTCTTGCACTTGCTCTAGTTAGCAAGATTAAAGATGATATACTAATTTGTTTTTTTTTTTCTTTTCTTTCTTGTTTTTCAAGGTTCTTTCACAAGCTCCTGACTTATTAGACTGTCAGCACCCTCGCTTATGTAACCTAAGATCTTTGACGCTTGAAATGTGGTTTACAAGAGGTTGCTTGAGGGCTATAACATGCTTACTTGAGATTTGTCCTAATATAAATACAATATATATTGAATCGATTGAGGTAATGTATGACCAAACCCTTCATCCATCGCATTTGGAGACTTCTATTTTCGAGTAACATGACTTCTATTTCCGAGTAGCATTTTTGAAACCTCTGAAGTGATTCTTACTCGTACTATTATTCTTAGTCACTAATTGACATATCACTTGTTGTTATATTTTGGATATAGACAAATGTATCGAACGTTGTTGATGATGACTGGGAAGTAGGATTGTCATTGATAGGAAAGTCGTCTCACCTCAAGTTTGTCCAGATTGAAGAAGTGGAAGGATGTGATGCTGAGCTCAAAATTCTGAGTTTCTTGTTGAAAAATGCAAAGGATTTGAAGAAAGTTTTCCTATACTTCCGTTCTAGTTTTGGCTCGCCTAACAAAGTGAAACAAGTTGAACAATTTAAGGATATGCTAAGAGCAGTTCCTACGGCTTCTTCAAGTATCGAACTAGTGTTTTATTGAAACTTAGTAGGAGATCACAATGTGAACATTTATGCAACCAAATTAAGGCAATCAGATGAAAATTTATTAGATGGAGTTGGCTAACAACAGATCGATTCTTCTGTAGTCGGTGAAGAAGCAAGCAAGACTTCCCTTGCGAAGTCAAGTAATTTGGTTTGGTGTTTTTTTTATTTTTTATATTTGCACTTGAAATAAAAAGAATTTTTATTTTATTTTCAAGGCTTTAAGTACTCGTCCAATTTTCTTTCTTAAACCTGGACCTGACCCATTATTCCAATAATTATACAAGTGTAAAAGAGGAGTAACAACAATTCATTAAATTTATTAGTATTGAACACCAAAGCAGAATATTGCTCACCTATCCAAATCATGCACAAAATTGTGTCCAAATGATGCTTGCTCTTGCTCGCACAAACCTAAAGGATGCACGTGCACCAACGGTGGCCGAAGTACATCATTCATGCTTCCTTTCCAAATGCACAACAATGTTCTCGGCCAACCCATTGCCATACGGCCCGTACCCTTATTATATCTTGTCTGGGGCAGAATGACACCCACCACCAACTTTTTTTTTTTAAATGCAACATTGGGACCAAGTAAGCCTCACAGAGCCGGGCAAATTTGCATCATGATCCATCTTCGAGCAAGCGTTAACACCAAATGATGCCTTTGCATTATGTTGCATACCTCAGTAATTCCATTTCATGTTCTTTGACCAGCTGATTAGGAAACTAAAAGAATACCTCAGTAGTTAAAATTCCCGTTTAAAAGATGACAAACAATTCAATCCAATAGGTCCTGGATCACCAAATTTTAGCATTTTCGTAGCAATTCATTCAAAGCAGCCAGTACTCCTGCAGGATTCAGCTTATCAAATGTAGCTAAGCTTAGTAGGATTCATCTTTATAAATAGACACAATTTTCAAGTTGATATGCTCTAATACTCTTGAACGTTTACTTGCAACGGTTGGAAAACAAAGAAAGTGGAACAATCAAACATTATGACCTGCGGTCTGAATATACTAGCCCCAACCGTCCGTAGCATTCTAACTTATTACCTGCGCAAACGAAAACGAACATTGGCTGTTCCATAACAACTTTGTACAATATTACAAGCTAAGATACCTCGTAAATTATGTTTATGAATGTCATTACCTCCTAAATAAGTAAAAAGAAACAACCAAAAAACAACCCACCACAACAAAAATATGTGAAGACTATAGTTTTTGTACTAGTTTCTGGAATCAATATCGTATTCATAGATCACGTGCATTTGGATTGTTGTTTTGCCATGAAATTGAGTCACGGGAGTCATAGTCCGTGGTCTCTACTTTTTTGATATTAATTTCCTCCCAATTTCAAAACAAGAAGGGGTTTCTCAGAAAACATGATGAATCGTTAAGAAACGACAGCAAGATTTTAATATAAACTACCTTCAAAATAAATAAATAAATTGTAATATAATCCGGAGTGCAATTCATAAGAAGCCTATAATAAATCATAATACTAGTTAAACTGATCAAACAAATAGAACAAAACTAAGCACAACAGCAGCTACCATTAATATAACTTCATATGTTAGTACCACCATGATTTATATATCTCTTGATTTACTTCTTCTTCTAATTTAACTTGTTCCAACTGGACCAGCTTCTAAATCTCTGGTGGTCTTTAGAAGGCAAGCAGCATCACAAAAGTAATCTAATAGTATGGAAATAAGGCTTGCATAGCCACAAAAACCAACGATGGTTCCCATCTCATCAACCTTCTCCCCCCAATGCAAATACATGTCTATGATTGCCAATACAAAACAAACGACAGCACAACAATTTATAGGATTAGGAGGCATAATAACTTCTTCTACACTGGCAATACTTTGATCCGCCATACCACGACATTGGCGCATGGAAGATATCAATGCAAGAACAAAGAGAGCAAGACAACACCATCTGACAACGAGTTCGGCATCCATTGTGTGTTCGACTCACTCAAGCATGCATCAGTTTCTTTACTAACTCCTCGATTGTTTCTCCAAGGACATCGATCATCCACTTCTTTATATACAGATACATATATTCTAATAACAGCCGTGGTAGTGTGTATGGTAAGTAGTTCCTTTGTTGGAATTCTCGAGCTCACTTAGTTACTTTAAGGAAACTTACAACGTTTCCAATAATAACATTTAATACACCGGAAAAGTACGTAGGTTTTCAATATTAACGTTTCCGTTAATAACGTTTCTTTAAAGTAATACTATCAGTAAAGTTGTTAAGTTTCAAAGAACAATGGAACCATACCTTTACTAAATTGTTCGACAATTTAGTGCACGACACGGCTAAATGCCAATACAGCATGTTAATGAAGCTTCATTCACTATATTTCTTGTTCTGCTTCCCCAACTTCCATCCCTCATCAGAACATCAAAATCAGAATGCTTCAAAAAAAATAAAAATGAATCACAATGGAATTCATTCTCAGAATCAGAACAAATCGCAACAATTCCGACTTCCTCTTCCATTACATTATCCATTGAACTCTAAAATTTAGGTGATATTCTGAGAAAAAAATTTAGTCATGGGAATTAGGAGTTCAGGCAAAAATTAGGTGATGTTTAACCTTATGTAGTAACCTTCAAGATTTAAGTTTTACAGTACAGCTTAAAAAAAAAAAATAGCACAGAGTTGAATTATGAGAGGAAAAATCATCCTGTGAGTGAATTAAATCATTCTATTTGTAAAGTGTTCTAGGTATCCCATGGTCATAGTGGTGCGGTTTGTTGCTGATCGAAGTGGAAGGTTAAATTACCAAAATGGCCCCACTACGTGCTACTAGTATTCAAACCAATTCATATTCATTATTAATTACTAAAAGATTTTTATTTAATAAACTAATCACCCTCGGTTACAAGAGAATTGGATGGTAACCGAGCAACAAGCTGAGCCCCAATCCCTTTTTGAATAACGACCCCAATCCTATGAAAAACAAAATTACTTACTCTCTCATTAAAGTCATGGTCAGCTATGCAGGATCGTAGTCTTTTCAAGAATACAACCATATCACCCCCACGTTCCTCAAGCGTAATAAAGGCCAAAACACCCGACCCATACCCTTGAATGCTGCATTTATCCAAATATTTTTTGTGCTTACGAGAAACAACATCAAAGATAGCACGACCATGTACAAATTATTAGCTTGTTGCGGAACAGTTTGACATCATCAATTTCCTACGGAAGTTTGGTAAATTTCCACAATATTCCTCTTTCGTGTTTTTCTCTTGTACTTATACGCCTCCCAGTAACGAAGGGTTATTATAGTCACTTGTGTGGTGTTCAGGAATTTCCCCATGTTGATTAATTTGACTTTGAATTTGAATACTGAACTTCTACCACTCTTTGGTATAATCTTGTGAGCTGGTATACTTCTTATATATGGTGAATTTGGCAGTAACAATAAATATTTTTTAATTTTTTCGGTAATGTCCATTGTGTTACTTATGTTGTAACCTTCAAAAAAAAATTAATGGATAAAAACCAATAACATATTAAATGAATTTGTTACATTTATTGGCACAATACTCTTTTTATTTATTTATTTATTTTGGAACTACTTGTCTATATAATGGTGACGGATATTAAACTTTTAATAGACGCATTTAAAAGAAAACAATTCAAAAACTGCCTCTCACTCAAAATCATTATTTTTTATATTTTCTCATGGGTTTTAGATGATACTAACTGTTTCTCAAAAGCACTAACCATGTTTTTTTTTTTTTTTTTTTCTGGTATATGGTTTTTAGTGGTTTTTTTCGAGGGTCTTCATATATATGCGGTAATGATTTCAATCTGACATCATAATTTCCCGCTAACATTTTTGACTAGTTCCCCAATATTTGGAGTTAAAATTCACTACTAATGAGGTACCAGTTTACCAAAAAATAATTTGACTTCAAAAGCGGTGTTTGTTGCCTTAATCGGCTAACACTATAAGCTCTACTTCAAAGAAAAGACAAAAAAAGAATGATGTTTTGGGGACTACTCAAAATAGGTGGGGGACTACTCTTTCATTTTTGGTAGGATATTTGAAGTAATTTTGGGTCACCCCTTATCTAATTTTTTTTAATACAAAATTTACCCTTGGTAATTAAATTAGTTAGTTTATTGATTAGTTAGTGTTAGTGTAATGATTAATTACTGATTAGTTAGTGATTAGTGAGTTATTAATAGGATAGTTTTGTTAGAATCAGAATTATTGAGAGAGAAGAAGAAGAAGAAGAAGAAAAGATGAAGAAAAAGAGGGAAGAACCCAAATGATGAATTTTATCAGCCACAACCAGAAGATGAAGTTATGGGTACTCATGTATGGCTCAAATTTAGTTAATGTACCTTGAATTGTGCAAAAAATTGGCCAAATCGAAAATTTCAGGAAGAAATTTCGGTTAGGTCAAAGTAGTTCGGTTAGCAATTCTGCAAAACAGGTAGCCGAACTCTCTTGTATGTGCAGTTCGGTTACTCATTTCAGCATACGCAGGTAACCGAACTCTGTTTTAATGGAGGTTTTTGAGAGTTCGGTTATCTTTTTCCAGAAAACGTTACCGAACTAATTTTATAGAGTATACAGTTAATAGTTCGGTTTAGTCGAGTTTAGCCCCTTTGTTACCGAACTTTTTGTTCGGCAAGATCGCAAATCACGATCATTGAATAGCTAACCGAACTTTGTAGTTCGGTTTAGTCGAGTGTAGTAATTATGTTGCCGAACTATACCATAGAAAATTCCAAAGAACAAGTTTAGCAAGATCGCAATATCTGGTATAAGTTGCGAAGTCACCGAACTACAAGTTTGGTGTTGACAGATCAAAGTTCGGTTACCCCATAGAAATTGCGAAGTAGCCGAACAATATTTTATCAAAGTTCGGTTACCTATATAAATTTATCGACTAAACCGAACTCAAATTTCGAATATAAAGAAAGAGTTCGGTTACGATTTTTTTTTGCGAGCTTACCGAACTACATAGTTCGGTTACCTAAAAATTCCTACTTGGCCGAACTTTTCTTCATATTGAAAGTTCGGTTACCAAAATCTAGGGTTTTGAAAATTTCTCCTAGCCGAAATCTATACTGTAACTACCATTTTCTATGATTTTTGATGATTTCTAATCGATTTCTTCAACAAAAAACGATTAAAAGGAATGGGTATGAAGGAAATTACCTGCGGATTTTCATTTTACTCGAATCGGACTTCTTGGTTGATGTTGGAGAAGAAGAAGAAGAAGAAGAAGAAGAATAAAAAAAAAGAAAAGGTTTTGAAACTGATTTTAGGTTTTAATTTAGGGGGTTAGATTAGTGGGTAGTGGTTAAATTAGTGGGTTATTAGGATTAGTTATAACCTTAATTAGGATAAGGGCAGATTAGTCTTCCCTAATCTTTTAGGACACCCCTTAAAATTTAGGGTGGACATTCATATAACAAAGTAGTCCCTCACCTTTTTTGAGTAGTCCCCAAAACATTATTCAAAAAAAAAACGAACCATGTGCACTCATAATGGATATGAGAAAAATTTCCATAACTAAGCCCAATGGGTATGATGGCCCGGGTTTAAAACAAGAGTTGTGTAAAAGAAGTGTAATTATGTTGGAGACATTCCACTTATATTTGAAATCTTGCAGAGGTGCCGTTGGTTGTCTCTTGGGAAACCATCACCATTAGACGACTGTTACAGCATACTATTATACAGGGTGAATCGAGAGTGATCCTCTCCTAGGTTAGTTGAATCTGATCTCGTTATCGCTCTTTTTCTCTTTTTCAGATTCACGTATAATTGTATGATTGTTAGGAATCATGTTTATATACAGCACACAAACAAGAAATAATTTTGGCACACAACCTGTTTGTTATATAGCCTAAATCAGTTTCATATATAGACATCTATATTCTTAATTGTTGATTTCTTCTGGCATGATCTAACTATATATATTCTCTAACAATTTGGTTCACAATAGCAATTGAATTAACCGCGTTTTTTTTTGAAGTATTCTGATTGGCATATGTAAGTTTGCTATATTGCTTGAACTAAAATTATTATCCATGCTTGCAACAAAGTTGGTGTTTTCTGTTGGTGATCATCAATTTAGATTATTATTATCTGTTGTTAGGTCCTTGACATAATATTAGTTGAACAACAGTACTTGTCTGTATAGGGCTCGCTCTTTGCTTAGCACCGACAAGAATGGCATTGAAGACGAAAAAAAAGAAGCAGATCTGGAAGAAGATGAAGATGGAGCAGCAAAGCAGAAGCGGTGATTTTTCAATAGTCTTGGTAGGCGAGATAGTTTGTGAAATACTAAGCAGACTTCCGGTGAAAACACTTATGCGATTCAAATGCGTATGTAAAGGTTGGTTGTCTTTTATCGAAGATGATTCATACTTCATTGATTTACACCTTGCTCAATCAAAGTTACGTCCGTGTTTCACTTTAACCATCCCAAGGAAATTAGACAGACCTTATTCTCCAGGAACATGTAACCTCCTCAACAGGCCGCACAAGGCAGATATTTTGATAGCTGATTTGTCAGAGACAGGAAGAATAGTCCCGCCAATCCTTGGTAATGTTAGGCAGACAATTTCGTTAAATTATGATGGAGTTTTGAAACCTGTAAATGGATTGGTTTGTTTCACGTCTACGTTTACAGATATTGGCGTTTGCATATATAATCTCAGCACCCGGGAATTGTCACCATGGATTAGAACAACCTTTCCGATAAAGAAAAGAAGATTTATTGACTATTTTCCATCTTTTAAATTTGGATTTGATCCTGCCACTAAGGAACACAAAGTGATTTGCATTTGGGATTATGAAGAAAATGATTCTTTTCAGTATCAAGGTAGCCTGGTGATGACAGTAGGTGCTAATACATGGAGAACTATTGATGAGGTTCCACAGTACTATCTCAAAGGAGATACAGCTGTATATGCGAATGGATCTGTACACTGGATCACTTATGCTCTTTTTCATAAATACTTGAGTGAGCGTAAATTACTCATAGTCGCATTTGACGTTGGCAGTGAGAAGTTTAGAATAATTACAGTCCCAAAATTCATCACTGATCAGTTTGGTGAAGATTTCGATGACGTAACTCATTTGTTGGAAGTGAATGACCGTGTTGCTCTGGCACACATATTACCTGATGGTAATATTGCAAAGCTATGGATACTTCATGACAATACTAATTGGAAAGCAGTGACTCTTAAATTACCTTTTCTGTGGGATGAAAATCAGTGGGTTGAGTTTCATGGCATCGCTGGAACAGATCAGATACTCTTAGAAACTTATGCTGACGGGGCAGATATGAAGCATGTCTCGCTTTATTCTTACAACTGGAAAAACAAGGCTTTCAGAAAGATGAAAACTGGTGTGCTGTACTCCTCAATCCGCAGCTTGACTGCATTATCTGAAGACTTTAAGAATTACGAGTCCTTGTGTGAAACATTCACCGAAAGTCTTTTGCGCGTTCCTAAGAAGTATGCTTTGCGTGAGTGAGAGAGAGTCGGTTAGTGAGTTGGATCAACTTCCATTGTTTTATCTTTTATGAAATATGATGAATTTTAATAGTTATGTCCAGCATTGATATCAGTTTTTTTTTTTATAATTTGCCTCACAATGATGTCGTTTTTGCATCTCTTATATGTATATTGAATGATATTCATGTGGTTGCCTTCTTTGATTGCATTGCATGGTCTTTTGGCTTGCAGGGTATATCTTAGCATCCTATTGCTAAGGATATTAGTTAAA
Source organism: Papaver atlanticum (assembly GCA_023531105.1). Lineage (NCBI taxonomy): Eukaryota > Viridiplantae > Streptophyta > Magnoliopsida > Ranunculales > Papaveraceae > Papaver > Papaver atlanticum. Next base: position 811,253 of record JAJJMB010009331.1, on the reverse strand, counting down.
GAACATTAAATTCAAGTTTAGCAACGTTTGGCCGACTTTGGCGTTTGCATACGGATGACACTGTATACAAAAAATCAAACTAGCGCAAATTTTATTGAGAATGAATCATCACTGAACTCATGTAAGATTTTACTTGTTTCTAAATTACTTTACCTAGTTCATAAGCTTAAGAGCATGGCTCACTCAGACTGTCTGCATATAGATTTGTGTCTGTGCCGGCATTTGTTTTGTGTGTGTCCATCATAATGTTTTCATCAAATCGGTGTATCTGCAAAAATAAGATGGGAAAATGGTCATGCCAACACGTTTTTGCGTTGAAACTCCGTTAACTCGCCTCATCTCAGACGGTCATGCCAGCACGTTCAGATTGACTCTACTGGAGTTGTGATTTTTTCTCAAGGGAATTGCTGTACTTGTTCGGAATTTCTTTGGTTAAATTAACAGTTGGACAACTAGGAATTTTCACAATTCAGTCTGAGCGTGATGCAGTTTAATCACAGCAAACACTTGTTCGATGTTTACATGTCAGACCTGACAAACGCAGATTTCCCAAAACAACAACTCGTACACTTGTTCATATTTCTCTGCATCTTTTTTCTTCTTCTTTTCTATACAATTTTAACCTTTCTCATCAGATAAAAAATATTTAAGAAAATAAATGCAATGGGGGGCTGCAATAGAAGGGTTTGAAAACGTTTGAAGGTACCCATTCAATATGGCTGTTCAAGCTCATCTCCCGTTTATACCTGGTACTCCATTCGTTAAGTCATGTGATGGCGGCTTAATCTCCTCAGCCTGCAGTAATCATGGGGGGGCTATACACTCAGCGATCTACCTGTGGAATCCATCAACTCAAGATTTCAAGGAATTACCGATATCATCAATTCGTAACGATATCAAAAAGGCTTACTCTAGATATGGCGTTTTTTACGATTGGAAAATCGATGAATACAAGTTATTCTTGATAGTGGCCGATTGGTACGACGATATTTGTTCTGAAGTTTGGGTTAGTAGATTTGGTTCAAATTCATGGAATAACATTGGAAACACACCATATAATATATATCATGCTAGTAAGGTTTCTGTGAAGCCTTTAAGTGGAATCATTCATTGGATAGGAAACACAAAAATTATAGTTTCGGTCGATATAGTTGAAGTGCGAACCAAAGAAATCCAAATACCCAGTTGCTATTTAGAGGATGAACTGTACTCGTATGAAGATATGGGAGTGCATGTTATGGGAGATGACTGTAGTTGCAGGAAATCACACAACTAACACCCCTTAATAATTTTTATAAATCTAAATATATTAATCATGAAAATGAAAATGAAATGCTAAAAATGTAAAATGGACACAAGATTTTTTTTACATGGTTCGATAAATGTGATCTACATTCATTATTCTTCATTATGAGTGTAGGAATTACATGAGTATTACATTTTGAATCTCCATAAATGGGTTTCTAGTAGATCTCTAGATCTAGTTTTTTTTTTGATAGATGGGGACCTTTGGGTAGTAACTATAAGAGATGAATCACTTTTTTTTTGGATCGGTAAAAAGTACAAACCCCAAATGGAAAACCCTTGTTGTTACATTAGATATGTAAGAAACCCTACTAAGTAGAACACCCACATTAGAAAGAACATTTTTTGGGGACCATTGTTTTATAAGGCCATCTACCCCATAATTATAAGGGACGTCCTAAAATAGTGACATTACCAATTTGCCCTTAACCCTAAACTGTAACAAATTCTTCCACCGCCGCCGCCGAAAACCTAGCACAAAATCTACCTCAGATCTTCCATGACCAAGCCACCACACAGAAATCACCGCCACTTCTTCCATATTGTAAACATGTACCTCTCAGATATGAAATTAGTGATTTCGTCTGACGTTGATCGAAAAAGATGAAGAACAATAGGCGGATTGACAAGAAATGTAACAATTAGGGTGAGAAGATCAGACTGCCAGGACCAAAAACACTGCAGCTTTGAGACATCTCCACCATCACCTGCACCACCATCTTCAAACCTCACAACAATCAACCCCCATTGAAACCGCTCAAGAAGAGTTAGGAAAGTTTTACACAATGATTTGACTGAAAATGAAATAGAAAAAGAAGGCAAATAAAGAAGAAGAAAAGCACAACACCACAGAGATTTGGATGGAAAAAAACCCAACAGTAGAAACCCAAATGAACCTAGATCTAAAGCTGGAACTTAAAAAATCCAAGATTAGAAACCCAATAACATCAAAGAGCGAAACAGATCGAAGAATGAAATGAAATCCGTGCTCGAATCTGGTCCGTAATGCACACTCGGAAGAGATGAATGACGAAGTCATTTCTTGACATCTACTTCTTCATCAAATCGATTAAGCTGGATATATTATCCGGATCAGATTGATTAATTCTGGATCTCTGGATATAATCGAATGAGAGCCATTTCTTGAGATCAGTCGTGTTTCCATAATCATATATCAATATATACCCTGGCCATTACAAAAAAAGGTAACTCAAAGGTTTCCCCTAATGCTTGCCTAATCTGCTTAGTTTACAAGAACGAAGTTCCACTGATAAAGTTAAGTAGTGAGAGGAAATATCATTGTGCCGGTGAACCATCAACAAAATTGTAGATTAATCTTCTTCTTCCGGAAGTTTTATAGGAATGATTAAGAGAGTGGCAGAAATAAGAATAATTGTGTCATCAGTTAGACAAACATTTTATTGAAAAATCATCCATTATTCACAAACAATTTCATTTTTAGGAAGAAAAATTATGAGATCTAACAATTCTGAAGTTTGCTTTATCGACGGCTGAATTGAAGATGAAGTTTGTTTTACGGACGGCTGAATTTAAGATATTTGTAGGTTACCTAAAGGTTTTAGGGTTTCATAAAGAGTTTCATGAGTGATCCAACGGTTAGGAAATGTTTGAGATATTTGACCTAAGATCCAAGTTTGGGGTTGTTAAAAGGCTTTAGTTGTGGACTCGTGGTGTGTTGGTTCACGGTCTAAAAATGGCCCAGTAATGATCATCATCTAATAAATTATTAATCAATTAATTAATTAATTAATTAATAATATGATTTCAGGTGAATTTCCTCTGTTATGGTTAAAAGCTGAATCAAGCTCTTTTTTTAGAGCTTCTGGCCCCACCAGAACATATTTCGACCAATAAGAACCTTTTGTTTTTCACACCACCGATATTTCGTACAATAATACCAAGCTTATTTTATTAAGTAGAATATTTGGTCTCCACCGAGCTTCAAATAAAAAATAAATAAAAAAAACTTGCGTCTCAATCATCTATCACACAAACATTAATCACCGATTTCTGCTACTACAGATGATGAAATCCTTTACCTTCTACTCCCGTCTCTTCTTAATTCTCTCTGTTTTTTCTGATTTACAATTGCTTCTCACAAACCCTAATTTATTATTTCTTTTTCTCTTTTAATGCCGCTTAAGGTTCTGATATTTTTCTCCCTGAGGTGATAACCACAATTAAAAGTCCTTCATGGATGGTGCCAGCAGGAAATATTCAAAGGCGACTCAGCGTCGTGTGAATGAAGAGACCCAGTTCGCGGTTAATTGGGTTTGCGATAAGCATGGGCTTCCCCGCGTGAAGTATCCTCAAGTTCCTGTCAGCGATGAGGAAGAGGATGAAGATGTGAGTGCGAACATCTCCGAGGGAAAGCATGCTGATGATGAGGGGTCTGGTCCTGTCAATGATTACATTGAAAAGAGAGGAGATCTTTTCCAAACCGCGGTTGGTGGTGCCGCAGGCGAGCAAGCCGTTGATGCTTTGGTGCAAACTATCCAGTCTGTGCTGAAGTTACCGATCCTCCTTCAGCGATTCCTGATGTTGTTGGTTCTTAGATTCCCCTCTTTTTCCTTTTGCCTATTGACATCTTTTATCTTCTTTTAGTGATTATCTGGGTGCTACTAATCTTGAGGGGCGTAGCTTGACTTTCGAATACTCCTTTGGTTGAGATGGTTAATGCTATGCTTATTAGTTCTAATTTGCCTAATTCTTTTTGGGGTGAAGCTATGTTATCCGCATGCTATATTTTGAATAGAGTTCCTTTGAAAAAGAAGAATATTTCTCCTTATGAATTATGGTTTAACCAAAAACCAAATTTGAAAAGACTTAAGGTTTGGGGTTGTTAGCATATGTTAGGAAGCCTGATCCTAAAAGACCTAAGTTAGGAAATAGGGTGTATAAATGTGATTTTGTAGGTTATTCACTTAACAGTATCACTTACAGATTTTTAATCCTTGACACTTTTGAGATTATAGAATCTGTAGATGTGGAATTTTTTGAGAACTTAAATAGGAATAGTTCCAAAATACAACCCATAGAAAACCCATTGTTACCTAGTCTAGAATCTGTGGAGACTAATAACAATGATGAACATTCTGCTCCTACTCAAGACATAGAAGATACTTTTGAAATTGTAGAAGATATCGAACCTAGAAGAAGTAAGAGAGCAAGAAAAGCGACAAGCTTTGGTCCAGATTTTGTACAATATCTTGTAGAAGGTAGTAAGAATGAAATTATTAGTATTACTAGATATGTAATGCATGTTGATGATGACCCTAAAACTTATGAGGAGGCAATGAGTTCCAGAGATGCTATTTTCTGGAAAGAGTCTATCAATGATGAAAAGCATTCACTTTTTTCTAATGGTACTTGGATATATTGTGATTTACCTCCTGGCGTCAAGCCTATAGGATGTAAATGGGTATTCAAGAGAAAAATGAACGCAGACGGTTCCATTGATAAGTTCAAAGCCAGACTAGTTGCTAAGGGTTATAAACAACGACATGGAATTGACTATTTTGATACATATGCTCATGTTGCTCGCATCTCATCTATTCGTTGTTTAATTGCACTTGCCTCTACACACAAGTTAATTATACATCAAATGGATGTAAAAACCGCCTTTCTAAATGGTGATTTAGAAGAAGAGATATATATGGAACAACCCGAAGGTTTCATATTGCCAGGCAAAGAAAAGAAGGTTTGCAAGTTGGTAAAATCTCTTTATGGCTTGAAGCAAGCTCCCAGGCAATGGCATGAGAAGTTTGACAAAGTATCTTTGTCACATGGTTTTGTTGCCAATGATTCTGATAAATGTATCTATAGTAAGTATGATAGTTCTGGATGTGTGATTCTCTGTTTGTATGTTGATGATATGCTTATTTTTTGATCTGACATATCTCGTGTGGAAGAAACAAAGTAGTTTCTTAAACTTTGATTTGAAGGACTTAGGGGAGGCTGATATGATCTTGGGAATGAAAATCCTAAGAAAGGGAGATGAGTTGGTTTTAACCCAATTTCATTACATTGAGAAATTTATCAAGAAGTATGGTCATTTTGATGACAAACCAGCCCCGACTCCTTTAGAACCTACTATAAAGTTAATGAAGAATACCGGGTGTACTCATGTACCACTTCAGTATTCTAGTATTATTGGAAGTCTTATGTATGCTATGCATTGCACAAGACCAGACATAGCTCATGCCGTGGTATTGCTATGTCGTTTCTCATGTCACCAAGGAGATGAATACTGGAAAGCAGTTTCAAGAGTGTTGTCTTACTTGAAAGGAACCATTGATTATGGTTTGCATTATCAAGGCTATCCCGCTATATTAGAAGGACACAGTGATGCTACCTGGAACAAAGTAGAATCCAATTCCAAGTCGACTGGTGGATGGATATTTACATTAGGAGGTGCTGCTGTGTCGTGGAGTTCCAAGAAGAAGACTTGTATTTCTGACTCAACGATGTTGTCTAATGTCTTATCAAAAGGCATAGCAGAAACCCAACCAATGTTGTGGAAAGAATAAACAAGGTTCAACGTGGTACCAACAAGTTATGGAAGTGATTATGGTGCACTAAGATTAAAACTTCCCATTTTCTTATTAGTGCAGGTTCTGCAAGAAAACAGGATGGACGCAAATCCTTAATAAGTCTATATTTGCTTAACAAATGTATTGCAGAAACATCTAAAGAGACTTACCTATATGAGTATGGAAATCAGGCCGTTTCCTAAGAGAAGAAGACCGTTCTCTAAAGAAGACTCATGAATCCAGGATTTAAGCACATGGCAATTAATGTGCTAGATACAGAACAAACTATTATCATAAATCAATATGTGTTGAGATTACGGTTTTATCACTAGGGGTACTTGGATAGATAAGGCTTTGAATTTCTTACACTAAGTGAAGGTTCAAATCCAAAAGATACCTATCATTTATGTGTTGGTTTGTACGATGATGTTTATTCTCAACTGTGCTTGAACTACGTTGGCTTGATCCCATTCGGGTACGTATGCAGTCACTTAGGGTGATGCAACAAATCTGATTTATAAGTTTTTTACTTTGTTTTTTGTGATTTTTTTTCATTTTTGAAAATAGGGGGAGAATGTAGTGAAATTTTCATAAATGTTTGCCGCTATCTGGGGGGGTCCGGGGGGGCATAGCCCCTCCCGACTGTGTTCGACCTATTCCGTTTTCCAAAAATTTCTACGATCGCGTCTTTTCCCATAGGCTGTCTCTGAAGAGATACCATTAATGGATGCCTGTTGAAAGCGTCTGTTGGAGATGAAGAGACATCTCCAAAAGGCATGAAATCCTCTTTAAATAGCGAAGGTTTTCTCCCATTCCAACACATCAAATCAATCTGTTTTCTTCTTCTCTAATAACATCATCAGAACCTTATACAGTGTGTTCTTGGTCGATTCAAGGAAGTACAATCCTTGAATTCGATTACGGTGTTAGGGCTTCATTGAATCTTGAAGGAATAATTCGAGAGACCTGTTGTACTCGCCAAGTTAATTGGGAAAGGTCGAATTATTGTCTAAAAGAATCGAAAGAGCCTTGAAGTCAGGGGTACACCATTCTTCTGTTTCTGTTTTTCATCCCCTAGTTTAACCCAATTTTCCAACATATATAGACTATTTAGACATAGTTACAAGTGTAGTCTAGTTAAATGTGCTTCAACATTTTGCCCCTCGAAACATTGTTAAAAGTCTAGTTAATTTACTGCACCAACCGCCCCTTGATTAATAGATTCAAATAGATAATTTTAGGAGTCAAGATCATAACTGGATATATGCGTGCAAAAGTGCGTTTATGATTGTTATATTAGCTTTCTATAAATTTAAACATTTCTTGACATTCTAAATTTCCTCAAGGGAGTTTGTTTAGAGTTGCTTGTGAGGTGTCATCGGCTTCGTTTTTTTGTTTGTTTTTTTTTGAAAAAAAATCGCACTTCACGAAAGACGCCTAACAAACAAGGCTCTATCCATAGCAATACTGTCGTGACTATCATCTCAACTAAGTCGGCATTGGCAGAAACCAAAATTCATTTTGCAACAACCAAATTATTCAAAAACAAAATAATATATACAACAGGGTATATAATGAACACATGTGCAGCAAGATTTCAATTGAATCTCTATTACAAATCCAAATCATTTCAGTAGCACCCAGTGAGATCAAAATGAGATAGTAATTATTTCTGTAGAGATGGAAAGAATGATGTATATAAACAGATCACTGTAGTCTCAATCTATTACAATTTGAATATCTTAAATACAAACATACGAATTAACCAAATACAGAAATTCTCCATTTGGGAGAGTAAGAGGGAGACATGTTTGTAGTAACGTAAGAGATGAATAATGAGTTGCAGCACATATCTACTTATCCATCAAATTAAGTATTGACTTCTTCGACTAGTCTTATTTATCCCCCTGCCAATGTAGAAAAGGGAAATCATAGGTTTCCACGCCTCCTTAATCCGATCAGAAATCGGCAGGGAGCAATTTCTTCAGGATTTATTACTCAAGTAAGGGAAGATAAAATTACCAGGTCGTAGGTGATTTTTGAGAAGAAATATCATTGTGCTTGTTAATCATGAACAACTAGATTGGAGTTTCATCTTCATCTTGTGGAAGTTTCATGTGAATGACGAGGAGAAGAGTAGTAGCAGCAAGAATAATAGTGTTAGGATCATCAGTTAGAGAGAAACATTTTCTTGAAACCTCATCCATTAATTTAGACGGAAGAATTCTGAGATCTAAGTTCACAAAATGGAATAAGAAGGTTTATATCTAAAGACAGCTGAACTGAAGATATATTTGTAGGGTTACCTTAAGCTTTTAGGGTTTCATAAGGGAGTTAGATACGTGTGATCCAATGGTTGAGATACTTGACCTAGATCCGACGAATCCTGTTAAAGGCTAGTGGTGGTGATGGACTTGTATGTTGATGGTTTGGAAAATGGCCCAGTAATAATCATTACATTACTCTCAATCAACTTCGTGATAGCACTTCCATCGGGTATTATCATAGGATAATTTGGGTATTAACATAAATATTTGGATACGAGGTGACTTCAGTTTAGTTCTAATGTCGTATCAAAAATTAAATCATGGTTCCCCTCCAAAAAGGGGTGGTGCCCAAAAATCGGTTCATGTAGTATGTATGGCACATAATTTCCTAAGGATAACCTTTAAGACTCAATTTCGGGTTGGTCTGGAAAACGAAGGGAAAACGTTTTTAGAATCACATTCACAAGAAAATTTATCGATTCAAATTCATATTTTCTTTTGACAGCTTAACATTGCCCCATTCGGCAAAGTTCAGTTTGTAAATACTTCGGAATCATTATGAGTTGGATGCCCTAATATGCACCCAATGACACAAAATCAATGTGAACCATATATAATCTGTCGATGACCAAAAGTCTGACACAGTTTGCGCCGCACCGACTTAAAAAACTTGTCGAATGGTTCAAAATGTGCTTAGAAGAAGAAAATTGTTCTTTCCGCAGATTTTTCTTACCTATCTTTATTTACAATGCACTTGAAATAGTTTTTCGCAAACATGATAATTAACCAACAATGAAGGGCTTCATTAAACCTTAAGATCATTTTACAGTCGAATGATTATAGCATCTCCGAATCTCCAGTGAAAAGTAAATTAACAATTGTGCTTAACTTGAAAGTAAATGTGTCTGTTTAAAAATATTAGTAATATGGATATCAAGACAAGCGATGTCAAAAATTACATGCAACCAACACTAAACAATCAAAGTACGAGGACTAAACATTTTAAAAATCTATATTAGGCTGAAAACTCTATTAACTTGACCTCCATTAAGGAAAAAAATCGATTTTGGTTTAACTAATAATTTAACCAATCGATTCCATAAAACAGAAGAAAAATTACAAAAATTACACTACCTGGGGTCTTGATTGAATTTTGATTTTTAATTTCGGAGAACTATTTCTCTTTTCCTTTCCAGTGGTTTTACAGTTACTGTGCAGGTATAAGGAAAACAAAAAATGATCTTGAGAAAAAAATGGAGATTGCATATATAGAGGGAACAGGTTAAAAGGTTCGTGAAAATTGCTGCTACAAGTGGTCTGCTCAACGGACAGAACCCTGGGATTGTTGATCATGTAAGAAATATTAAACAAGTTCACTCTATCATGGAGGCCCTAGTAAGATCTGAAACTATGCATTATGGCGCGACATGATTTGGTCATTCCCTTGAAACTGAACATACCAATGAGTACACATTTTTGTACTAAATGACTTCAAGTGCACACTGAGAGCTAAAAAGTTGCTCAGGGTTCCATATATACCAAATGCTCCATCTTTTGTTCTCGTGATTCCTACTTCACACTATGTCCTGGCGGAGAGTTTCTTGAAGGTAATGTCGTCCTTCTGCAGTTCAAATGATTCCTGATACTGTTAGGCATTGAATTATAAAACAAATGATGCAAAAAGAAAGAAATGAGAGACATTGTTTCTTAAATCTCAAGGTATAGAGAGGCAGACAATCTTGAACATTTACAAAATTAAGCATATTAGATCCCTCCAAAATTTAAGGTCAATTAGGATCTTAAGGTCCAGATGAACATCATTTCATCAATAAAACGCATATGCATTACCAATATTTGAGGCAACTCTAGGATCAAACAATTGTATAAATAGAAAAAGCAATTACCCTAAAAACACTAAAAAAAGGAACACAAATTAAAAATTAATCAAAGAAATGAAGAGTTTACCTGATTTGGTCTTTGATTTATTTTTTCATTAATTTATTTTTACCTTTTGCTCTTTGATTTATTTTTTCATTTCTTTGATCTGGTAAAGATTCTTGATCACACAGCACCTTTGACTAGTACATGGAAAGAGAGTCATGGAGATTCCTCCATTTCATTTTACTGTCTACACCAGATCCAGATTAATATGATGACCCTTGTCTCATTTCATTTCATACCCATCTTCACTAATGATATCAACCAAGGGAGCTTACTACACAGATATTCATTTCTGTTTCGGCTATCCAATCTCACTCTACAACTCCAGTTTTACAATGCTATATAATTGAAAGTAATAGTCTCACCAGTCAGGATCAATAATCCTGCCGAGGTCTGAAAATTGCTGCGGAGGTTTGAAAGATTGCTCAGGGTTCCACCACATCAATTCATATACTTGTTCCACCATTTGCTTCCCCTGTGCAGCCATTTCGTAAGTTCTTGAGTGTGGTATCGTACATTAATTCTTAGTCTAAAGGTAAAGGCAAGCAAACAATCTTGATCGCCATATCATAAACTGTTAGGAAAACAGTGAGATTCCTATTCTAGAACCGTTTCCACATTGAGGTGGATTTCCTAATCTAGGTTTAATAGAGTTTAGGAAAGAGTTTGGTTTCCTAATAGGAGACTAATACTTGGTGGCCAAGTTTGTGTTCTATATATAGAGACTGGAATTGTAGTCTCTAGATTCCAATCTAGAAGAGTGGTAAATCCCCGTGCTTAGGATTTTGTCTATATCATATAGTTGGTAATTTTTTTCTCTTGTGTGAAGACCGTCGTAATTTTTTTCTCTTGTGTGAAGACCGTCTAGAAGAGAAGACAGGAAGCTGGTTTGACGAAATGAAAGGTTTCCCCTCATGCGTGCATTCTAATCTGCTGAGAAATATCTGGGAACAATTTCTTTAGGATTTATTCGAGAAAGCAAAGATAGAACTACCAGACACACGTTAATGGAATACAGTTTAGTTTTGACAGGAAATATCATTGGGATAGAATCATCAGCAACAAGATTAAAGTTTCATCATCATCTTCTTCTTCTGAAAGCTTCATAGGAAGAATGAGGAGAGTAGCAATGAGGATTATCCGTTAGAGAGAAACATTTTCTTAAATCATCCATTCTTGAGAGGGAATTTTTTTCAGATCTTAGTTATAGCTAGATGAACAATAAAGTTTGTCTTATAGACGGATGAACTGAAGATATTTTAGGGTTTCATTAGGAGTTTGATGAGTGATCCAACGGTCTGGAAATGATTGAGATATTTGACCTAGATCCACATTAAGGGGTGCTAAGGGGTGTTAAAGGCTTGTGTTTAAGGACTTGAAATGTTTTGGTTCACGTTACACCGGTGGTGGCAATATAAAAAATAAATGATGAGTTTTTATCATCTTCATCACTACCACTACTATCATTTCAATTCATAGCATTGCACTGCTCTACTAGGAGTTCTTTGTTTGGTCAACTCCTTGAGCATCAAACAGTCATGGTTATAGTACTAAGCGGTGGTGAAATCGGGATTGAAGATTGAACCAAAATTGAAAGTAAGATTACATTTCCAAAGTGGTTCCAATTAGTGCTCAATGCCTGATTACACAACAGTTCAATGTCAAATTTAGAATTTTACGAGCCAATTGAGAATTGATAACCAAATCATAAATAACATTTTGTTTTGTGTTGTTTAAGCCTCTTCTCCACTGTCAAAAACATAGTTGTCTCACAAGTGTGAGAACCCTGTGAAAAATACTTGACCAAGACCGAAATCTGTAAGGCACAATTTCAGATTATGTGTTTGCTGATTGTTTTTTGTCTTGTTTAACCCTGAGGTTCCATTTCTCCATCTACCTCTGGAACCCCAGTGCACAACTGACTTCCGCATCCTGCAATATCTACCTATAAGTGTCCCACATGTAACAACTTCCCCTTTTCAGTTAAATTTTTGCCCCTAATCATACTCCCGCTGAGGTCTAAAAAGTTGCTGCACAAATTTGAAAAATAGCTCGGGGGTTCCACATCAACCAGTAAACATACTCCACCGCATTTGTTCTCACGCTCCCTTGTTGCAGACATCCGAAAGTTTCTTGAGTGTAACGTCGTTACTTGAGGTTCTGCAATTAAGATGATTCTTAATAATGTCAAGCTTGTTTTGTCAAGGAAAAAAGACTAATGAAACAGCGTCATAGCGAGAGAAGAAAGTAATCTTGTACTTCCATAGCTTTACACTGCAATGTAGGAACATATAACAAATAGTCTCCCCTGTAATGCTTTCATGTGGTCCATATCATAAAAGACAGTTCGTATCCTAAAGGAACATTTTACTTTTCATATGTTCCTGACATTCTAGGGGCTGACACATTATGGCTGCCAATGCTCAACAATTCTGCATAATCAGAATTGTTGGCGAGATGGGAGAGTCTGCACAATTAGAGCAACGGATGAACAACATTAGAGAAGGTAGTACAACGAATGGCAGCAGTGATTATTCCTATTTATGAAGAAGAGTCTGAACATGTAAATGCCGTGTTTACTAATCAGAAGCCAAGGTATGATCCCTACTATAATTCTTATAATCCAGGTTGGAAAGATCACCCAAATTTTAGCTATGCGAATCAGCAAGCTGCACCTCCTAATCCTTATGGGCGATAGACTGGTTTACAACAACCACAGTCCCGACCACAACCTCCTAATCTAGGGGGTAACACAGTCGCGTGAGATTCTTTACTACTCGTAGCTTACAAAAAATAAAATCCTTTATTCATGGATCTAGTCTACATACATATCACTAAGACACCCAACTACAAAGATCAGCATCAAGCAAAAATTCCATACCACAAGTTTTCAAAAACTCGATTGATCTCTAATTTAATTGAACCCCATTCTTAAAATGATTCCTTACTCTTAACTCCAGCAATTTGCAAGACATGAGATACCAACAGTAACATTGGTGAACAATTGCCAGAAATGTGAAAGATACCAATACTCTCTACAACTTGATATAAATCTAAAGAAAAATCTATCAAATGTGACCAGAACATAGTTCTTATCACTGCTACGTCTTTTTCCTTACCTCCCAAAGTTTTTAGGGCATAAATGAAATTTCCGAACTAAGGATTCCTCAATTACCCGTATAATTCTCTACCAACTGCACCAAAATCCAACATTTTGTGGAGTTGATGATACTTACATGAGCATCGTCGTAAATGCCAGCGCCAACTGCACCAAAATCCAACACTTTGTTTACCATATAACGTTCTCACTTGTCATCTATAACTTCTGCACAACTAGACACATCTACAAAGCCGAAAGTAACAACCAAAAAACTCAGAACCAGAAGCTAACCCACAAAATTGGAAAACAGTAAAGAAAATAAGATAATCAACTTACTTGACGATTGTGTCCCATTAGACATAAGCTCTAATTCCTCGGACTGGTCAAAATCATCCATGGTGCCTACTGGCTGTTTGTTTCTTGGGATTCATTAGAATCTTCACAGGAAGACCCAAGATACCTCGATAAAATTGAGTTTTGAGAGGAGAAATCATTGTGCTTTTGGATCTTAATCAAAAACAAGAGGAAGGGTTTCATCATCTTCATCTTCTGGCAGTTTCTGATGAGAGTGATATTAAAGATGGTGTTAAGATCTAAAGAATCCATCAACTCAGAGACAAATTTACAGATCTGAAGAAAAATAAAGTTGCAGGCGGGGGAAGAGATTTTTAGGAATAGGGTACCTTTCCAAGGGTATAAAGAGTATGGGATAGGTGATCCAACGGCTGGGACGAACAATTGAGCTACCAGCCCCAAGATTATGACAAACAATTGAGCTTTGAGAGGAAATATCATTGTGCTACTGAAATATCATCAACCAGATTAGAGTTTCATTTTCATCTTCAGTTAGGGAGAAACATATTCTTGAAAAATCATCCATTATTCAGAATGAATCTCTTTTTTAGGCAGAAAAATTGGGAGATCTAACAATTATGAAGTTTGTCTTATAGACGGCTGAATTGAAGATATTTGAAGGGCTACCGAAAGCTTTTAGGGGTTTCAAAATGGGGTTAGATACGCGATCCAAAGGTTAGGAAATGTTTGAGATATTTGACCTAGATCCAATGGTTAGGGGTGGTAAAGGCTTGTTGTTGTCACGGTTTGAAAAATTGCCCAGTAATAATCATTACTCAATCAACTACTACCATTTCAATTCGTAACAGGGGATCCACTATTAGTATTCAACAGGAGATGGAAGCAGAATGAAAAGTAAAAAACTCTCACCAGAAATTTCAAAATTATAAGAATTTGTTTGTGGAAATATTGATTTTACTGATATTTATTTCTGTTTGAATTTGATAAACAAAGCCACTGCATAATAATACGTAACTACTGGCATGTAATTGAAGTCAGTTCCCAACATCCACGAATCAAGAGGTACAAGTGATCATATTGGGAACTCCAGAGCAAGACTGACTTCCTCCACTGCAAATCAATAGGTTTTTACTATGATATGAGAATTGGAATCGCAAGTCAGAAAATGAAATTTATGAAACTCGGTCAACAATCTTGTGTCTCTACAATAAGGTATACCAGAATCCAACAACATGACCACAACCTGTTTCAAATTGAGAGAGTTTAGTGTCATTCACATCATCCAAATTTATTTATTTTTGCAAGGGCAAACCATTAAAGAACAAACTTAATATATAAAACGAGGTAATGAACACATGTGCTGCAAGCTTTCAATTGAATTTCGGTCGCAAATCCAAATCTTTCAGATATTAGATGTAATTGGACACAACATTGTAATCTAAATAGACTAAATGATTGAAATCTAATAACAAACATTATAATTGAACTAACAAAAATGCAAGAGATGAATGATGAGGTTGCAGCAAACATCATAATATTTAATTCTTCATCAAATTATATTATTTGGATCTCGTTGATGCTGGTCTTCTTTAGATATAATCCAAGGAAATCCAGGTCTTGAGATTCTACAGTATTGACTCCTTCAACTGATTACTTCCATAATCTCATAGCAATCAAAGGTTTCCACTCATGCCTCTCTAATGTGCAGCCTTTCTTAGGATTAATCAATCAAAAGAAGTGGAAATGACTATAAAAGTGTTAAGAAAGTGAAGTCTACTAATAGAGAACGCCAAGGTCCAAATTCAACTTGTTAAAATCAAGGAGATTTTATCTTCAGCTTCAAAAGAATGAAATACGAAAACAACGCAAAAAGAACGAGGTCATTCCGACATCGGACGAAGAAGTTATGGCCAAAACAAGATTGAAAGACTTGAGTCTATACAGAGAAGTTCGGCTGATAACTCATCAGCACGAGCCAGCCGAACCTAGGGTTTGCAAATCAAGATTTTCAAAATGTTTAGAGATATATATTCGGCTTGAAAGTGATTTAATCGAGTCAGCCGAACTTGACCACCACCGGGGATAAATTTCACTTCTCATGTTCGGCCGGTAAATGTTGGTAAAGTATTAGCCGAACCTGACACTGTATTAACCACCTGAGAAGTTCGACTATCGTTTAGAAATGAATTATTAGCCGAACTGTTCATAAGCACTTTCAGAATGAAGAACAATGAACAGTTCGGCTGATAATTCGTCTCGCTAATCAGCCGAACCTCATTCTGTAACCGCAAAAAGCTCTAGTTTTTTCTCAATTAACATATTTTATCGATAAAAAACAATAAAATAAGAGTTGGATCTTCAAATGATTGAATTTCCGATTCAATTATAGTTTTTACACCTTCATCTTCATTTGGTTCATCTTCTTCAATTCATGGATTAGAAGAGGATTTAGAACGCATGCCGCCTGCTTTTTTCTTTATACAATCTATTATATAGCTCAATATAATCGACGATCAAATTTTCACGAATCGACAATTAATTACGGCGATGGAATAAAAAATTCGAGAGAGGAGGGAGGTGGTTCGGCTGGAGGAAGAAGAAGAGATGTTTAGGATAGAAACATATTCTGTTTTTTGACTTTTGATTTTAGGTTCAAGGGTATATAGGTAATTGAACTACTCAATAGACACCCCTTATAAGGTCACCTAGGATGGGAAAACTATCTTGTATGCCTTGAAATTTTTTGGTATGCCCTGAATGAAACAGGGTTCGTGTTAAAAGGCTTGTGGTTGCATGTGGAGTTGTTGTGTTTTGGTTCAAGGTTTGAAAAATGGCCCAGTAATGATCATTACTAAATCAACTTCAAGAAGAATTGTTATCATCATCCCTACTAGAAGAGTGACTGAACAACCACTTACTCCAGGATTCCTTTTATTTTACGATAGGATTTGTTTAAACCCTAAGGATGGTCAACCAGTAACAATTAGTTCTGCACCTATAATGTTTTATCTTCACGTAAAACTAACATGTTGGGTCATGTTCCTCTATTAGCACACGTAACTAGGAGAGGACCAACCGAGAGAACCGAGAACCGAAACCTTTTTCCAGTAACAAGTACCAGGTAGGCTGGAGAGAGAATCTCCGAAAAGTTTAGCATAGTTTTTACGCCGGCCTGCCACGCCTTGCACAACCCACATTACGTAGGAGAGGACCAACCAACAATGTATATTTTTTTCATAAGTCTGTTTGTATTTGGGATGATCGATATTAATATATGGGTCTTTAAAGTGCATAAAAAATAAAAAATCACTGCAATGTTTTACTAGAGTTTTTTTTTGGTAAACACCTGAGCATCAAACAGTCATGGCTAGCACTAAGCAGCGATGGAGGCTGGATTAAAGGAGTTGTTCCACTATTAGTGTTCAGTGTGTGGTTGATCCACAATTAAAAGTAACTCGCCATGTAGGAATACACAACAGTTAAAATGTCAAATTTAAATTTGCTTGTGGAAATATAGATTTTAGGAGCCAATTGACAATTGATAACGAAATCATAAATAACTTGTTGTATTGTGTTGTTTAAACCTCTTTTCCACCATGTCCTCACAATTTACCTCGGATCCCGTCAAGACGAGTCCAAATTTGTTCACACTCTAACGAGTGTATATTTCACATATTCTTTTGAGTGGTTGATTATTTAACTGATGGTCCCATTACCCTCCATGTTTAGAATCACGACCCTCCTTACATAACTCTCTATATTTAATCAAGGGTAGAGATTAAAATGTTACGTCCCATTACGCTCCATATTCGATCTCTGACCAAGACTGAACTCTGTGCAGGAAGAATTTCAGATTATGTGTTTGTTAAACTTAGTTAATTTCATACGTTTATCTCATCACCCTCCTTAAAGTTCAACAATCAAAATTGAGACCAAAAATGATCTCCAAGTAAAAAGAAAGAATCTGAGAGTAGAATAGAACTGAGAGTGCCTTACCCATCATTATAGATAACATTCATATGGGAGTTTACAAGTAATCCTTTCAGTTGTAATTTCTTAAAAACAAGAGGACCAGGCGGATAATTATGTGAATCAAGAGTAGTATAGGTGATGGATGAGCACGAAATGAATGCAACAATCAAACATTTCATATATCAAATTACCCTCAACGAAATTGAAACAGAAATGATGTTCAAGTAAAAAGTAAGTCTCTAAAAGTAGAATAGACGAGTCCCATACCCACAATTTTAAATTTCATAAAAACAAGATGACTACACCAAAGAAACCTCTGTCTAACAAGCCACTGCATAATAATATGAAACTGCAGGCATCCTTCCTTGATTTAAAATCCACAAATCAAAAAGAAGCTTCTTGACTGCAGTTCCATTTCCCAATCCCACAGTAACAACATCAAGTTATTGCATTCCTTTTTCTCAGTCAAAATCTTTCACACGCTGCCTTAGGTGTTATAGAAGTAAGTAGTCTTTCGAGTAAAAATCATAGCCTCGGGGAGAGATAATACATTGTTGTAGAGGTTCCACGCCAAATGCTCATCATTTGTTCTCACGCTCCTCTTGGGTGTGACTTCTTTACATAAGGTTCTGCAATTCAAATTATTCCTGATAATGCTAATTAGACTTGTTTTGTAAAGGAGAAAGACTAACAAAATATCATACCCTGCTGCAATTATTTTGACCTACCAAAAGATAGAATTGAGAAACATTGTTTCTTAATTCATGGAGGTAAAGGCAACCAATCACAATCTTGTTCAAAATATTATAACAACTTAAAATATTTCAAAAACTACTAATATCATAAACCAAAAGTTCCAAAAAGAAGATGAATAAATTGCTCTTCAAAATCAAGATAATACCTTTGAAATACTAGTTCTGATCCAAGTGTGAAAGATACAATTACTATCTACAACTTGATCCAAAAGACCAAAGAAGAATGTATCAAATGTGACCAGAACATAGTTGTTATCACTGTTCTTACTATGTCTTGTTCTGACATCAGAAACTAAGAATTTTTCAATTACACATGCATTTCTTAACTAATATCCTTTATTCTTGGATAGATCTACCAGTCTAAGTACACATCAGAACTACACTCATCTACAAACCTAACAACTGAAATCCAGAAACTAATAAAATTGAAAAACAGTAAAGAAAATAGAAGACTAACTTGCACTGTGAGCAGATCTAAATCCAGTGTTTCATCAAACCTCATAATCAAAACCAGGGTTCCGCAAAATCTCCTAGTGGTTCTCCAGATATTGCTTCTTCAACTATATCAGAGATGCAGCTCTTACAAATCAAAAAAACCTGCGCACCAACAGAAAACATTTATAAGCCTAAAATCAAACAATAGACAACTAATGAAAACTAAAAACCAAAACAAATTATTAAAGTAAAATAAAATGAAGAGCTTACCAAACATAGTAGAATTTGCTGACAACACCACAAAGTTGAATAATGAGAGGAAAAATCATTGTGTGAGTGAATTGAATCAATCATCAGCAACATGATAAGGGTTTTATCTTCATCTTCTTGATCTTGTGGCAGTTTCAATGGAATGATGAGGAGATTAATAGTAGTAAGTATGGTGTTAAGAGAATTTTGAGATCTGAAAATGTGAAGAATGTAGGTTCTACTTTGAGGGAGGCTGAAGATTTTTTTTTTTTAGGGTACCTCAAATGTTTCCAAGGTATATATATAAGAGAGATCTAGAAAAATAATCCAACGGCTGAGAGATGTTTGAGATATCCATTAGGGTATTATATTATTATATTGTATTTGTAAGCATTGTACTCTTGCAGTGTTTGGTTCAATTTAAAGGCTTAAAAGGCCCGGAAATGTGGTCCTGGTCGTGGTTAAAGTGAGTTTATTGCTGATCAAAGAGAAGATTAAATTGCCAAAGTGACTCCCACTAAGAGCCGGTAAGCGGGCGGGCCGGGGCTGGCTTGTTACGGGTTACACGGGTTCGGGTTAACACGGACTAAAACCTGCGGGCCGATATTCTTCACGGGTGGTTATTTCTTCAACCCGTGCCCGTAACGGGTAAAGCTTACGGGTTCACGGGTTAGCCCGGCTTGTTTAATTAATGTTAAAATTAAAACTTAATTAAGTTAATTTGCGGTCCTGTTTATGCTTTGACCATCTTCAATCTCTATTCAACACAAAAATCAAACACAGATCATTCAATTTCAACAAAAAAATCAAACACAGATGACAGACCCATTACAACTTTAACAGATTTCCTCATAAGCACCATTCAATCAAACAACCACAACTAATTTTACAACTTCATTACCATGGGAAAATAGGATTTTCAAACCAGCAAATGACTTGGAATATTGAACTTTGCTAAAATAAACAAGTTTGTATGTCAGAAAATCAACAACAGGGCTCGTCAAGCCAATCTATCCTAAATGTAACTCAAAAATCAAAGTCACCTACATTGGAAAAGCAAGATGAAGATAGCATACCAACAACCCATTCTAGACATCTTCATTGCAATTCTCTAGAACTTTTTTCCAATCAATTTCATTTTCAAATTCGACCAATTTCAGTCCATTTTCAACCCCAGATTCAAAACCCTAAATTTATTAACAACAACAACAACAATAGCAGATGTACTTCTCAGAAACCCTAATTTCTTCATGAATCGATCAAACCCTGAATTCTTGATTCAACACAGTTCAAACCCCTTAACCATCTCCAATTTTATCACAGAACTTCATTTTCTTTGATTTATCCACTTTCTTCAGTTCATTTAGATTTCATCAGACTCAACCAATTGATTTTACTTAACAGTATAATTAAATTAAAAACGTGAATCTCTGTATGGAGAAGAATAAGAAGATTAGAAGAAGAGGAAGAAGAAAGAGGTGCTGATTGTATGGTTCTTATGGTTGCCGCTGATTTCACTTAAAAGGGTAATAAAATTAAAACCCTAACTTTTGTATGGAGAAGAAGAAAAAGATTACAACAAGAAGAAGAAGAAGAAGAAGGAGAAGGAGAAAGAGGGTGAAAAAAAAAAAAAAAAAAAAAAAAAAAAAAAAAAAAAAAAAAAAAAA
>JAJJMB010009331.1:761407-790684 GCA_023531105.1 Papaver atlanticum | reverse complement strand
AAAAAAAAAAAAAAAAAAAAAAAAAAAAAAAAAAAAAAAAAAAAAAAGGTAGAGAAGGTAAAGATTCATCGGAGGATGTTCTCGTCTCGTATGACCCAAAAAGTGGAAGACTTTATATTTTGGATATCCTGGGCATACCGAGACCTTTTTATGTAACCCCTTTTGTTGGAAGTCTAGTTTCGCTTGATTCCGGCAAATTGGACGTAAATATCTAAGGTGGATCACCAGGTGATTTGAGACACCGTAAAGTTACAAATCTGATATGGACACCATAGTTTTCCTACCGGCGCTTGGTGGATAACTTCAAGTTTGCAACTCCAGAAATTACCCCAAGTTTGTATGCATGTCATTTAGGTGTTTATTCCACTTGCATTTACAACTAATATGTTTTCATTTGCCGATTATCAGTGTGGATTTGTGCATCATATCCGCTCATAGATTTTTTTATATTTACTCTAGGTTTGTTTTTGTTGGAGTTGTGTGGCTCAAATACACACATGTGAATCACACATGGGATAGCTAAGGATAGTTTCACATGGAAGAAGACAAGTTCCATATGGTGATATATAAGCTAGACATTCTCCCTACATAGCACCGAGGCCTTTTGGATTAAAACCCCACACCTAACCTCAAGGTGGTCAAGTGGGGACAGTATCGGTGCTATGTGGCCGGGCCCGGCGGTCCGTGTAGAGGTCCTACATTTTTGATGACAAACCAATTTTTTGTTTGTTGATAAATATACTGAACCTTTTTGGGACTGCTTGGTCTTTTTTGATGCACCGCTGTTTAATGTGTCTAATTACTGTATATTTACTACCAAAAGAAAAAACAAACAGTAGTTGGAGGATAGGGCTCATCAGGTATTTCTTTAAAATTTACAGAGTTATGTTTAAACACATGTACTTACATTTGACGTGGTACTCGGTATAGCATGTAATTTCTGCCCTTATATACTTCTACCGGCTCCTTAGGCTAAAGTATTTAGTTGGCCCCATTGGATTCAAGCAGACCAAGTTCAATCGTTCCTAATAAACTTAGACTCCCACTAAGGAATCTGGTGCAACCAAATGACTACTGCTGTTAAGCTCAGCTTCATAGTGCAAATAGTTAAATTAACCAATTTCTTTCTGAGCATTCGATAGGAATTCAGTTACGTAGACTAGGATAAGATCCTCTGGCTGGCATATGCATGCATATATGAACATTTGTTAGCTAAGTTTATTGGTGACTAGATGTAAGTCATGATCCCCAGCCAGAAAATTCAAGATTCCATCTCAGTGCTCCCATACTTAAGGTACATTGTTCTATTCGAAACATCGAGCTGCTCATCTTGGTGGGAGGGGGACTGAACTCGAGGGATGAATTCGTACGCACCTAGTTACTATGGATTCTGGGTTCCACATCAACCAGTAAACATACTCCACATAGTCCATCAGTTGTTCTCACGCTCCCTGTTGCAGAAAACCTCTTGAGTGTAAAGTCGTAACTTGAGGTTCTGCAATTCAAATAAATGATTCCTAATAAGTGTGCCATATCGTAAAAGTAACTTTCGATGAAACATTATATCATACGCTCGGTTCAGTAGATGGCTATCTTATATCTAGAGAGTTCGTGCCAGAACACGCATTGATGGTTTAAAAATAGTTAACGAGCGATGAGACTTGTGACGAGATTCTCAGATCAAATTGCGAAAATGAAAAAGGATTTTGCAATATAAAATTATGTTTGTTGATAATTTTTAATGTTAAATAATTCAGCTTATCACTTAGCACGAAAGCAAACCAACTAATATATATGCTCATTCAACCAATTAGAAATTCTCCAATGTGCATGATACGTCTGGCTTTATTCTAAAAAGAAACGTAGGTAGTATACCTTCAGTTCGCATGCAAGGCCAGCTTGGCCCAAAGTTCACCGAGGTCAACTTTGAGCATCACATGACTTGAAGGGGTATCTAAAATCATTTTTATCCTGCGAAGAAAAAATTCAAAATATTTAGCCAAAAGAGTAGGTTTTCTTTACGTGATTTGCGGGGGAGGCCATGTGAGGTGGAGACCATATGGCTTTGCTGGAACCTTGTTCCGTTGTTCATATGCTGATTATGAAATTTGATTAGATGGTGAAGCTTAAAAGCTTTGCCAAGCAGCACGGCATTGCTTCTGAGTCATCAAGGAAGATTCTGCCATGCAAAAATTATTAGGCTACTGGTAATTATTTAATATTGGATAAAGATTATTACAAGAAACTAGTTGGAAGCCTAACAAGCTAAGCTCCAACAACGTACTACTACATTAATTGAACAGGTTGCTGTGCTAGTACACCAGCGAGCCTCATGGGTAACCTAGCCAAGGGAGCCGAAACGGATAGGGGGCTGAGATTGTTTCACAAGGGGGGCAAGCTAACTCTACCTTCCATGTTAATTCCTGCAATATTACATCATTGGAGGCTCGAACCTGAGACCTCCTGGAGCGCATGAAACTTTTGGAAACGGGGATGACCAACTGAGCTAGGTGCCCGTTTTAAAAAACGCAATCAACAAATATTAGAGTCTGTTTGGTTTGTATTTTAAAAACAATTTTCTGTCTTTGAAAACACAAAACGGGAGAAAACGAGTTTGGTAGGTTATTTTCAGAAAACATTTTCCTTTTGTTTTCTGTTTTTCAAAACAAAAAAATGAAAATGATAAATAATTGTTTTCTATGTTTTTTCATTTTTCTTTTTTCTTCATTATTCTTCTTTTAAGAACAAAGTAAGAGATTGGGGAAATGACTGCAAATGAGTCATGACCAGTATCACTGTCTCTTAAACGCAGTGGCGGAACCAGGATTCAAGTCTAGGGGGGGCTTGAAATATATTTTTTTGCGCAGTGGCAAAACAAAGAGATTACCTCTTAAACGAACATCGCTCCTGCGACGACTTGTTCCATATACACTAATCATGCAATCTCTAAGAAAATCTTTATCTATTTTGTTACGAGGAGGTTATTTAACAAATTTCATTATTGAGAAAAAAATTCTGACATAGAAACAGGAAGAGTCGACACAATATGAATCTTCCATTGCTTAAAGTTGATGTCTAAGTTCGTCCAATTCAGTTCTTTGGGTACACATTTCTTCCGGTTCAATGCATAATTAGCAAATCACATAAAACAAATAGAAATACAGATGATATGAAATGTAAAACACCTCTGATCTCAGTTCCATTTTCCAACTCTGGCAACTTTCTGCTATTCGTGAACGAAGTGGGAACGTAAATATATACGTGTATGGTATTAGACTTCACCCTGCAACACAATGTCATAGATTAAATACAAAAGACTTTGGAGGAGATATAGAAAACTCTTTTACCATTCGAAAACAACCCATGCGATGTCTGGACCAGCCAACCATGTTGATTGTGGAATTTGAGCACGACATATTTAAGTAACTTAATCTGCGAATTCAAATAAATTCAAACTAACCAAACCAAACCCAAAGATTTACTCATGACTTATATTCCCTCCGTCCCATTATTAGTTGACCTACTTTATAACTAAAAGATTGTTTTTCAATTATCCATTTTCTCTCTTACACCTTCGGAAAGCAACAATCAAATTTTATGATTTATTAAAACTTCAAGAAAAATCAGTAAATCACAAACTAACGTCTAAGAATAATTCACTAATTAGTAATCTACACCATCAGAAAACTTCAGTTACCCAAAATTCCATACAACAAAAGAGCCCCAATTACTACTAAGTAAGCGGAATATCTTTTGCTAGGGGTGGCTTCAGCCAGCCCTAGTCCAGGCATAGTTCCACCCCTACTTAAAGGAGTCTTTATATTTGATATGATTTAGTTGATATTATTTGGTTTTCAAAAACAGATTTTATCCTTACCAAACAATTTTTAGATAATGAAATCAAAGAAAAAATTGTATGTTTTTAAAACACTAGAAAACTGTTTTTAAAAATCCAAATAGGCTCTTAGATTCCAAAAGACAGAAGAAGTAATCCAGAACAAACATCCAGACTTATCCTCTTCAATTAATATGCTATTATAAGATTAGACTTAAACACCAACATGTATTAACAAGCACGTCGATCACTATGTATTAGAATTAATCCAAATAAAAAATATGGCAGATAACCAACCTTATATAAAAAAATTCCTATATATACTGCATGATGATCGATGGATATCACCATCAGGCATCAAACGCTGTCAATCATGAGTAGTATTGCATCTATCACCAATTTCTTAACCATTTTAATTCTACTACTTTGTTCTTCCGTATCTCAAACAAAATCCTTTTCTTCATCATATGATTATGAACAGCCACAAACTTACATTGTTCATGTCTCAAAACTCGACAAACCATCCATTTTTACATCCCACCTTGATTGGTATACTTCAGCACTTCAATCTCTTCCTCCTCATCTTTCTTTGTCGTCTCATCCTCGAGAGGTTATCATGTATACTTACAATCATGCTTCCCATGGTTTCGCTGCTCGACTCGCACCTTCTCAAGTCACATATCTCCGTAGTTTCCCGGGAATACTTTCGATACTCCCTCAACGAATTCACCAACTCCAAACAACTCGTACTCCTATTTTTCTCGGTCTGAATGAAAATTCTGGTCTATGGCCTGAATCAGAATACGCCAGTGACATCATTATTGGAGTTCTGGATAGCGGAATCTGGCCCGAAAGTCAGAGTTTTAACGACTCAGGTTTAAGCAATTTTGTGCCGAAGAAATGGAAA
Organism: Papaver atlanticum; assembly: GCA_023531105.1. Classification (NCBI taxonomy): domain Eukaryota; kingdom Viridiplantae; phylum Streptophyta; class Magnoliopsida; order Ranunculales; family Papaveraceae; genus Papaver; species Papaver atlanticum. The sequence continues at coordinate 785,942 of JAJJMB010009331.1, read as the reverse complement.
GGTATCTGTGAGACTGCGCCTGATTTTCCCAACACATCTTGCAACAAGAAAATAATCGGTGCTCGAATTTACTACAAAGGATTTGAAGCAGAGTATAAACATAAATTAAACGAGACGACAGACCCCAAATCACCAAGAGATACAAATGGACATGGTACACATACAGCGTCAACTGCAGCTGGATCTGTTGTGAAGAATGTTTCATTCTATGGATATGGTGTTGGAGACGCAAATGGAATGGCAACTAAAGCCAGAATTGCTATTTATAAGGTATGCTGGAGTGAAGGATGTGGTGATGCGGATATTATTGCTGCAATGGATCAGGCTGTAGCTGATGGAGTTGATGTGATTTCAATGTCCCTTGGTCCAGACAATCAAACGGTTCCGTATGATAAAGATTCGCTTTCCATAGCAGCGTTTGGTGCTGTACAGAAAGGGGTACTAGTTTCTGCCTCTGCGGGCAATTCAGGTCCGGGTCCTTCCACAGGAGAAAATGTCGCGCCTTGGTTTCTAACAGTTGGAGCATCAACAATCGACAGAGAATTTCCTTGTAATGTGATTTTAGGAGACGGTAGGATTTTTACGGGTGTTTCATTATATTCCGGCAAATCACTGGAAAAAGTACAATTGGTTTCATCTAGTGATATTGGTAGCCAATTTTGTAAAGACGGAGAACTTAATTCAACCCAAGCCGCAGGAAAGATTGTTGTTTGTGATCCTGGTGATATTGTTGCACAGGGAAATGCAGTCAAAATATCTGGTGGTGTTGGATTGATTTCATCGGAATGGGAAAACAATGGAGATGGAGTTGATGCTGAATCACCTATGATTCCAGGAGCTAAGGTGACATTCAGTACCGCGGGGGCAATTATTGAATATATAAACAAAGAACAAAATCCAGTAGCGTCACTCGTTTTCAGAGGAACCGTGATCCGATCCTCACCAGCTCCAAAAGTTGCTTCATTTTCTAGCCGTGGCCCGAATCATTTAACTCCTGAAATTCTGAAACCGGATGTTATCGCACCGGGTGTTAATATCTTGGCTGCTTGGACCGGAGCTGCTGGTCCATCAGATTTAGAAGTCGATAAAAGAAGGGTTGCGTTCAACATAATGTCTGGTACTTCCATGGCATGCCCTCACGTGAGTGGATTAGCTGCAATGCTTCGACATGCTCATCGCAAATGGAGTCCTGCTGCAATCAAGTCTGCTCTTATGACTACAGCTTATAATTCAGACAAAGCTGGTAAACCAATTACTGATCTGGCTACTGGAAAAGTTTCAACACCATTCCAACATGGTGCAGGGCATGTTGACCCAAATAAAGCCTTAAACCCAGGCTTGGTGTACGACATCCAGCCAAGCGATTACGTCGCGTTCCTCTGCTCCATTGGGTACAATCAAACACAAATGTCCCTCTTTATCAAGGACAGGAAGGTCGATTGCAGTTTAAACAAATTGGCTGCTGGTCCAGGCGATCTGAATTACCCATCATTCTCGGTTGTTTTCAAATCATCCAATGACTCGGTTAAGTACAAGAGAGTGCTCACTTACGTCGGGAAGCTCGGATTTGCGCTTTACAGAGTGAAGGTTAACAGTCCACCGTTTGTTAAGATTACCGTCACACCAAACTTACTTCTATTCACCACGTTAAGCCTGAAGTCCTCTTATGAAGTCACATTCACTAGCTTGGAGCTTAACACTACTAAAATGGAGTTTGGGTCTATTGAGTGGACTGACACTAATAGTGTGCACGTCGTGCGGAGCCCTGTTGCTTTAATGTGGCCAGCTCCAGCTGCTAATGCTTCTACCACAAGTTTGATTGATTCCTGATGTTTGTAAGTAACTCATTGAAATCGATCGTTTATCTTGTGTGAAATAATAAAACTTGGCCAAGATTCTTACTTTGTTCCCCACATGACTGACTCCTTTCTTAACTACACCATGTGTTCTTGAATTTTTTGACTCTTTTCCAGATTTCTTGGGATCTTGAATTCCATAATACTCATTGAATGCCTTATGTTAGGTTAGTGGCAGCTGACTACCAGCTGTGTTCCCAGTGATAATGCAGGAACAAAAATTGAATTATAAGAAAACGAGTAGTACACGTGAGAGCATGGCCAAAGTTTAAGCTACGGAAGTCATTTAGCATTTAATGACCATCGGATTTCAAGATACCAACCCAACCCTAGCGGGGATACCAATACATATAAAACAAAATAATCATGTCCACTCGATATCTGGATACCAAACCTAGCGGATGATAAAGAGTATGCAAGAGAAAGTAATGCGACGTTAGAAAGTTGCGAAGAAGACATTGTTATTTGATTATTCATATTTCTTCTGAGCACTTCATTAATTTAGCTTCACCTTAACTTACAACGATCAACTACTTCTCACGATAGATTTTACTTATATTATCTATCACATGCATGAAATGACCTCTCACAATTCCGACAAACATCTTTAACAACCAGCAAAATCAATTCAAAATAAAACGTGACCGGAGGTGCGGGGTGACTGTCTCCCTGCACGCGGTTGCACGAACTCCATATTCTTCGGCCATCATTGTCCGGATAGGACTTTCTATATTTTTCAGTAGCCTGTGAAATTGGGCAGAAAATTCCATGATAGTGATGACAGATATGTAACCTGATTTTAGTATCTGTTTGCTGAAAGAACACAATACTTGTTGTTTCGTAAGATCTCGTTTATTAACATGAGAAGGAGATCATGACTTGTCTCCCAATGACTGACTGCATCATGTCAGGGGTAGTGGGGTAGCAGTTGGCTACTATCTTTTTTTACCTAAGTGTAGAAGTTGACTGCTGATTGTCCAACGATCATACACGGAAAGAAAACATAGTTGTAATGACAGTTAAATTCAATGTTTAATTATTCTTACGGGACACGCTCTCATAGACTATGTATTAATACTATACACTAAAACATCAGTGGTTTTTAGGTTTTTAGATAAGCTAATATTTCTTTTTATTTTTAATATTATTTTTGTTTCTAAAATGATTTAATTTTTTAAATATGGATCCAATATTTCATTAGCGAGAAACAGAACACCAAATGATTACTCTTTTCTAAATGGTTTATTAATTACTACCAGATGAATGAACAAAACTGAAAAAAGAGCAAGAAATTAATCGTTGCTAGTGAGCTGCGCATTCTCTTTATTCCCCTTTCTAGAGACTAATCTTCAAACTCATCAATAATTTATAAAGCAAATGACACTACTACATGCAGACCACCGGCTTTGGTGTGGTTTTCCCACACGGTCTGTGCAACTGAAATGAAGACACCAAGATAACCGTGGACTCGAATCATGATAAGTGAACTGAAGTGCAGTCAAGTCAAGTCACCTACTAGAAAATAGGATCAAGTCAGTTGTTAATCCGGTATTCTAGATAGACTAGTTTTACCTAGGTTTAGTATCCTATCATCTATAAATAGGATTAACTAAAGCAAATGTAATCATCTCAGTAATCACACTGAAGATCAATAATATCATTCACCCTCCGGGGTTTCATTCGTGGACCTAGGCGTTAGTGCTGAACCACGTTAAATCTTTCTTGTTTCGATTTTGTTTCTGTAATCGATGATCCGTCTCGATACCCATAATTTATTACATGATTAACGAGTTTGCACTAGTGGAAAATAGGATTTTTAAGTCTGTTAGTGTTTTATAAAAACGACTTCCATTGGATTTCTTTATAGGTGGAGCTTCCTAAGGAAGACGTTTTGTTAAGAAATCAAAATTGAGTTCCCGTAGCAGACGTTATACTGAAGGGTAATTTAGTAAATAAGACGAGCTTCTAGAAGGAATATAATGAAGACTTTCGTAGAAACTAGTTTTCGTGGTCCTAGTTTTCCATGCCGGCGCACCATACTCTTATCTCTGTGCTCTTTCTTTTATTTTTAACAAACCCTCAAGAAACTCATCTTTGTTTTCATCTCTCACTATGTTGTTTCTCAGACAACAAATTTCACCAGACGAACAATCTCCTCATCCAAAGAACAAAAATCGTTCAGTCTTAACCCTCCATTCGTGATTTCAGAAGAGAAAAGACACCCTAGAAGGCTAGAACCCATTGAACCAAATCAATCCTAATAGATTTGTACTCCGGGCCTTCTTCTTCTTTGAAGGTTAATGATAAACGAATTCCCTAATGTCTTCTGTCATTTATGATATTTGGTTTATGATTTTCACCATCTAATATATTGATATTTTTGGGTTTTGTAGTGAACTACATATTTCAATTTTTTGGGTGGGATGAGGATGATGTTGATACTATTACTTCTGTAAGGTATACAATCATTATTTCTTTCTCTAATTTAAATTTCTCAAATTAGGGTGTCTTTAATTTATCTCTTTATTGTCTATTTAGAGTTTAGATGTGTGGATTTGGGTAATTTTGATTGTATTTAAGTTTTCATTTTGTTAGTAGTCATTCGATTTTGGTACGGGTTTTCTGTTTTACTGCTCTAAGTTATGGATTAAGTTCTGGGTTTTCTTGAATGGATTAAAGATTTGATTGTATGCGATTTCCTGCCATTTTCTTTGTATGTTATTGTTATTGTGTTGGTGTTTTTATTGGGTTTTGTTGTGGATGTATAATCTAGTGGTGGTAATTGTTTTCTTATTCTGTTTTATGATTGTTGTCTCTTTTTCTCAAGTTATTCTCTTTTCCAATCATATTATCTTCAACTTTCTCCTTCATCTCTGAAACCCATCGGCACCTCCTCTATCTCGATCTTCTCTTTCTCCACCACCACCATCATCAACTGTAACCACAGCTACCACTACCACCATCGACAATAACTACAACCACAACCATCATCATCTACAACAACTACAACCAACATCACCACCTTCCTCCACCACCACAAACACCGACAGCATCGTCGACATTGATATCACCGCCACCACAAATATCAACACCAATCTGATTTCAGTCTGTACCACCACCACTGACTCCATCACCGTCAACAATTAAACCCATTCTGATACCCTAATTTCATTAAGATTTCCTCAATTTCATAAAAATTAGGGTTTTGTCTTCAATCAATTTCATAATATGGGCACTCGTAAGTTTCCTAACCCTAATTCTCTTTTTGATTTTATTTTCTAAACTCATCAATTACACATGCATTGATCAACCTGGAGTTTATGATATGAATGATGTTGTATGAATTATGAAATTTTAGTATGTTTTTTTTCTTCCATAAACATGGGTGAAACCGGTATCATCCTGAATTTTACCTGAAATCCATGAGATGGATGGATGATTTTATGAGATGAATGATTTTTTTTTTAATTTTTTTTTTACTTAATCATGGATGAAACCATTATCATCCTGTCTTAGACCCTTTTTTTTCTTGTGTAAACATGGATGAAACTGTTATCATCCGTTTGAATTTGGTTGAATTGATTTTCATCCATGTCTAAATAAGTATGAAACTTTTATCATCTTGTTATAGATGAAACCAGTATCATCCTTTCTTAGACCCAAAAATTATGAGATGAATCCATTTTAGTCTTTTTTTCTTATTGCTTAAACATGGTGAAACGGGTATCATTCTGTTTTGAATTTGGTTGAATTGATTTTCATCCATGTTTAAGCTAGTATGAAACTCGTATCATCCTGTTTTAGATTTGGCTGAATTTGTTTCATCCATGTTTAAACCAGAAATTGGTTTCATCCTATTTTAGTTTGGTTGAATTTGTTTTTACTCGTGTTTAAGTTAGTATGAAACTGGTTTCATCCAGTTTTAGATTCAGTGGAATTCGTTTTTATCCATGTTTTAACTAGGATGAAACCGGTTTCATCATGTTTTAGACTAAGTTGAATATGAATGAACAGCATTGTCAAGACAGTTGCACAAAAACTGCTCTGGGATTTGCATAATATATGGTGTTTTTCTGATGGCATTTTGAATTTTATTTCCTTACATATATAATGTTATTATTGTGTATTTGCTAAGGGGATCTTGAATTCCAAGCATTCTGATAGATGAGGTATATAACTCAGATATGAGATAATACTGCTCTATTTATGACCTGATGTTGATGAACATATCATACGGGTAATTTCAGGCATATCAAGGATCAAAAAGAACAACATTGTGTTCGATAACACAACATTGCTGCTGTAGTAGGTCATGGCAGGGTTGGAAAGCTGCGGAATATGGTTATGAATGAATCTGGAATTGATTGTTGCAGTTGTGATATGATGGTTAGAGCCGAGCCGAGGAATGCAGTGGTGGTGGTTTGAGCTGAGATTGCATATTATGGATCTGGTGCTAGTTGGAGTTAGAGAAGAACAGGTTGAAGGAGCCGTGGATGGAGTTATGAAATGAAGTTGCAGCTGCAGGATTGGATTGAGCTTGGTTGGAGTTGAACCAAGAAGTTGAAATGGGTGTTTCTGAAATGCAAGAAAGTATTAGATGTATGCTTTAGGTGATTACAATGAAGTGTTTACATGATTGGCTCTGCGGAGTTGCAGCTGAGATTACAAGTAGTTATTCAGTGAAATAATGGTACAAGAAGTATGAGTCGCAGAGCTGTAGGACATGGTGCTATGTAAGAAAACTATGCATGAGATAGGTTCATAAAAGTAATAACCGAGCTGTATTTCTTTCTTGGATGTTCCTTTGGTAGACACATCCTAGATTCTATACAATGGTGGAGGTGTGACAGCATGGAAAGTGGTGGTGATGGAGGAGCAGGCAATGGTGGAGATGACATCGTTCGAGGAAGCGTCGACACTGATGATGGTAAATGTGGCGTTAATGGAAGGATTATTCAGGATGAACTTGGTTTCATCCTGAGAAAGCATATTTTTGGTCGGATATTGTACAGGAAAAATATTTTTGTCAGTTAGAGATATGCGAACTTGTTTAGGGATGTTTTTGTCAATTATAATTATACTTTTCTAATATTTCTGGGCAGATTACCCAAAATGGATAATTGAACAGTGTTTTTTTTATTCATGTCCATATAAACAGTATCAAAACGTACAAGCCCGTTTCACCCAGGAATTGTTGATTTTGGTCTTTTTAACCAATTTTGTGTTTATTATCGCGTGTGATTGTCGATGAGATGAATAAGGTGAGTGAGAGAGGCGATCGCGGGGTTGGGGCGGTATCTGGGGCGGTGGTGACGAATATTATTGCATGATACCATAAAGTAGAACAATACCTTTAAGATTAGTAAATACGTACTACTACTATGTACAATACATGGTTGAATAAATTCAGTAAAGTTGTGTAAAATTGTGAAATTTTAAATGGGCTTTAAGAGCATCTCCAACAGAGGGTGAGAGTTTTATTTTTTTATGACACATAGGATTTTAGATCCTCATTTACATTAAATTCATCTTCAATAGTGGGTCCTATTAAATAGGAAGAGTGTCAAAATAAATATGAAGGTCTAGGAGAAGGTCTTATTTAGACCTTGGGAATGACCTCCACGTCATCATTTTAACTATATTTTAAATTTTTATTTTTAAATAAATTGTTATGAACCAATAGAAAAGAGGGAATCAATTTTATCATTATCCAAAACAACAAATCTTAAAAATAAGACCCCACACCATTGGAGATAGTCCATGAGTAAAGAATTATTATTTTTGCCACATACATATAACCCCATAAATAAGGATTTAAATAAAAATTCCACATAGGATTTTTAGCACCCACTGTTGGAGATGCTATAAGACCAAAAATGAAAATATGAAAATAGACTTCATTTACCAAGGTCCAAATTATTGAGTGCTATTAGTAATCCAGTTCATTCAATCATATTATTGTTGTACGCACTCACCCTCTTTTTTATTTTTTGAAGGAAAAGGGGTAAAATTTTATTAAAGACGCATCACATAACAATTAAAGGTTATATGACTCACTTAGGATCCTGTGACCATAATGCAAAACCTACAGCAGACAATCTACCACAAAGGGGCCGTCTGTGTATAAATGTACCGACTTACACCTAATCTCAGATGGTCTCCAACCAATATCCAGTCTCGTGATCCCAAATTCCCAACCTGATAGCTGCAACCGTTATAGAGTTTTCCAACAACCTGAATTTTGCTGAGTTTATTAGTATTCAAATGAAACTTTTAGTTCTAGCCGGTCACAAATAAAGGGTTCAATACACTCTAATTTGCAATATCATAAAACCAAGCTACGATTAGTTTTATTTTAATAATTGGTGATGCCTCTATAGCACCGAACAAATAATATTTTCAAGTGTCAACAACAACAAATAAATCAGACTAGTAGGAAACTACTCATCTCTCATGAGTCATGTTCCATGCTAGGTAATTTTTAGGCTACCAAACGCTTATCTCATTTTGTAGGATCGAGCAAGAGAGAGGAGAGCACACGCGAAAGCAATTAAAAGACTACATTGAATAATAATCTTGGTGTACAATTCTCTTGGTTCAACAGCCTATTTATATTGTTCACGAACTTGATGACCACTCAAAGCACTTTCCTAACAAAGATCAAACTCTAAACAAAGACACTTTCCTAACATAAACCAAACTCTAAATAGAACTCTTCTAGAACCAAACAACTTGCTTCACAAGTTTACTTCACGTCCAAACCAAATACGCCGTGTCAACTTAAACTAGTTGCTTCCAGAATACGGCGTCAACTTCAACTAGTTGCTTCCACAGAAGCAGCATCAACTTCTACTAGTTTCTTCTCTCAGACAGCAGCAACTCCAACTAGTTGCTTCCATAATGACTTCACCAATATCTTGGTTTAACTTCCAACATCCTCCCTTAAACCAAGATATCATTCAACAAGAGTTCCGTAACCCTCTTCTACTCCTCAGCTTCTTCCATTAATCGACGTCATCACGTCCTTGTCTTTTCTCATTTTTTATTCCTCTTATTCCATTTATAAATGTCAACATACAACGCTATTAGTGGTAGTATCACGTTCTTGTCTTTTCTCATCTTCAAAGATACCACCAACAAACCCTTACTCCTTGATACTCAATTATAGCTTATCCCAATTTCATGATCCCACCGGAATTCCTTCAATAAAAAAGGCAGCACCAACTGCAACTTAGCTAACAAACCAATCTTCTTCTTTTGCTTAACAACAATCATCAAATACTCACTTCGTACTGCTATCATACCATAGCAACCATCACAAACTTCATTTCTTCTTCATCTTCATCACAGCGGAACACCATCCTTAACAAGCTAGAAACACTATTGTTGTGCTCTATTCAACTTGCTAACCAAACATGAAACCAAATTTTGTAACTCATCACCGAGTATTGTAGCTCATCCTCATCTCTTTTTTACCTACTTCACTCGAAGGATTTCCACTCATCTCTTGTTTACCTACTTCACTCGTAGGATTTCAATACAAACTACTTCACTCGCAATTTGTAACCTACTTTACAGGAAGGATTTCCACACTCTTCAAATTCCACACTGGAATTGCTTCACTTCTCTATTAAAATCCCTACACTGGGATTACTTCACTTCAATTTATAGACTTCACTCGCCTACCTCTTGTTGTCTTCTCACACATCACCCTTGGTGATTGCTTCTCTTTCTTCACAATCTTACTATTGTTTTTTCTTCTCTTTTCTTCTTTAGTTTTCAAGATTCTCTCATAATCTTGCTCTTGTTACGCTTCTGCCATAAGCGTACTTCTTTACAAAGTCTGCCACACTTTGTAGGATTTCCAAGTTTCTGCCACAAACTCTTCAACCACTCTTCTGACACCAACAACATGTTTGAGCTTAAACTCCAACATGCTGTCATCCTCCCTTAATCTTAAACATAACCAACATTCCTTGTCATTCTAAGTTTAAGAGTTCGAATTCAACACCATCAAACTGTACCAGTCCTTCTCTCGACTGCAATACCAACTTTGATCTTCTTTATTTTTTATTTTTTTAATTTCGAATCCATGACCTAACCCTTTGAAACAACCACTCACCCAAAGCTTCTTCACCTTCTAAAATCACCCAATGCTCTGCCACAGCAACCCTGGCTTACTACCTCAACAATCATCAAATATGCTTTTTGTAACGCCTCTGCCAGAAAAACGTTACACTTCTACACTGTTATAAACACTTTTGTTACCGTCACCAACTGTAACACTTTTCTCCTGCAACTGTGACATTAACCTTTGTAACACCCATACTGTTACTATCTTCCAATAATACTCCTGCAGAATCAATCAATTCCTTTTTCTTTTTTTTTTACAGTGTTGCTAACCTGTTAAACTCTCTAATCTCCTCACAGATTGCACTATAATTACGACAGTAATAAGCAACGTCGCAATGAACACTCCCAGGTCTCAACTTCTTTTCTTTTTCTTCGTCTTAAAAACTCAGTAGTATTTTAGACTCGTTACCCATACCTTGAGAGCGACGCAACATACCACCAAATAATCAATCACTGACAAAATCTTCACCACAACAGCGTCACCATCTCTTGTTCTTTGAGCATAGCCACCTGTAACGTCCATCTCTGCAATTTTCTTCAATTCGAGCAGCAACATATCCCATCACCGATCATCATAGCTGCATTTACTTCAACAACAACTTCTCTTTTCTGTAATCACCATCGTGAACAACCATGGTTATCAGCACCAACCATCATCACCGGAAGTCAAATCTAGGACAACAACTTCTTGTTCAATGTTAAACATTCAATCACCAACTCCAAACTCAAACCCTAAATGCACCGGGAAGAACATGATGCAACAGAAGCGATATGCAACATATGCAGCAGCAACGAACATCAATATTCATCTCCTTCCGTCATTCTTTTCATCATCAACTTTAGAGATGGCAAACGGGCGGGCCGGGGATGGTTTGTTACGGGTTTACGGGTTAACACGGGACCAAGCTTGCGGGCCGATGTTCTTCACGGGTAGTCTTTTCTTCAACCCGTGCCCGTAACGGGTAAAGCTTGCGGGCTCACGGGTTAGCTGGTTTCTGGTAAGTCAACTCGCCAGAAACCGATTTTGACAGAGTTTCCTTTGTTTTTTGGTCTATTTCCGGCAAAATTCAGGCCATCTAAATCTCCTATGCATTTTTCAATCACATTCATTCACCCTAAACATACATCTACTTTACTTCAGGCAGTTCAATCAGATCGAACAACAACATCTCTTTCTTCTCCTATTTCTCCCTCTAGCTGAAATTTGCCTGTAACTCCCTTTATAGCTTCATAATTCCCTGTAATCTCGAGCTCTCTACAATTTCAATGCCCAACTCCATCTGAAACTGTAGCACCAGTTCATACCACAATACTGCAGTAACAGTAACATCACCATCTGCAGCTTCAAACCCTTCTAAAATATCCTTACAAAGTACCCATGGCAGAAAACCAATTCAATACTCAGCTCAAATTGCAACTCTATCTCCACAGGCAAACCATCAACACCTTCTTCTCTGAAATCCCATAGCAGCATCAATACAAGAATCTAACACGATCAGCACCACCAAATCCATCACTGCGTCACTTTACTCAGTTTAAGCAGCTCCATTTGCAATTGAACAGCACCACCAATCTCAGCTACACCAATACACAACATAAGCTCCAATACTCCACTGCTTCTGTCAATCGATGTCAACCACCACACGATCAAATTCCTTCATTTCCTTCTTGAAACAACACCAAATTGAAACATCTCTCGATCTCCTGTAATTCCACTACAAACCCATTCATTCAACATCTCAAATCCCCTTTCTTGGCTGAAGCTTGCTCAAAATTATCAAATCCATCAGCAGATCCTGACCTAGCCTTAAATTTCATCACACACCCAAGCCACTTCTCGATCTGAAACTTCTCCAACCTCAAATTCAAGACATACCCCCTCTATATCTGATCCCATTCATTCTCATCACCATCACCTGCAACTGATTCAAATTAACCCCACCAGAGTCACATGTTCAATTGCTTCAAAACCCTAATTGTTCTTTTTCTTCTATCTCCATCCACCTCAAAACCCTAATTTCTTCTTCTGAATTCTTAAATCCTAATCAATTTCAGATCCCAGTTCACAAATTAAACCCTACTTTGATCCTTATGAAACAATTTATCGAACCCATCTTCTTCTTCCACTTTAATTGCAGATAATTTTTAGCTTCAATTTCTCTCATTTTTCTAAATCTCGACCATTTAATGGCGCTGTCTCTCACTTTCTGTGAATCTCTCTGCGGACGAAGAAGAAGAAAGAAAAGAAGAATAAAGAAAAAAGAACACCGACGCGTTATACTGAGGGGAGTGGGACACGCGGCATAAACATGTGGGTGGGGGAATGGAACTGCGGGTATACGGGTTGTACCCACGGGTTGACAGTCCGGGCCGAGTTTACCCGTTTACCCACAAGCCGACATTTATCCAATCCTAACCCGGCTTGTTTAGAAACCAGCTAAGCCGGGCGCGGGTTTTGACGGGCCGGTCCGGGCCAACCCGCGGGTTTTTGGCTTGTTTGCCATCTCTAAATTCAACTTGTTAGAGTTTTCTCTGTATTCCTCACACAAAACAGATTCAAACTCCATTAACTCAATCAAACAATAACTAGGGCAGCAGGATCAATTCCATCATCTTGTTTCAACAACCCGGAAACCCATTAACAATGAAAGCTGCAAGGTTTTTATCAGCTGATTTTTAGGTCATTTTCAAACCCTAATATTTAGCAACGTCGCACCATCACTCATGACTAGTTCCAGGTTGCTTTTAAATCACGACTCTCCGTGTTTTATCTGATAAACAATCTCCCATGAACTTACTCGAAACCTTGTTTATCACAACTTCTCGAACCCTGATGAAGACAAACACTAACACAGCAACATGTCTTTTGACAAACCTTCAAACAATTCTCGCTTCTTCTTTTAACTCATCAGAACTTTGCACGACTACTTTTCTTTTAACGAAAAACAATTCTCTAACTCTTTCTCTAACCAAACGCAGCTTCAATCTTTCTCTCCTTCTCCTCTCCCTTCCTCTCACCTTGCTCTGATACCAAATGTAGGATCGAGCAAGAGAGAGGAGAGCACACGCGAAAGCAATTAAAAGACTACATTGAATAATATTCTTGGTGTACAATTCTCTTGGCTTAACAGCCTATTTATATTGTTCACAAATTTGACGACCACTTAAAGCACTTTCCTAACAAAGATCAAACTCTAAACAAAGACACTTTCCTAACATAAACCAAACTCTAAATAGAACTCTTCTAGAACCAAACGACTTGCTTCACAAGTTTATTTCACGTCCAAACCAAATACGCCGTGTCAACTTCAACTAGTTGCTTCCAGAATACGGCGTCAACTTCAACTAGTTGCTTCCACAGAAGCAACATCAACTTCTACTAGTTTGTTCTCTCAGACAGCAGCAACTCCAACTAGTTGCTTCCATAATAACTTCACCAATATCTTGATTTAACTTCCAACACATTTTTTATGAATATAATAGTCATTTTATTAAATTATTATTTGTTGAAAAAACAAGAGATTTTTTCAAACTTTCTCTATGGAATAGGCCGATATGGATTCAAAGGGTTGTTTGTCTTTTTGCCATTACATAAAATGCTGAGAAATTCACTTCCTCCCGATAATTACCACCGTATTTTCTTGTTGTGTTTCAAATGAGCTCTAAAAATAGCTTTTGAATTATGTTGTATATCCTTCAACATCTCCCCCCTTTAATGAGAGCAAGACTAACCAAAAATCTGCCAACTTAACTAAATCAGCCGTTGGATCTTCCCTCTTCAAAGTTAGACCGTTGGATGACAAGAATATCTCCCCCTTTAATGAGAGCAAGACTAATCAAAAATCTCCCAGCTTAACTAACATCAACCGTTGGATCTCCCCTCTTCAAAGTTAGACCGTTGGATGACAAGAATATTCCACAAAAGATTCCTGTCACACAAAAAATTTCCGTGTCATTTTTTCGTTACTTCCCGAAAATGCCCTCCGTTTCCTTTCGTCTTCAGTTCCATCACCACCCATCATTACCATCACTACCACCAACACCATCACCCCCACCACTATCATCATCACCAGCAACACCGCCACTATCTTATTCATTCATGGTTAGTTCATCTTTTTCTCAGGAAATCGTTTCATCGCAATTTCCAAAGCCGTGCCCGAAAGGAAATCGCCCCAATTGCATGTCTGCTAAATCTTATGCAGACATGGTTACTTCCTGTTAAATCCTCCAATTGCATGCCTCAATTTACTTCAGGTATGTTACATCTATCCCAATTTCGATTATAAATATCAAGTTTATGTCGAAAATTCAAAGAAAAATTCTTGATTTATCTTTCTCATGGTACATATATATGCTGCTTGATTTGATGGTCCAATATCTCCTTTGATTGCACACACTTTTGTAGCTGAAAATCCCTTTTGATTGTATATATAATTTAATTCTAGGGTTAGTCTCAATTTAGAATTGAGGCTAAATTGATGTATGAAGATTTTTTTTTTTTTTTGCAATGTTCAATGCTTATCTTTCAACTGTTATTTGTTAAATTAGAGTTTAGGTTTTTATGAAATTTGATATAATGGATTAGTTAATTCCCATTTTGAATTTGTGGTCTGGATGTTTGAATGCGAAGATTATTCGAATCGGGTATCTGGGACTTGACAACATTCAGATTGCTTTTTATATTTGAGATGGAAGTAAGTCATTTGGATTGGATATGACAGGTTTATGGATTTAGATGAGTAGTAAATCAAGATATTTTACAAATGGGACTTACAGAAGACGAGTTAGGTTGGAATGTCGAGTTATAATGTTGCCAGAGTATCAAATTGCAGCTGTATGTCAACTGAAGTAACTGAAACATTGGATCATGAACACCACTTTCTTAAGTTTATGCGCATTTCTTAAGTTTGCACTAATGTATTAGCAAGCAGTCAATACACCATAATGCATACCTGACCTTTGAATCCATGGGGATCTTTAGAATTTAACTATTGTTGTGGTACCCAGATTCCAGAATGTAGTAATGAAGCTAACAATGCACAAACTCCTGAGCCACAACCATAATTTGTATATCAATTATAGACAGCGTATTAGTATCTTTCACATTTTTATAACAAAGTTGACCACAAATGTTATTCTTGGATTATGCCTGACGTCCTTGCACCATCATGCAAAAAGATGAAACTCTGCGGCCAGACTTTATACCTATTCTTATTTTTGATTAAGGTTCGTACTCTGCCTCCAACTCCTGCATATAGTCTTTAATTGGATAGTCATGATTCTTTATGTCTACCTTTGATTTGAAGTGTGAGTACCATTGTGTCTGTCTCCTCCGATAACATTTGAGTAACATCCCTGTCACCAGGAGTAAAAGTATAGATGGATATTCAAATTCCAAAGTCAAACTTTTTCTGGGAGTTGAATGTATTTTATTTTGATTCAATGTTATTACACTCAAAAGTTAGTGTATTAAAATTTGAATTCAGCCAACCTCTGTAAGAAGTTGATAATAAAACATGGAAATTTCGTTTGACATCTAATTGAGCGTTTTAACATGATATTTGAGTGATATGATTTATGTATATTTCGTTGCACTGTCACCTTCCCATGTATGTGACAAACATGCTAACATTTAGCTTCGGTAAAGTCGGTCCGTAGAGTACTTTACATTGAGAATGATGTTGTAATCTAATTTCAAGGTTTAAGAGTTTAGTTTAGTGCGTGCCAAGTCTTCACGTGATTCCATCTTTTGATTTTTTTGGTACTTGATTGAATGTTCCATGGCAATATGTTTATATTTTCCTTTATAATATGACTAATTCAACTCTCTTCATAGGCAGGTTCAGCAATATTCTTCTTTTTATCGAAGTACTGGTGCTGACAATCGAGGTTGATTATGTTAACTCCATCACATCAAGTTCAATCTTAGGTACACAACATTGTCGCGTTGCAATCTCAAAGTGGCAGTAAACTTGGGAAGGTAGTGATTATAAGTTGAAGTTGTTGATATGGGGACCGGATGCTACAAAGCTATTTGGTTAGTACAGCATCTCTATGCGATTTGTAACTCCCAGTGCCGTAGACGTGCACTCTACTTGTGTTGTAGTAATTTAGTTTGTATAAACTTGTGACGTATCTATTTTATACTCATTTTTTTTAGAGTTTAATGGTTTGTCAAACTTCAAATCGATCCTCTAGTAATTTTTGTTGTCCCGCTCAAAGAGACGTGAGATTTGGGTTTCACCCCTCTGTAGTCTGTATATATATATCAGTGTGCAGGGCTTCTACTCCGTTTTCTTTTGTTGCTCCTCTGACGTCCAATACTTATCCGGAACGCAATGTATGGTACAAAAACACTTTTAAGGCTTTCAGCTCGTTATTATTCTAAGGTGTCACAAACTCTTATTTACAATTTCGTAGAATAAAGAATAAAAAGAATAATGGAAGCCCAAACTTCTTTCTTTTATTGTTATTATGATTGATGACTGAATCTTTGCATGTATATTTTGAAGGTTAATTTCCAGATTCGAAAAACTTACAAAAATAGATGCCCGATCCGGTATGATAGATATTAGTGACACTTATTTTGAAGGTTAATCCTTAGTGACAGTCATTAACGATTCGATGTTCCTAATTAGAAACGATTACGACCGTTGCTTAATAATTCCGAACCGACAAATCTGAGTCTAAAATTTTTAAATTCAGAGAATCCACATAAATAGAAGTCTGAACAACTTAAACGGATATTGCTGTAACTTAATCATTCAGTAGAGGAACTTTGTCACAAATTAGCAACGCTTATTGTCCAACAGGGAAAACATGTTTTTCAAGTATTTCGTGCACCATACTTATGAAGCTCTCCGAATCTAAAAAAATAATTTCAGAAAATTATAGATTTAGAATCGGTCGTGAATTTAAAAATAAATAGTTCAGTCTTCTATGTTATCAAATGAATGATTCAATGAAGAATAAAAGAGAAGTTCGGGCATCTAATTGAGATGTTATTCGAGTTCTAGGAGATAACCATATATGTGCAGAGGTATGCCATGGTGAAAAGAGGTAATGCCTAAATCATTCATAGGAGTTTTGAGCAAGTAGAGGCATAGTACAAAGCTTCTACACTTGGGAAGCAACCACTAAACTCTAAGTTCAACCTATATCCTTCACATATCATCTCTAAGTTCTTTCAATTTTAGGAGGTGATGACTAAAATGTATTCACATTTTTTTTAATTTACGGAAATAATTTCTATGCACAGCAGAACAATTCCATAGAGGAGAGATTATGTCAATGACTGGACTCGGAAAATCTACTGCTGCTGATTATACAAGCAAAGACTTAAAGTAATGTTGTATAAGGATAATGTGTGCATATTTAGTTACTTCATAATATCCAGCCATGTGCTGGAGCCTGGAGAAGTATTTTTCGAAGAATGGGAATTATGTCCTGCCTTTTGCTTTTTTTTTTCTTGGCCAATCCTTTTTCTTTTTTGATAAGGATTTATCGCAATTATAGACTTTGGATGTGATATCGATGTTTCATCTTTTTCTTTCTCTAGCTTGGCCAATACACTCTGGACTAGTTAGTTTTTTTGCAAAAGAGAAATTGGAGGGTTATTACCTGTATCTTTTTTGTTGGGGTCAAGGTAAAATGTTTCCTACGTATAACTAACCATTACTGTGATAAATAAAAATAGTTGCTAGCAGAAAAGAACCAAAAGAAACTTGCTAATTAATGTTTCTACTATATTAGGAATTGAATTTATTGTAGGTGATCTGAAAGTATCATGATTCTCTTATGAAAAAGATAGAGCATAAAAACAAGGTAAGAGACAGTCTTTGTTGTAAAAAATATTCCTATAAGTAACTTGACATGCGAGCAAACTTCATTGTAAACCTGCCCACACAAGAAGCATTTATTCCATTGACTAGTTATGCACACTCTTGGTTTTTGGTGGGTCGCTGCATGTCAGAAATAATTTGTTGGCAAAAGCTATCAACTACTAGTCCGTGAAAGATAAGAATATATCTGACAGAGTAAGATAAGGGGAGATTAAAGATTCTATTTTATCATTGTAAAGTAAATATTCCACTAGTGAGTCGTTTGATTGAAGATTACGACCAAATAATTTCTTATATATACAGTAGACCTTTATTCAGGCCATTCAGATAAAGAACTCAGAAATAGCAACTAATACTCTTCAACATCACCAGTTTTGCCATTGATTTCTAAAACCATCAGAAAAAAAAAATATCTTACCATGTCCATCCAAGAGACTCTTACTAGTGGTGCAACAGAAATATTAAACAAATTGGTTCCTGTCGTTGGTCGAGAGATCGGTCTGGCTTGGGGTGTAAAAGATGACTTGAAAAAACTTCAAGACACATTACAAATGATTCTTGCTGTCATAGCTGATGCGGAGAAGCGTCAAGTAACTGAAGAAGCTGTACGTCTTTGGTTGAGAAGGCTGAAAAGTGTTGCTTATGATGCAGACGATGTTATGGATGACTTTTCATATGAAACCATGCGTCGGTCCGTAAGGGGGAACAACTTGAAGACTAAGGTCCGTGATTTTCTTTCATCTTCCAATCCACTTGTATTTCGCTTCAAGATGGCCAAAGAAATCAAGCATATCAACCAGAGGTTAGATGCAATTACCAAAGATATGACTACATTTCAGTTGCAAATTACACCCGTTAACAATACTACAATTTCTCATGGAGAAAGTAGTGAGCAAAGGAGCCGACAGACCCAGTCCTCTATAAATGAATCAGACATTATCGGACGGGAGGATGATAAAGAGAGAATAATAGATTTGTTAACAACGGTCATCCCATCATCCTCATCATCGTCAACCCCTTCTGTTAGAAATCATGAAAAGGTCTCCGTGATCTCCATAGTGGGGTTGGGGGGACTGGGAAAAACAACTCTGGCTCAACTCGTCTACAAAGATAAGATGGTAAATGAACAGTTCAAGCTTAAAATGTGGGTTCATGTATCAGAAGATTTTGATGTGGAAAAGCTCTTAACAAAAATTATGGAGTCCTCAACTGGAAATAAGTTCGATACTTTATCAAATTTCGATGTACTAGCAAGTAAAGTTCGAGAGCAATTACATGGGAAGAGATATTTGCTCGTACTTGATGATTTATGGAACGAGAGTGATGAGCAATGGGAGAGGCTCTGCAGTCCGTTGCTTGTTGGTGCTCAAGGGAGTAAAATTTTAATTACTACTCGTAAATCCCAGGTTGCAGATGTTGTTAAGGGGATTAATCCTCCTTACAAATTGCAAAAATTGCAAGATGATGAATGTTGGTTCATTATCGAGAAGAAAGCATTTTCTCCCGGTGGAGCGCTGAAGACCGCAAAGATGACAAGCATAGGCCAGCAGATAGCAAAAAGATGTGGGGGTTTGCCACTTGCAGCAAAATTCCTTGGTAGTCTGATGCGCACTCGAAACAGAGAAGTCGATTGGTTGTCTATTCAAGAAAATGATATATGGAATACATCAGAAAGTCAAAGCAGAGTCATGCAGGTTTTAAAACTGAGCTATGATAACTTGTCGTCCCATTTGAAACAATGTTTTTCTTACTGCTCTATATTTCCCAAAGGTTGGGAGATAAGTAGAGTAACACTGGTTCAGTTGTGGATAGCAGAAGGATTTCTGGACACTTCTAACGTGAGAAATGGAAGATCGATTGAAGACGTTGCGGATGAATACTGTGAGAGTTTGGTATGGAGTTCATTTTTGGATGTTGCACAAAAGAGTTTATTTTCTGGCATAATGATGTTCAAGATGCATGATCTTGTTCACGATCTCGCACGAACTATTGCTGGGGATCAAGAATTGGTGTCTTCCAAGGTTAGTGAGTTTAAAAATACTTTCGAAATGCGTCGGTTACAGTTAATATTGGACGTAGATCCATCATCAACATTTCTCAAAAGCTTAAGTAATGCGAACAAGTTGCGGTCGCTTTTTATCCCTGAAGGTTCAGATTTGGACCCTGTTATGTTCCTGAGAAATCAGCACTTGCGCATCCTCCATGTTGGCCGTTCACCAAAACTTACCTTTCCGAAGTTGCCTTCTTTGAGTCTGAAGCTGAGACATTTAAGGTACCTCCATCTTACCTGTCTTGATCTTACAGAAGTAGTAAATGATAGTGTCTCCATCAGTAAACTTTATAATTTGGAGACTTTTATATTCACTAACATGAAACGAGGGGGAGGAAATAGTGTTGAAGATCTTCTTAGAAACATTCATTCTTTGAAAAAATTAAGACATTTTAACATCTCACACACTAAAATGGAAGAGCTACCTGATTCTGTTACAAGTCTTTGTTATTTGGAAACATTGGATCTTAGTCATTGCCAATTAAAAAAATTACCTGAATCAGCCACAGGTTTAAAGAATCTAAGATTTCTTAATATTTCTTATAACCATATTGAAGAACTACCTGGTTTCATCAGTAATCTTGGCAATTTGCAGACATTAGATGTCAGTAACTGTGAGAAATTAAAATCCTTACCCGAGTGTGTGCAAGGTCTTGATAATTTGAAGATTTTTAATTTTGATTACTGCACATTACTTGATAAATTACCCGAACATTTTGGAGCATTAACTCAGTTAAGATACCTTAGCCTAGATGGTACAAGCATCAAAGTATTACCAGAGTCTTGTGCCAACCTTATGAATCTTGAGTTCGTGTATCTTTCCATTTGTGAGCTTCCCAAAGAGGTAGATAACTGGACGAAAGTGAGAATATTTGTTAACTATAATAAGGAAACACCAGTGGGTATAGGTAAGCTAGTTTGCCTTGAAGAATTAACTTACTGGGTGAGGGAAAAACTTTTAAATGGCAATGAACGTAATGATGGTATTGAAGAGTTAGAAAACCTAAACAGTCTTGAGAAGCTAGAAATTATGAATCTTCAGAACGTTAAAGATCCAGTAGAGGCTAAGAATGCAAATATGAAAAGAAAACAGAATCTTCGTGAATTGGTACTGAGTTGGAATGAAACAGAAGAGATATCCTACATGATGTGGGATCAGAAGTCGTGTAATTTTCAAGTATTTGAAGCTCTCCAACCTTGTACTGGTTTGAAGAAGTTGGAAATTCGCAACTTCATGGGGCGTGATTTACCCACGTGGATGTGTGTTCCTACTGGTCTTCCTTACCTGACGCATTTAAGACTTGCAAATTGCAAAGAAATTAAACAACTTCCAGCAGCTATTGGGCAATTCCAACATCTTACCGTCCTTGATCTTACATTTTTAATGTCTTTAAAGAGTTTGGATATCGGCGGCTTTCCTTCGCTAACCCATCTCATTCTTTATGGTATGTTCTCTCTAGAACGTATGTGTTGTCCACATCCTTGTCTTCGGGTTTTACGTATCAACTGCAGTAGTAAATTGACAAAAATTCCTTCGTTTCCTTCCGTGAAAGAGTTGTGGTTAGATGATATTGATCATCAGCTAGTAAACGCAGTTGGGAGAACCCAAACCTCTCTTACAAGGCTTTGTTTAGAAAATGTAAAGGAGCTCATATACTTTCCAATAAGCATACTCAAAAGTAATTGTAATCTTCGAATTCTGAGTGTTAAAAGGTGCAGTAAATTTGAAGGATTTCGTGTAAATGAAGATCAAGAAAATGAGAACGATGCTACTCTGCTTAGCCCACAACTCCATAGTGGCTGCTCTCTTCAGGAATTGGTTTTGGTGGATTGTCCGGTTCTAAAGTTTCTTCCAGATCTACGGGGATGGACTTCTCTTCAGACCTTATACATTAGGAGTTGCCCCAAAGTGAAGGAGTCGTTAAGCTATGATCTTAAATCCCTCTCCTTTCTTAAAAAATTGGATGTTGATTTTATCAAAAGAGACTAGGACACTGGATTTCAATTTCTAGCCTTAATATACATCCTTCAGGTACGTACGAATGTAACTGTATATATCTTATTTGGGTCTTCTTTCCTTTTTGATTCTATTTTCTTTTTGTTTCTCTGTAATAACTATATATACCCAATTGCTGTGCAGCTGAATAATACAAGTGGATTGACAATAGCAGTGACAGAAGTTATGAATACTTAATTATAGTATTCTTGACTCTGGACTTCCTTTTCCAAACTTAAGTGATGAAGACGGTGTGATGGAAAAGAGCAAGGAGAATGTTAGGATTCCCTTGTCTAGAGAACAAAGCTTACCTAAACAAGTGCAAATGACTGCTCTGTTGGGAGTCTCTTATGCAGGGAATGATGATCAATTGAAGAATTTCTATGAAGAAGATTTGGATGAGAAAGAGAGGAAACCTCAGAAATCTAAAAAGGAAAGAGAATTAGGAAAACTAGGTTGGATTGGAGATGCCTCAGAAAAAATGGGATGGGGGCATCGATCTGCTAAGAAAAAGAAATAATCTGATCTTTTGTTTAGAGTGGGATTTCTTCTTTGGTTTTTTTTCGGAGTTCTTATAGGCTAATTGTAGTACTGTATTGGGCCTGTGTTTTTCCCTGTTTGTTTGCTTTTATTTGTGTTTGTTTTTCTTTTTTTCTCTGTATTAGTTGCTTTCATCTAATACAATTAACCTTTTCAGTCAAAAACATAAAATAAAATAATAGCAGTGACCATTGTTTTGGTAGAGAAGCAAATTCACCGCCTGAGAATCTCGACTTCCTAACCAGGTTTAGTAAAGATGGCAACATGACCGTTCAGTCTCCCTCTACTCATACTCATTTATAATTTTTTGTTCCTCAAGTATCATTGCATCACTTTGCCAGGCGTCCGAGCAGACTTGGTTTGCGACCTTCCAGTTGGCAGTTCATTCTAGCATATAGCATTAAACAGGCTCTGTAGTAGCAAATTTTCTCACTACACAATAACAAAGATCTAGACCGTAGGACTGAATCCACCGCCCACAAGCTAGCTAGCAGATGCCCAATGTGCCTAAACAGCTGCTAATCCACCGCCCACTTGCTTCTCAGCTACCCATTTGCGACCCACATCTGGACCTCTATTACGCCATCCTACTATGTTTGGATTCCCCCAACATCCATCTTGGAGATGGCCAAAAGCTGGTCTGCACGAAACATCCATGGTCCTGCAAAGAACATATGGGATTTATTACCAGCATCTATATTTTGGAGGATATGGAAAGAGCGTAATCGAAGAATATTTCAAGGCCTTGATCGTTCTCCATCTCAGGTTATCATTGAAGTAAAGGCTAGTATTTTAGCTTGGAGTTCTCCAAAGAGAATTCATTTTTACTCTAGACTGGTACATCTCCTCTTGGGAAAGTACTTTTCATTAACTAGTTTTCGTTTAAGGAATTTAGACATTGTCTGGTTTTCTTTGCAGCTCTAATGTAGCTTGCATCCTTTTTGACTAGCATGTATATTTGTTTACTTCCTCTTCTCAATAAAATCTTTTTTCTCGATCAAAAAAAATACAAAAAAAGACCCTAGGACTGAATCGAAAGATATAAAATGTGAAAGTAATACAAAGATATAAAAAGTAAATCATGAATAAGTAGAGAAACATATGAGTTATAGTATTTCAGTATTAATACCTACGTCCACGTTGAATGTAAAACTGTATTGGTGGAGAAGAACACAATACAAGAAAGACACTCGAAGCTCCAAGACATGCTATGTATTTATAGGCAAAGTGTTCATACACCATGCTTTGCTATGTACAAGATATCTAAATCGATGTGCTTTCCCACATGTCAGTTTATCTGAACTTTGTTATCTAACGCGAACCCTAATGACTTGTTCGCGTATCATCCTGACGGTTCGCGGTGTCTCACGACTTTGCATACTGATATCATAGTGATGGTCGCGTTGACTGCTTTTGTCCTTATCTTCAACTTGCCTGTGACGAACAACACCAAAGCCGGTGGTCTGCATGTAGTAGTGTCATTTGCTTTATAAATTATTGATGAGTTTGAAGATTAGTCTCTAGAAAGGGGAATAAAGAGAATGCGCAGCGCACTAGCAAGGATTAATTTTTTGCTCTTTTTTCAGTTTTGTTCATTCATCTGGTAGTAATTAATAAACCATTTAAAAAATATTAATCATTGGTTGTTATGTACGGTATACTGATGGACGCATTTATGTGTCTATTTTCATCTCTATTGTGTATATTGTTAGTACCCATTTTTGTACTAATTTTGGTATTTTATCCCTTTGTAGGTGTTTTTGGAGAAATAGGCTTTTGCGGCAAAATTGACTCAAAAAGTTGTTAAAGGCTCCGAGGAGGACATTTGCTATTCGGACTCTCATTTTGGGTAAGGGGTAACCCATTTCCAAGCAGCTGCTAAGCACAGACCGGCACTGGATAGGGGGAGGTCACATTTCTTCTCAAATTTTCAAAACGAAAATTGGCGGGAAAACATACAGAAAACAGAATTTTCTGGTTGGAATTTTGGACGATTTTTAAGGAGATTCAAGGGCTGATTTTCGTTGGGTTAACCCAGTTAAGGATATACAAGTTTGGTATTATCTGTAGAATCGATTAAACAGGGATAGATATCCGTGTTGGAGCAAAACAGGGAGTA
>JAJJMB010009331.1:665562-759079 GCA_023531105.1 Papaver atlanticum | reverse complement strand
AAAACTTGAATGTCTATAGAGAAAAAAAAGAAAATCTTTGGGAAAAATTTTGCGAATTTCCGTATTTTAAAAAAAACAAGAATAATATTTAGGAACTATATTTAGAACGTTTATGTGTAATTTTCCTTATATAAAATTTTTAAGCTTTTTTAATCTAATTTATATACACTGATAAACAAATAATATTGGAATCCTTTTTTATTTTTTTTATTTTCTCTAACTTCCGAAAATATGTTTTGGCAGACATATTTATTGATTATTTCATCATCAGTTAATGCAAAATTTAGCAAACGTGTGATTCTTTTATCGGCAGTTAATGGAAAAGGTTGGAAATTTCGTGGAGTCTATGTTTTCTCATACCAATATTAAAATACACTACAGTACATGAAACAAAAGGCATCAAGTTGGTGTTAAGATAAATCAAATGCAACTCCAAAAATTACTCCAAGGGTGTATACATGTCATTTATCCTATTCCACTTGCATTTACAACTTAATAAACTACTTACGAAGTTTGCGATTGTATTGAGAGGAACTTTAGAAATGTTGGATTGTGTCATGTCGAATCAGAAGAAGAAAATCTATATTGCATAGACACGACACGGTTACTAGAACACGTCAAATCTCTAAATAAACTACTTACGGGAACACGTTATATATTACATACACCATTAATATAAGATTCTACAAAAGAATCTACTTAACATAATAATTATTCTTATTTTCAAAATACTTTATTACTATTTAAATGAAATTAATAATAATAAAACCTAAATCCTGGGTTTGAAATGGAGACATTATTTATGTGGAAGGACATGAAAGATGGATGAAAGATACATCATGAAGTAATAACAGTAGTAGTGTTTCTTTTTCTGAACAATGAAATGGAAGTGACATAGACGTCATGCAAAAGTAGGAAATTTTAATGTGCACAAATGTTCTTACATGTCATGTTAGAGTTGTGAAGTTAGTAGATTAAGTCCAAAGTAAACATTTCTAGCACAAAATCATAGTTCAATATTTGTGAATTTTTTTTGATGAGCAAAGCTATAGGAAAATATGTATTAATGAAAGAATAGGTTATGACAAAACGGTAAACAGAAAAAGAACCTTATAACGATCAGGTCCCTCCAGATATAAGAGTACAAAGGAGAGCTATTGATCTCTCAACTATCTCAGCCCACTTATAAATCATATCCTGAAAACAAATTGCCTTAAGAGCTTTAGATGGGATTTCCCAATACAGAATCAAAGCTTTGATATCCATGATGAGCTTGTCATCACTTCTCTCGGTACCCTTGAAGTACGATTATTTCGTTCCTTCCAAATTGACCAACAAATGGCATACGAGATTGTGTTCCAAATAAAATTCCCTGCAATAGTGAAATTCTTTCTATCGATCTCAAGAATAACATCTTTCAGTTGTTCCTTGAACACCCAGCAGCTCGCCCCAAAAATGTTTTTGATGATCCCAAATTTTTGCTGCCTGGTTACAGTGTAGAAGTAAGTGATCGATAGATTCCATACTTTCTTTGCGATTGATCTTATATAAAGATTATAAGAATTTAATACAGTGAATTTGCTAGCCAAGTTATTCATGACTTAACTATGAGCATTACAAGTACAGATATGGAAGTTCCAATCATTGTTCTCTAAAAATTGTTTTTGCAAAATCTAGTGTTGTGTTTTGAGAGATAAGTAAAATTGCAATATGTATGCTTGTAGAGGTGTTCCGTGTTGGGAACTATGACAGCAATGCTCATGGAATATACCTTCAATTAGCATAAGCATGAGTCCAATATAATTGAGGGGATTGATTTTATAAAAGTTGGGTTTAATTTGAAAAAGGCGATGGCTATTACGAGGGTTCGAACTCTCACCACCTCTCCTATGGAAATAAAGATGTGAATATATCTTTCGTACTCAATGATGGTTCTCCTGAGATTGATTTTGTTGTTTGGATTTAAGTCTAGATATTGACCATAATCACCAACGGAAATAAAAGAAAAGAAAAATTTGTCAAGCATGCGAAGAAAACTTCACCACCAGCAGAATGCTTTAGTCGTGATCAGTAGGTGACTCAGTTTTAGACTACCTTTGGTCTATTCAATGTATATCTAGTTTGATTCCATTATCGTGATCAGTAGGTGACTCAGTTTTAGAAAGTGTCTGAAAATATAATGATGAACAACACCACATCTTGGCTTTTCAAGCTGATCCAAACCTTGACTTATCCCACCCTTCTGATTTGTATAATCGTTCTTCACCAATCGACATGCTCATCCCATATAATTGTTTGGAAATGTGATTTTAGTCCCCATCAGTTATAACCTGGAAATTATCCTTGCGTTAGACCCCAGATTTTCTAATTAATTGAAGAAATTTCTTTCGCAAATTTTGTTTTGATCGTGCGGTTGGATTTAGAAGCTCACAAGTTTGGAACTTGGATCGTTGGTATCATCAGTCATCACTCATTAAATTAATTACTGTCCAACGGTGACATGCATCTGCAAATAAGTTGGTCATTGGTTTGACGTATTAGACTCACGGTCACAACTAAGAATTAGACGTGTAAAAGAGGAACACAACATATTCTACACGTGTAAATAGACTTGCTGCTTTCTAAGAAAATTGGCATTT
The DNA here is from genome assembly GCA_023531105.1 of Papaver atlanticum. Lineage (NCBI taxonomy): Eukaryota > Viridiplantae > Streptophyta > Magnoliopsida > Ranunculales > Papaveraceae > Papaver > Papaver atlanticum. Next base: position 756,440 of record JAJJMB010009331.1, on the reverse strand, counting down.
CCATTTGTGACGGTTCCTCCTGTAGTTGGAAAAATAGAGTTGCTGCTTTCAAAGAAAACCAGGAGCCAAACAAGAAAAAGCTAAGTGCTTTCCTAGGTGGACTACTTCAATCATTCTGATGGCTCTGTCTTCAACTTCCTCGTATGTGAACAAAAAGTTGAAGTGGGAAATTGAAAGGAAATTCCTTCATCTACTGACGAGATGACCCAAAGCCATCACATTAGCAAAAAAACATACAATTCCATGTGTATAAAAACACATTACACATATTCATTCTTCTTTCTCCAGTTACATACAACCAATAAAATGATCCTAATATCAGGAGTTTCCATTGATGTTCTGTTGTTAGTGTTGCTGGTGTTGGTTTTCTCTTCTAGTTTACATATCTCAGTCTCTGGTTTTTCGTTTAGTTTAACTGATACAAAACAAGTACAAGTTAATGAAGAAATGGAAGCTCTTCTGCAGTGGAAATCAACCTTTATTAACCAAACTTCACTTCTCCTTCCATCATGGGACAGAAATTATACCAATGGTAAACTAAATCCATGCACATGGTATGGAATCACTTGTAACAACGAGGGAAGCGTCGCGGAATTGAATCTTCTAGGTTTGGGTTTACAAGGTGCACTCCATGATTTTAACTTCGCATCTTTCTCCAATTTGGTTAGTCTTGACTTAAGCGAAAACAAACTCTCCGGGTTCATTCCTTCTCAAATTGGTAATCTTTCAAAACTCACACATCTTACTCTTTCCAATAACCTAATCAGTGGATTTATCCCTCAAGAAATTGGCAATTTGCATTCTCTCACTGATCTATGGTTATCTTTTAACCAACTGAATGGTTCTATTTCTACTTCTATATGCAATCTGACAAACTTGATTAACTTATCAGTCAGTGCAAATAACCTTTCTGGCATCATTCCTCAAGAAATGGGAAATTTAAAGTCTCTTAGTGCATTATTTTTATCCTCCAATACTTTCACTGGTTCTATCCCTTCTTCTTTAACTAACTTGACTGCCTTGGTTCGTCTTTTTATTCATGAAAATCATCTCACTGGTTATATCCCTCATGATATAGGAAATTTAAGGTCTCTTTATCACTTATCTTTGTATATGAATAAACTAACTGGCTCAATTCCTACTTCTGTTGGTAATTTGATAAACGTAACTCAATTCTTTCTTTCTGAAAATCAATTATCTGGGTCATTACCATCAGAATTCGGAAATCTAACCATGTTGACGCTGCTGTCTTTGAATGGTAACTCTCTTTCGGGGAATATACCTGCTAGTATAGGGAACTGCGTCAATCTTACATATTTAAACCTCGGCAACAACAATCTCTCTGGAGATATTCCAAATGAGCTTGCAAATGCAGGATTACTGGAACATTTGCAACTAAATGATAACAACCTCAGTGGTACTCTTTCTAGTTCATTCGGTAAACTTCAGCACTTGAAAGTTTTCATTTTAGCGGACAATTATGTTGAAGGAAATATACCTACCGAGTTTGGTTCACTTCATGACCTTCAGATCCTTTCTTTGAGGTCAAACAAGCTCAATGGGTCCATTCCTGTAGAGATTGCTCATTCATATGAACTCCGCATTCTGGACTTGTCGCAAAACAATCTCACTGGCCTGATTCCTAGGAATATCGGCAACATGAAGAAGCTATCAAGTATACTTGTAGACATACCTAAAATTACCTATTATGGCCCCAAGAATGAGAAGTTGAATATGGTGATCAAAGGGACCAGTGCTCCGCTTGCGATATTCTTAAGTTATACCTCAGCGATTGATCTGTCGAGCAACAATATTGAGGGGAACATTCCAAAAGAAATAGGATTATTGAAAGGGCTTTATATGCTTAATTTGTCCCACAATCATTTCTCGGGTGATATCCCTGCGAATGTTGGAGACATGTCTGGTTTAGAGTCTTTGGATTTGAGTTGGAATAGATTGTCTGGAAATATCCCACAGTCTTTGGCATCAATGGATTCTCTTGGTTTTATGAACTTATCTTACAACAAGTTGAGTGGAAAGATTCCAGGAGGAACTCACTTTGAAACTTTGAGTTGGGATGGTTCAGTTATCATTGGGAACGATTTACTATGCGGCCCACCTACGAAGAACCTCTGCGATGATCAGCAGGATATTAATTCTGCAAATGAAAATGAAGAAGATGGTCAAGAGGATGCAAATGAGAGATTACTGTTTTACGGTGTTATCGCCGTAGGATTTGTAGTTGGATTTTGGGGATTGTTCTTTGTTTTGCTTTTAAAAAAAGAAAAATGGTGGTTGGGGTATTGGGAAACTGTTGATTCTATTGCAGTTAGAATTACACGTTATACTTAAAAACAATCATAGCAATACAATTCTCTTGTTTATTTTTTGTAACTTTGGGTTCTGTTGATTTGTAAATTGCGTAGCAATTTAAGAAATATCAGGTTTTAATCATTCACAAGCACGACTTGAAAAATAGAGCATATGCACTTTACTTTTAGAGTCTTTAATCCTCAACCTCTGCTTAGGCGACTCCATAATGTTTCATTTTGGCAAAGCAGCCTTTTTTTTTTTTAATACGAAAGCATGAAATCATTTAATTAAGAAAAGATAATATTCTAGTGATACCCGGATATACAGTGGTAAATTGGTATGCCATGTAGGAATATATTTTAAGATATTGCGGTAAATACCGAGGAAACACTAATTTGGGGAGGGCATCAATGTTCCGGCAGTTTTTACCGCACGGTAAAATTGGTGTAAGGGAGGTATAACAGCAATTAATTAAGATCGAAGATTAGGGTTTTGGCATCATCCTCAGCAATACATACACTTCAGGTATTTCTTTCTTTCAATCTGCTTAGAGTTTTGAAGAAGAAAACTAACCTGATGTATACAGTAAAAACAACACTTAGAGTTTTGAAGAAGAAAACTAACCTAATAAAAACAACATCTTCTGGTAATGAAGAAAAAGAAGTAGATAGAATCAGCATGTTGCCCGACGACCTAATTCATAAAATCCTATCTTTCGTTGATGCAAAAGATGCAGTGCAAACTTGTGTTCTGTCGAAAAGATGGATCGATATTTGGAAATCTCTACCGTTTCTAAAGTTCTGTAGGAGTTCGTTTTCGGATATTAACAAGTTCATAGATTTTGTTTACATGGTATTTATATTTCGAGGTGACACCAATATTAAGTTTTTTCGTGTGGAGTGGGCGAATTCTTTTGCAACTGATAATGTGGTGACAGTGAATGTTAATAGATGGATTGCTCATGCTGTTAAGTATAATGTTCAAAAAATAAATATACAAATTACTGAGTGTCGTGATGAGTCATATGAATTCCCTAACCATCTCCTTAATTGTAAAACACTGAGAAAGTTGGTAGTACAAGTGCTCGGTAAGGTATATGTAGATATAGTTCTACCAAGTTCAATGAATTTACCGCAGCTTAAAGTACTAAAGTTAGATGGATTATCAATCTCTGATGTAGAATCATCTAAAAGACTCTTATCAAGTTGTCCAGTTCTTGAAAAGTTAAGTATATGTGATTGTGATATACGAAGTGAAAATCAAAGCAATAAGTGTATTGTTGATTCTCTCAGCCTTAAGAGGTTTGAGTATTATGATAATTGGAGAAATGGTACTATGGCTAACATTGTTAACTTATCTGCTCCAAACCTGGAAGAATTTACATGGATATCTTGGTTTACACAAGATTACTATCTGGAAAACAGTTCTCCACTGTCTGAGGTAATTTTTGTCATGAAAATCAACGCAGAAAAAGAAGATGAGAATGCAAAATTGTATGAAATACTGCCTTTAAAGAAAAAACACTTGTATGCTAAACGCATGATGCAATTTCTAGGAGCAGTTTATATGGTGAAACGTATTAGATTATCTCCTGGATTCCTCGAGGTATGGGTGCTTCCTCTCTTCCTTGAGTAAAAAACGTTTGAATATATGTATTTGCTTATAAGAGGTTCTTACCTTTTATGATAATATACATCAAGATGGTTCACCTTTTTGCGTTTCTTTCTTAAGTCTAGGGTAAGGAGGACGAGTTGACATCACAGATTATCAAAAGTTTTGTTATTTAAATTAGTATGAGATTGTTCGTACAACTGCATTAGTAAATAATATTTTTTATCTTCCTACCTTCAGTTCAAGAATCTTGGTATATTATATAGTTAAGCGACAGTTTAGCTCCTATACTATTTGAATTTTTTCCTTTTGTTTCTCAAGGTTCTCTCACAAGCTCCTGACATTTTAGCCTACCAACCACCTCGCTTATGTAACCTGCAATGCCTGACGCTGGAAATGTGGTCGACTAGAGGTTGCTTGCGGGCTATAGCATACTTACTCAGCATTTCTCCTCATATAACTAACATTTACTTTGAATCCAAGGAGGTAACATTTAACAAGGCTCTTCATTGTTTAATTTTTGGCTTGCAATGTCGTTCAGCAGTTTATATATAAAAAATTGCCATGCTTTTCATTTCTATCATTTGGAGACATATATTTCCTTGTAACATTATAAGTTGTTGTGATTTTATGGATACAGCCAATAAATTTAGTGGACGCTGGAGATGATTGGGAAGCAGGATTGTCATCGCCAGAAATGTTGTCTAACCTCAAGTATGTCGAGATTGAAAACGCAGAAGGAAGTGATGCTGAGTTCAAAATTCTGAGATTTTAAATGAAGAATGCAAAAGATTTGGAGGAAGTTGTTATATTCTTTCGTTCTAGTGGTTACTCGCCTTATAGAGTTGGCCAATTTGAGCTATTTAAGAAGAAACTAATAGCAATTCCTACAGCTTCTTCAAGTATCGAACTAGTGTTTCATTCAAAGGAGATGGAGATGGACGGAGGATTAGATAATCATGTTCGTGGAAGATAACTCACATCATTGGAACTCAATACAGCTGCTAATCAGGTATTTCTCAAATCTAATTTCAAATCTCCTTCTCTGAATAGCATTAATTTCAATTTGGGTCCTATTGTTTTTGATTTCTTAGTTCATTGTTTGGTTTTTCTGCTCGCTGTTTCCGATTTATCAAAATTACTATTCTTAACCAGGTCAGCATCCTCTTCCTCCAGGATAATTGTATCGAAAGTGGAAACTACTGAGTTGCAAGAGTATGCTGCCGTTGAAACTTGCATTTATTTGGGAGAGTTGAGTTGCAAGCCATCCGAAGTAATTGAGGAACTTGTCATCCTGATGATTTTTGGTTGACGGAGTTAACTGATCTTAGCCATAGACATGAAATAGCAGTAAGATTTGGGCTGTCAATTCAGTGTTTTTTAAACATTATCACCTGCGCCGCAATGTGCGAAGGAAATCTATTTTTTTGTAATTTCTCAATTTCTTCAACCAATTTCTCTTACGTTTGGTTAGCATGAGTTTGGACTGAGAGAACAGCAATTTGAGCTACTTTTTTTTCTTGTTGCAGTGAATTTCTCAAGGTTTTACCTAATTAAATCCTTAAACATGCTTCCATCACTTGTTCTCAAGCGTCCTGCAGGTAACTTATGGAATGTTTTATTATTTTTTTGATTGGTAAAGAATTTGGTGCTGGCGAGTTTCGGACCCAGGTCACTGGTATCATCACCTAATGACTTTACCAGTGTATTAGTACATAAAAACACAAATAAACGAGCACTATTGTTCCTGACTAGTGATATCCAGAAGTTTCTAGGGTTAACTAACATCATTTATTCATAGATTACACATGCAAATGTTAACTAACATCATTTATTCATAGATTTAGTCTACATACACATCCGAACTACACTCATCCACAAAGCTCAAAGCAACTAGAAAAACTGATAACTCAAAACCAGAAACTATCCCATAAAAAAAAATAGGAGAATAACTTACTTTAATCTAGAGATTAGACTTCCATATACCTCAAATTCAAACATCCTTGTGGGTTTCTGATTTTTCTTCAGATATTAGATTAGGATTCTTCCAAAGAAGATGATTAATCCAAACAAGAGCTCAACTTCCTCAAACAAGCAATAGTCTTACGAATCAGGAATATAACAACTCTGAGGTATGAAAAGTTGCTGCAGAGGTTTGAAAAATATCTGCAGAGGTTCCACATGAATCTGTAAACATACTCCATCATTTCTTCTCAGTTCTCACTCCCACGGTTTCTTGGGTGTTACGTCGTCACTTTAAGGTTCTGCAATTCAAATGAATCCTGATAATGTTAGACTTGGTTTTCCATGGACTAATCAAACAACATACCCTTTGGAAATTATTCTAAGATAATCAGTACATAAAAACACAAAGAAACGAGCACCATCTTGTGTCTCTAGAGTTTACATAACTGAGTTACAAAATAAGGATGCTAAAAGTATGAAATTAAATGAGAGACATTGTTTCTTAATCTAAAGGTAAAGGCAAACAATCTTCATCACAATATCATCAATAACTTTACAACCCTTCAACATGAGTTTATACTTGTTCAATCTAGTTTTCCAAATTTAACAAACAGATTTCGAAAGGGTAGTATGTCCATTTTCAAACTAGTGTTGGCAGCTAAAGACTAAATTAAAATACAATTGATGTCTAAGTAAAAGAATGAAATTATACAATTGAAATACAAATTCAAACAAGTAGCAAGTGGGTGCAGGATGAGAATTAAATGAATGCAACAATCAAATATTTGAGATATCTTATTACCAGAGAAGATGTTTAAGTAAAAGAAAGGTTTCGTGAGTAATATAGAACTGAGAGTGCCAAATGCTATCAATAACATGGGAGCCTGCTGATATTCATCTAAGTTTAAATCGGTTAAAATGTTAGTGTACACAGGATATAAACCCGTGTAGAATGAAAATCAGAGACGTATAAGTAACAACATTTGGACTCCAGTTCAACTTCCCCATCTCCCGATGCAAATCCATTTTTATAATGCCCAAGTACTCGACAAAGACCCAAATCGTAGAATCAGCAATTAATACTCTGTCCATGCACAAGTTAAGATTATGTATTTCTTGATTGTTCAGCTTGCTTTGTAAGTTGCTCGTCTTTGTTCCTTTAAGAATGTTTTCTAAGTTGTAACTGTTGAATTTGAGAAGCAAAGTGGGCAGAGTTTCACTTGTGGAAAACTTAATTTTATTTATCACAAGTTTTAATTTACACACAATGCTTTGTACACACTCACAAAACCTTACTTGAAATTGATTTCACTACCACTTAACTACTCAACTAGCTCTCAACTGATCTCTCAACTCACTCTGATTTTTCACTCACTTGCTCAATGCTTACAATTGGGGATAACATCCCCTATTTATAGTGACCTAGAGAACAATCTAGAGACTCAAAAAGAACCGACTAAACAAGACCTTTCTAGAGAACCTATTAGATAGATATTTCTGGTCACAATCTAGATAGTTGACCGTACTCTAGAAATTTCTAGAGTGCGAAGAACTGTCCAGATATTTCTAGGTTTATCTGGATAGGTGTGAGCACCTAACTAAGTCGGTGGTGAACTTCAACAGTAACTATATTTCTCTTGGCTTTGGACTGCATATATAATTAGTATCAAAAAAGATATTAGTTATGATTTATTCTTCTGAGGAAGCGTTAAACCTATTGGACTTTAGACACTCCTATTAATATATACACTGGTAACGTGGAATGCTAATATATCCAAACTACAGATATCTCCGTAAAAACTGATGAACACTATTTTCGGCAGTTTATGAGTTAGGGTTTCGGCAGTTTTTACCCCAAGATAAAAGAGGTAACTTTTTATTAGAGTTGGTATATATTGGACAAAAAGCAGAATATTACTCAGTCAGTCGGCAATTTACACACTCAGGTATTTCTATCATTCCGTTTACAGATTTGAAGAAGAAATTAAGTGCTTGATTAGTGATTCCATTAAGAAAAATATAGCAATGGTAAAAAAAGTGAAGTTACCAGCTTCTTCCGGTGATGAAGTAAAAGAAATAGATAGAATCAGCAAGTTACCAGATGAATTAATTCATTATATATCGTCATTCATTGACACAAAATATGCAGTCCAAACTTGTGTCTTATCGAAAAGATGGATTCATATTTGGAAATCTCTACCCTTTCTCAACTTTAATAGGAACAAGATGAGGCAGAAGCATATGAAGAACTGGCATCCTTGGAATTGGAAAAAGGTGTGTATGCTAAACGTATGGTGAAATTTCTATCAGCGGTTTCTATGGTGAAACATATGAGATTATCATCTGGTTACCTTGAGGTATGGGTGCTTCCTCTCTTCCACGAATTAAACATCTTAACATATATTCTGGAAACACTGTAAGCATGTATTATTATTGCCTAGTAAAATTTATCAGAAGGGCAAGGGTGATCTTGCTTAGCAACCCGATTTATCGTTACTAAGAGGTTCTTAGCCTTTATTATGATACCATTTGGTTATCAAGATTATTGTCCTTTTAGTGTTTCCTTCTCAAGTCTAAGATAAGGAGGACGAGTTGACATAAATTCAACTAAGCAGACTTCGTTAAGCTAGATTTTAGCTGCTATACTATTTGATTCTTTTTTACTTTTGTGTCTCTAGGTTTTCTCACAAGCTTCTGACTTATTAGCCTGCCAACCACCTCTCTTATGTAACTTACAACATTTAATGCTGGAAATGTGGTGTACAAAAGGTTGCTTGCAGGGTATTGCATACTTGCTCAAGATTTCTCCTAATAATAACTAAATTGGGTATTGTATCGAAGAAGGTAATACTTGATTCGTTTTTCAATTATGCCTACGATGTCGTTCCAACAGTTCATGTACAACTTCTATGTTTTTCATCTATCTCATTTGGCTACATTGATTTCTGCCTAACATCTCAATTTGAGGTGTTTCTTATTCTATACTAAATGATCTATCCGTTGTTGTGATTGTTTTGATGTAGTCAAATTTGACACACGTTGGCGATGACTGGGAAACAGGCTTGTCAATGTCGGGAATATTGTCTCATGTAGAGTATGTCCAGATGAAAGAAGTGGAAGGATGTGATGCTGAGCTCAAACTTCTGACTATTGTATTGAAAAATGCAAAGGTTTTGGAGATTCTTGCTCTATCCTTTCGATCAAGTATTATCTCCCTTCATAGGGTGAGACAAATTGAGGAATTCATGGATAAGCTAACAGCAGTTCCTGCAACTTCTTCAAGTATCAAATGGTGTTTACTTGAAACTTAGTAGGTGACCTTGTGAGCTTTACTGTATCTTGCAAAAGAAAATAGTCTGATGAAAAATTATTAGATGGAGTTAACTAACAAAAGATGCTTCTATTATTAAGTACTCGGTTGAGAAGTAAGACTTCCCTTGCGAAATCATATATGTAGCTTGGGTTGGTGTTTCCTTCTTTTGCGAAATCAAAGAACTTAGTTAAAAGTCGGTACGGTTTTGCTTATTATCTTCTTTTCCATGGAATATTTTGTTGGGTGTAATAATAAAAAACAAGGAAAAATCAAATAAGTAAAAGTTATTGATACTTAGCTCCTAACGATTTGACGAAACGACGAGCTCTCCAGATCTCCGCAACATGTAGTAGATGCTCAGGATGGATATCTGCAGGATAAAACACCCTATTACATCTACTACTAGCATATGTAGTAGATGCTCAATTTGAGCTTGGGAACTCCAAAAAAAACTCTGAAACAAAACCTTAAGGAAAAATGTGAATGTTTAAGAAAACAATATAAAAATATTTTTCTTTGGGGGTCCCTCTAAAATATAAAGAAACCTCTTTCCCGTAGATTTAAAAAAGTAGAGAATTTGTTTATATAATGGAATAATACAATTTTAAAAGAGGAACTCCGCGATATGGGACCAAAAAGTTTCATTCACAAAAGAAAACAATAAGTTATTATTTTTCTTAAAAACTTTAAAAATCAATTTTTTATTAATTGTTTTCCGAGTTAATTAGTGTTTGGGTTATAGAATTTGATACCCTTTAGTATTTGGGTCTTAAATTTGTCCGGTATAGTGTTATAGTGTTTGGGTCATAGACCCCTTAGTCAAGACGGTCAAATGGTCAAACTGTTAATGTAGGTTAGTGAAACAATTTACATTGTTACCATTATAAAATTTCCGTTTAAAAAATTGATCTGAGAGATGAGTGTAGTGCGATCCATGCATCAGCATCTCAAGGCGCTGGAGGGATCGAGCTACAAATCCAGTACGCCCACACAATCTAACGGACATGTTTGTGTCGTGTCTATAAGGGTCAAAAATTAGTGTGTGACATAAAGCCTCATCTTAGGAAGCTTGGATGATAACCTCAGATGGGTGTGACTCTGATGATATATTTAATCATGTATTGATGTCATTATGTTGTGGAACAAGATGAGTTTATGTATACGATTAAATTTTGATCAGTTGTTATCGGAACCTAGGCCAAGTGAATCATGCATTTTGTTTGGTTGGAGAGATCATACAGAGAGGTTATTATCCTAATGTTATCAATTTTAAAACACTGATTAAAAATGTCTTCAAAAAAAATTAATTTCGCGTTCAAGGTGTTCGATAAAATGACTCAAACGGGATTCATACGTTCACATTAACAGTATTAATAGTTTAACCATTTGACCGTCTTGACTAACGGGTTTACGACCCAAATACTATAACGGACAAACTTAGGACCCAAACACTGAAGGGTACCAAAATCTATGACCCAAACACTAATTAACTCTTGTTTTCCAACATATTTTGTTGTCAATATAGGCTGGGACGATTTTCATAAATTGTTACTAACCCATGGAAGTCTGACCGATATGTGTCCAAACAGCACTTATCCATGGTTCTTTCCGAGCCTTCTTCCGGCAATCTCCTTAGATGATGACACTGTTGTTGTAGCTTCATCATTGAAACGTGGACATCATGTTTAGGTTTCTTTGGAGCAACCAATAGATCCCTATTCTGCTCATTCCCATATTCCAGCCATATCAATGTTAATATTAACCCGAGATGGCTCTAGGATGGAACAAAATGAATATAGTATCCCCATTGATTAAAAATGCACTCAAAGTTGCCAAACAAAAAATGGCACAAACTGCAGAAAAAAACACCCTCTCGCTTACCTTATTATATAAAACACAAAATCTGTAATAAGACCAGTTCGAGCCTCAATCTCTCTCTCTCTTTCTCTCTAGGCATTGGAATTAAATGACAATAAAGATAGGAACTAGAAGTAATTCCTAAAGCACCATGAATCATGCTAAATGAGAGTATTTAGAAATTTGAAAAAATTACATGGAACTTAGATTGGGTTTATACACATGTAGGAGCTGAAATGAGAGTCCGAGTGTTCGGCCATCATATCCATACCTAAAATGTAAATTTGATTTGTTTGGATTTTACAGTCTAGCTAGACGTATACCTTCATCTCTTGGATGGGTTTGCTTGAGGCGAAAAGACATTTTCATCAAGTTTCAGACAAGGGGGAAAATAGGTATTTTATCAAAAGTAGAGAAAAAAGGGGAAAAACGGTCATTTCGAAGTCTCCCTCAATATCAAACAGAAAAACTAAAATTCAAAAAATGAGGCTCAACTCATAAGGAAGATTTCAGAGATCGAATATAATCCTGGTCGCTATAATACGAAATTCGGCCTCTACCTCAGCCCTCGTCGCCAAAAGGCAATTGTATCCCAGATTATAGCCTCATCTCCAAAAGACTGGCTCAACCCTGAATATAACCGTAGTTGCTAAAATACGAGCTCAGGTTTCATCCCTCACAGAGAAAAGACGAAGTTCAATCTTGCCCTCATCGCGAAAAGACTAGTTTGGACCTAGCCTAAGCCCTAGTTTAAAAGACAAGCTCTGCCCCAACTTCATCCCCATTCTCAGAAAGACGCAACTTAATCCTTGTGTGTCAAAATCAATTCTCATGGGAGAAACTCAACCCTTGGTCTTCAAGGCACTTATAGCCATGATTACATAACACATCCAACGAGACATGCTGGTCATATAGGCTCTATGACCATGATTTCTAGCATACGTCCCTACGAGAAAAGTTGATCATGATTCCTAGCATACGCCACCGTGAGACACGCTAGTCATGTAGGCTTTATAGTCTCATTGAACGTTGATGATGACTCATGAGCATGAGAAAAGACTTAATGTCTCTGTTAAGTACGACAATGGCCCCTATTTGAGATCAAAGACTGATTCCAAATATATCCCCGTGAGATACAACCGGTCATGTATACTCTAGGCCACAAATCCTCTTACATGGGCCTTATGAGTACATCCACGCGAGATACGCTAACCACTCTAAGACTTAGGCATAAGCTTCACCTAAGACACTAACCTCTTTTTCAGCTTCTAGTAAATTAAGTCTTAATCCTACATGTTTATCCGAAAATGTGAATAAACTCCTGGAACTCCGCACGCTCGTTTATGGGACACACAAGCAAGTATTTCAATTAATTTCACAAGTCATATGTGGCCGGCCACACAAAATTAAAGTCCAACCACCGCTCTTTTCGTGTTCTACACATGATTTTCAAGGAATTATTTGACAAACACGTAACTCATCCTAGTCGTATTCATGAATCAGGAAATATTAATCTATCTCAACCACATCAGCTACAGAGAATATCATACCTTGTCAAACACGTCACCACAAAAGCTACTTCAGCCATAAATAAATTGGGGATATCTATCAGGGTTTTGGTCTGGCGGTCAATGAAACTTGTGATAATTATCCGGATATTGTCTCATCACATGAAAGCGAGTAAATTCGGTCAAGGGAATCTAAGATAAGGTTGGTTTCATTTATCCTTTGTTATTTCTGAAAATATGGGAAGAGTGCTCCCCTTCTAACAACTTGAGATCGGAGAATTCAGCAATAAATAGGTCCTCTATTCTCCAAGATAAACACAACAACTTTCTCAACAACTCCAAGAAATTATTTTGCAAAAGCCTAGAATACTCCGATTCTCTCTCTTCAACTTCCCTCCTTAATATCATCCTCAGCTTATCCTGTGACGTAAGCATCCCTTGTGTGGCCATTTGTATTGGTTTAGGAGAGGACTGTTCGTGCTCAACCTCCCAAAAATCACACTTGGAAGGTAGCGTTTTTTATCATTTTTTTAATGTGGTTATTGTTTTTAAATTTTTGATATTTAAATTAAAGAAAAAAGTCTCTCAAAATATCACATATTTTGGAGAGATTTTGTTTTAGCCTTTTATGGTATATTTTTTAATAAAAATCTAAGTCTCTCAAAACCATAAATCATTGATTTCAAATTCTCCAATAAGAGAGAATTTTGAAGACTTTAGTAAAGTCACGATCCAATAACAGAGATTGTATGAGATTTTGAAAGAATCTATATTGACTAACAAGAGATTTCAAAAGTCTTTAAAATTCTTTCAATTGCTCCATAAATCTCAGCTGACTAACTCCTCGTAAATTGCTCCTTTAATATTTGAATAATAGTAATTACCAAATTAAGAAGACTATCATAAACACTGAAATATACAAGGAATATAAATTAAAATGCCTACCAAAATAATCAAACAAAAGTATTCATTTCAAATTTGCCAAGTAAAGGAACTTATTAATGTCAAAATGTTAAACATGGGAATGAAGTTGGTGAAATCAAATTTGGAAGCAAACAGAGGCAGACAGAGCAAGATCTATAAATCAACAGTTCAAAATCCTATCATTAGAAAAATATCTCAGATAAAAGAACAATCATGGCTGGCATAATATTGGACAAACCACCAAAGGTGCGTTATGATTTTTTGGCGGAAGATAAATCTTTTGGGTTAGCTTGTTTCTAGTGGGTGAGAATTCTAATTTTCATTTGCTTTTGAGTAAATTAACAGCAAGAGGGCCGGAAGATGGCAATTGTAATATGTTGGATTTTAGGAATCGGGTGCCTTCTTTCTTGGAATACTATGTTGACCATACGAGATTACTTTCAATACTTGTTCCCGGTATATGCTAACTTATCCTTCACTTTCCCGCTTGCTTAATTACCTATATTAACATACTTAGATTGACAGCGTAATGACGCTCTCCTTTGTATGTGATTTTGTTCTCTCGAATCTATGCAATATGTCATCTACAAATATTTACTAAACTCACAGTAGTTAAATTCTCTCATTGATGCAGGATTACCATTCCGGTAGAGTGCTCCCGATTGTGTATTCTCCTGTTATACTAACAACTACTGTCATATTAGCATATTATGAGGCAACACTAAACACAAGAAAACAAATTATTTCCACCTTTCTACTTCTACTTCTACTTATCAGTAATGCAACAATTATAATTGTAAGTAGTCACCTCCTCTTGTATGTTATCGATGTATCAAGCAGTTTCATCTTTCATTTTGCTCATCCGTGGAACAATTCGGCTCTAAATTCATATCTATTTTTGTTCTTCATTGTTGGACCTTGCTACATCTGGAGGTGGGGGGATTTGGAAGTTCATCAGTTTATGCTTGATTGTTGGAATTATTGCTGTGGCGCAGGAGTCTCTTGAAGGTGGGATTTTTGGGGATCTATGCTTAATGTTCCCTGAGTTTATGCGGGGTATTTTTTTTTGTTGGTTTAATTTATCTCGGCTAGCTCTCCCTTGGTGGTTCTAAGTACTGAATGATCGTATTCTGGCACTTAATGGTATTTTTGTTTCTGAAACAAATGCAGAATATTTTTCATGGGATGTCTGCATCAAGGATTCTAACGTCATCTTTGCACCTAGTAACAAAAGCAGCCATTGGAAATTCCAGGACTGGTCTTCGCAAGGAGGCAAGTAAGTGGCACGCTATTAATCATCTAATTGAGAAACATCTGAGTTCTTTTTTGTGCATAGTGGATACATGTCTTTTAAATCTTTAATGTAATCATCTGTTGCATGCAGTCGTGTATCTGTCAGTTTCCACTTCTTTTATGCTGTTGTGTGCTGTTCTCTATGCGTTTGTCTTCGCAAAACTACCAATTGTTAAGTATTACCGATCTAAGGCAGCTTTGGAAGGGTCAAAAACAGTTGCAGCTGATTTGGTTGCAGCTGGCCAGCTAACCAGAAGAGTATTCTTCTTACTTGCCTTCTTTCTAGTGACCCAACTTGTTATTTTACTATTATGTCGATCGATCTATAAGATTTCAGAAATTCTATATATCACACGCTCATGAGGAAGGCCCCGATGTGGGACTAAAAAGTTCGATTCACAAAAGAAAACAATAAGTTATTATTTTTCTTAAAAACTTTAAAAATCAATTTTTTATTAATTGTTTTCCGAGTTAATTAGTGTTTGGGTCATAGATTTATATACCCTTTAGTATTTGGGTCCTAAATTTGTCCGTTATAGTGTTTGGGTCGTAGACCCCTTAGTCAAGACGGTCAGATGGTCAAACTGTTAAGGGTATATAAATATTTTTATCTTCACTAAGGCTTGGGCTTAGGGCTCGGGCTCGTGCTTCCATCGTGGACAGATCAAGCAAGATTTATCTTTTTGGATATAATTTCTTTCCATTATTTCCTAAAACGTTTTGAAAATCAAAAGAGATTTTGTATTTAATGTGGGTGGCGTATGACCTGGAGAGGATTTATTTCTTTCCGTTTTTTACTTTTATGTCGACATAATGTGCAGTTATTCTTACCGTTTTGGAAAATCTCGAATTAATGAAAATTTATTCTGCCTTTATTATTTTTATTTTCTCTTTAATTCGCTCTTAATGCACATTATTCTCGACTATCTCTCTTCTCCACTATATAAAGCCTTTGGTTTCTTCATTCCAATTGGTGTCCAGAAGAAGCTACTATCCTTCTTCTTTTCGTCTCTCTCCCTCTGTGTGGTTTTTATTTTTTGTGCCATTGCTGTTAAGTTCATAAGAGTGGGCAAGTACTGTAGTGCTAACGGCACCTGCAACGGGAAGTTTTATCCTGGATATGACTTCACCACAGGGTATAGGCATCACTCATTATTGAGGCGTACCGGTGAACTATCGTGCTAAGGATAGCTTGATGATCAAGTGACTCTGTCCCCTGTTTGCCGTTTCTTGAGTGTCTATTTTATTTTTATTTTAAGTTTCAGAAATTTATTTCTTAACATCATTACTTTTAGTGTTTTGTTGTTACAGTACCAACAATCTTAACACGATAATCCTTTTCTGTAACAATGGGAAAGAACGATGTTGAGAAACCTGCAAAGTTCATTGGGAAAGACTTCAAAAGGTGGCAGTGGAAGATGTTTTTTTATTTGAGTTATCATGAGTTAGATCAGTATGCTGCTGCTCCGTTTGATGAAGCCATGAATGAAGATGGTAATGAAATTGAGCTTGAAGATTGGAACAGACAGAATTATATGGCAAAAAATCATATCCTGAACTGTTTAGATGATGCTATGTATGATTTTTATAATGCTAAGGATAACTTTACTGCTTTTGATTTGTGGGCTGCATTAGAAGCAAAATATCAAGCCGAGACTGTAGGGAGCAAGAAATTTCTGGTTGCCAAATTCTTGGATTACAAGATGTCGAATGATAAGTCTGTTGTTGATCAGTTTCTAGAGATTCAACAAATTATTAATGAAATTATTGCTGAAGGTATGGTTGTTGATGAAATTTTTCAAGTCTCTGTTGTGATTGAAAAGTTACCGTCTTCCTGGAACGAATACAAGCGACGGTTGAGGCATGAAACTGGTGAAGTCAGTATGGTTGATTTGGGTAAGAAGATTCAAGTAGAAGAACTGTTGTGCACCAAGGACAAGACCGTGTCTTCTGCAAGGGACATGTCAAACAAGGCTCATGTATCTGAACACAAGTCTTCCAATGCTGAAAGAGGTGAGAAGAACAAACACAACTCTAAGCCTGGTTCTCACAAGAAAGGTACTTTTCATAAACCCAAATCTGGCATTAATAAAATTAAGGGCCCATGTTATGCTTGTGTTAATGGTCATATGGCAGTTCACTGTAGAAACCGTAAGGACCTTAATAATAAAAAGAAAAATAATGCTAACTTGGTTGAAAACAACAAGGACGAGTTTTCTGGTACGGTGTCCGAAGTAAATTTGGTGACCAATGTGAAAGACTGGTGGGTAGAATATATGTCATAAAGTAATTTGATGACTGTTCTTTCAGTTTTGCGTTTCTTTTTGGCACTATATATTATTTTCTGTGAATAAAATCATCGAAATATGTAGTTGAGACTTTGTCAAACTCTAACTGTGACCGATCTTTTGCTTATAATGGCTAGGATTCATCTAATTATATGCCATACTTCATGGCATCTGCACTAGAAGGGACGTCCTTTCTTATGTATATATCGGTGTCCGAAATTTGTCAAAAATCGATGGTAACCTGTGGTTGATAACCAATGGGAAATGATACAGACAAGAAGAATGTGTGTTCACATTTTGCACTCGAATCGATCGGTTTAACCGCAAACAGCTTGAGAGACAGTTTTCTCCCTGACTCTGAGTCCTAAATTGAAGTGAAAGTTACCATTTACCATATAATGGGTTCAGAGAAATTTCTATAACTAAGCCCAAAGGTGGTCTAAAAGCTACAAAGTTTTTCACGGGTCCATTTATTTCTTCACATTCTAGGGTTTGTAGGGTTTTGAATTCTGCATTGAGTAGAGAGATTCTGAGAGAAATTATGACAACAAACAAGACATCATCTTCTAGTAATATGAAAGTGAGCACCGATTAGAAGTTTGGGTTTTTCCCTTCCAAGACTTCAGCAGATACTCCTCATGATCAACCATTTCGACTCTTATAGGTACCTCCTTTTCCATATTGATATTTTACATCTGGGTTTTCAACTACAAATATTAATGCTCAGAAAAATTGGAATTTAGGGGTTTTGTTTCTGCTCAGAGTTAAAAATTAGAGATTTTGCAGCAAGTTTTAGGGTTTTCATCAAGGCTTATACTTTTTCACTTTAGATCAAGAATGGAAGAAACAAGAAATGCATCCCCATATTCTAATGCGGAAGATAGAGTCAGTAGGTTACCAGATGAACTAATTCACTACATCATGTCTTTCATTGATACTAAATATGCAGTCCAGACTAGTGTTTTGTCAAAAAGGTGGATTCATATTTGGAAATCCCTACCTTATCTAAAGTTTTATAGGAGTTCGTTTTCGGATGAGAATACTAAGAGGTTCATAGATTTTGTTTACATGGTATTCTTGCTCCGCGATAACACAGATATTCAGAAGTTTAAAGTGGATTGGGAGGACTCTGAATTTGATGATACGGTGATAATGAATGTTAATAGATGGATCCTTCATGCCATCAGGTATAATGTTCAAAAAATAACCATAATAATCGATGAATTGCATAATTCGGCTTATGAAGTTCCTCACCGTCTCCTTAATTGTGAGTCACTGAGAAAGCTGAAAATACAAGTGTTCAAGACTGCCAGATTTGTGGATATTATTCTACCAAGATCAATAAATTTACCCCAACTTCAAAAACTTACTGTACGTGGATTGTCGATCTGGAATCTAGAATTATCGGAAAGATTCTTTTCAAGTTGCCCAGTTCTTGAAAAGTTAGACACATTTCGTTCTGATGTACAAACTGATAATCAAAGGAGTTTGATTGTTGATTCTCTCAGCCTCAAGAAGTTTGTATACACTTGTTCACAGAAACATCTTTTGCCGCAAAATGATACTATGGCTAATATTATCAAGTTATGTTCTCCAAATCTGAAAGATTTCTCTTGCTGTTTCTTCTTGGCACAAGATTATTCTCTTGAAATCTGTTATCCACTATTCAGGGTTTGTTTTGGAGTGAGACTCGATGCAAAAGAAGAAGCTGAGGATGCAGAATCATATGTAAACCTGCCTCCAAAGGAGAAAGATGTGTATGCTAGACGTGTGATGAAAATCCTAGGAGCGGTCTCCATGGTGGAAGATATGACATTAACATCTTCTTTCATTGAGGTATGGGTACTTCCTTTCTTCCATGAGACGAACATTTTGACATGTATTGTAGAAATGTTAATATTAGCTAGGGTGCATAAGGTTATGTTTCTAATTAGGAAGCTGAAACTCCAACATGTTTTACTGCCTAGTCAAATGTATGAGAAGGGCAAGGCCGTTGCTACTTTTGAGCAACCCAGCTTTCATTACTTATAAGAGGTTCCTAGCATTTATGATATGATGCTTCTTGGTTATCAAGATATTTCCTCTTTGTGTTTCTTTCTCAATTTTAGCAAAAGTCACTTATCCTGAACTAGTAAAGATGAGATTATTTATATAACTTCACTTGTATTCTTTAAAATAATTATCGTGCTCGTTATGTAGTTTCGGTCAACTGTAGTTTGCGAGATTTTAGCTGCAACATCGTTTGATTATTTTTTTTCTTTTTGATTTTCAAGGTCCTCTCACCAGCTCCTGACTTATTAAACTGCCAACCACTTCGCTTTTGTAACTTACAAGATTTGACGCTGATAATGTGGTCTACGAGAGGTTGCTTACGGGCTATAGTATACTTACTTAGCATGTCTCCTAATATAACTTCAATTACCCTTGAATCCAAGCAGGTAACATTTGACCAAGCTCTCTCTTCTTTTGTCATGCGATGATGTCGTTCCGACAGTTCCGATATGACATCTATGTTTTTATTCTCTCATTTGGGGACATGTATTTTCGTGGAACGTCTTTATCTGAGGTGTTTTCATTGTTTGGATGTAGTCAAATTTAACGGACGTTGGAGATGACTGGGAAGCAGGATTGTCATCACCGGGTATTCTGTCTCACCTCGAGTATGTCCAGATTGTAGAAGCCGGAGGATGTGATGCTGAACTCAAACTTTTGAGTTTTTTGTTGAAAAACGCGAAGGTTTTGGAGAATGTGGCTATATACTTTCGTTCTAGTGATGACTCGCCTGATAGATTTATGGTGAGACAAGTTGAAGAATTTAAGGATAAGCTAATAGCAGTTCCCAGAGCTTCTTCAAGTATCAAAATGGAGTTTAATTGGAACTTAGTAGGTGATGTTGTGAGCTTTAGTAGAACTAGCAACAAAAAGTAGACAGATGAAAAGTTATTAGATGTTGGGACTAGCAACGGATAACTCTATGCTCGGTCAGGAAGTAAGATTTGCTACAGACGCATTGAGAGCAAGACTTTCGTTGCGGAATCAAGTAGTTTGGTGTTTCCTCTTTTTGTTTTTGTGGTATGTCTTTTACTAAAAAAATAGTTATCTAAATGTCTATTTGGAACTGGTTTGATAATTGGCTCTGCTTAAATGCTAAAACTATATTTATCTTTTGTTTCCGTTGGCATTCTCTAATCTTTTTTGATGATTTTCCGGAATATAATGATCCATGGAAGTCTGACATATATGTGTCCACTAGCAATTTTCCATTGATCCGGTCCTTTCGCGCCTTTTTCCAGCAATGTCATGAAGAAGTGCTCAAATTTCTGTTTAGTCGTTCCTCCGATGACAATCCAGAAACTGTTAAAGGGTTAATGTTTTACTTTCTATATAAGCAAGCAAATTGTTTCTGGAGCTTCCTCATTTTTCCAGGATAATATGGGTATGCTTCATATAGACTACTTTCTTTAGAGCGGCCTAGACAATGACTGATCAAATGAAATGTGACCCTAGCCACTGAGCTAGGTCAATTATCACACGTAACACTACTTGAAGTTGAAAGTGTCACAACCTACTACTCCCGGAAAAAAGATTGATATTGCCCTTCATTAATGTCCAAAAACTTAGTCAAAATTGTGATCGGATCTAATATTTGTGATTCAGACAAAGTGGTTTCTTAATTAATTAGTCGCTGACCAAAGTAAGGTTACATGGCTGGCACTACATCGCCAAATGTAAGCAGTAAGTAGGCATATTCGTTGTTGTGCACACGATTTCCTTCCTTTATTCGTCTAAACTCAACAACAACAACAACAAGAAGAACATTTCTCTCTCGACCTCTCTCTCTATTCTTCTTGTATTTGTCTCTACCCTGGATTCAAAGCAGGTAAATCATCACCACCACCACCACATATCTTCTATATTTCCAACCTTTATTGATATCATCATGTTAATTATCGAGAAAATTTTTGTTCGGACTCCTTTTTTTCTTTTCTTTTTTTGTTGAAACTCAATACGTTTATTGCACAATATAGAGCTGGTTAGTATTGGTTGAGGCTTTCTTTTCAAAATCAGATCATTGTTTAAACAATTGGGTGGGGGTTTCATTGTTAATAATGTTAGAGGCACGAGCACCACGAACTGCACGTAGATCAAAAAAAATAAAAATTAACACGTCCTCGTCTTCTAATGGGGATGACAGAACCAGTAGGTTAGCGGATACGGAAGATAGAATCAGTAAGTTACCGGATGAATTAATTCATTATATAATGTCTTTCATTGATACAAAATATGCAGTACAAACTAGTGTTCTGTCTATAAGATGGATTGGTATCTGGAAATCTCTACCTTTTCTGAATTTCGATAGAAGTTCATTTTCAGAAAGCAAAAAACAAAGTTTCATATTGTTCGTAGATAAGGTATTCATCTTTCGCGAAGAGTTAGATATTCAGAGGTTTAGTGTGCGTTGGGTGGACTCTGTATTCGATAATTTGGTGACAACGCATGTTAATAGATGGAGCGTTAATGCTGTAAAGTATAATGTTCAAGAGATAAGTATACTAATCACCCAATATCATATGTGGGCATATGAAATTTCACATGATCTCCTTAATTGTAAATCACTTAGAAAATTGGAAATACAAGTTTTCGGTAATGTCAGACATGTAGATGTTATTCTACCAGGATCAATGAATTTACCGCAGCTCAAAGTACTGATCTTACATCGATTATCAATCTCCGATATGGAATTATCCAAGAGATTGTTTTCAAGTTGTCCTGTTCTTGAAACGTTAAACATAGAGGACTGTGATATACAAACTGATAACCATAGGAATTTGATTGTGGATTCTCTCAGCCTTAAAAAGTTCAAATATAGTAAATGCCGTAGACAACTTTTGGAGGAACATGATACTATGGCAAACATTATCAAGTTGTGTACCCCAAATCTGGAAGACATCACTTTCAGATCTTTGTTTGCGCTCGATTATTCTCTAGAAAACTGTTCTACACTATCCAAGGTTAGTTTTTTCATGCAATTCAGTGAACAAGAAGAAACCGAGAATAGAGGAATATATGAAGGGATGTCGTCTAAGCGAAAAAATGCATATGCAAAACGCCTGATGAAAAATCTAGGAGCTGTTTATGCGGTGAAAGCATTGAGATTATCATGTGGTTCTGTCGAGGTATGGGTGCTTCCTTTCTCACATGAATTAATTATCTTAACATATTTGCGGAGATGATTTGAGTATGTTTTACCGCCTACTCAAGTTATCAGCACTCAGAAGAATTTATAGGAAAGGGTGCTGCTCCTTAAGCAATAGGTTCTTTGCTCTTAATTAATCTTAATTGAAAGAATTTTCTTTTGTTTCTCAAGGTTCTGTCGCAAGCTCCTGACTTATTAGACTGTCAACCACCTCGCCTTTGTAATCTACAGTCTTTGACGCTGAAAATGTGGTGTACAAGAGGTAGCTTTCGGGCTATAGCATACTTAGTCAGCATTTCTCCTAATATAACTAAAATTATCATTGAATCTAATCAGGTAACATTTAACCAAACTCTTTGTTCTTTAATTTGTTCTGGAATGTCGTTCCAACAGTTCTAATGCACCATAGTATATGTTTTTCATGTATCTCATTTGGGACATTTGTTTTGTGTAACATCTCAATTTGATTAGGTGTTTTTTTTTTCTTGTAATATTATCGGTCCTGAATCTTATTATCATGAACTAAATTTTGCGACTGAATAAAAAAAGTATGTCTATTTGATATTTTTCCCTGACAACAGTTTTTTTCTCAGCACACCTGGGTCCGTCCCAGGGACGATGAAGATGACTGGGAAGCTGGATTGTCGTTACCGGGAATGTTATCAAACCTCAAGTATGTCCGGATGAAAGAAATGGTGGGATGTGACGCGGAGCTTACACTTCTGAAGTTTTTGTTGAAAAATGCAATAGCTATGGAGAAAGTTTCTTTTAGCTTTCGTCCTTATATTGGCTTGCCTTATAGAGTGGGACAAGTTAAGCAATTTCAGAAGAAGCTAAGAACATTTCCTAAAGCTTCCTCAAGTATCCAAATGGTGTTCAAAACTAAGTAGGTGACATTGTGAGCTTTGCTAGAGATAATCAGACAACAAATATTTTTACTCTGTCAAGAAGAAAGATACTGCTGTGTGGAAGTAGCCTAAACAAGAAGAAATATTTTTTGGCAATATGTATTTTGAGGCTGAATAATTATCGTTATGTTATGTAGTCTTGTTTTGTTGCCCGATTGGCAGAGCCTTCTGTTTGAGTTCTGAAATCAAAGTTTCACAAATGGCAGTAAAATTGAAAGTGGTGTAAAAGAAGTGTAATAATGCTTTAACTAAACCCAGCTTTATAGCTGCAACAGTGGTGTAAAAGAGGGATAATAATGCTGTTTTTCACATTCCACTTGGTTTTATTGCTCAGATGTATTCGCATTTGCCTGTACAACTCAATAAGTATTCCTCAGATTGAAATGGAGTTTCACTGCAATTTGGGAGTTTATGGTTTCTCAATGTTGCACTGATTAGAGATTCTGAGAAAATTACAACAAGAAGGACATCATTATCATAATCATAATCTTCAGACGGGGGATTTCTCCAACATTTTTTACACTCAAAAGGTACCTCTCTTTTTTTTCCATCTTTTACTTCTGGGTTTTCGAATTACAAATACTAATCCTTAGAAAAATTAGAGGTTAGGGTATTAGTTCTGCTCAGAGAGGTGGTTCATCGTAAAATGTGATATTAGGGGACTACAAATTTTGGGTGTCTTTTAACTACAAAGAATAATGCTCAGAAAAATTGGAATTTAGGGATTTTGTTTGATTGCAAAAATTGGAGATCAGGGTTTTGGAAAACATATTTTGGGGGTTTTCCAAAAGTATTACTGCAGATTGATAGCAGTACCAGTCCATTAAGATGGTGAGAACCAAAAAAGCATCATATTCTGATGGGGAAGATAGAATCAGTAGGTTACCTGACAACTTAATTCACCATAACATGTCTTTCAATGACACAAAATATGCAGTTCAAACTAGTGTTCTGTCGAAAAGATGGATTGATGTTCGGAAATATACACCGTTTCTGAACTTCAATAGGAGTTCATTTGCAAAAAAACAAAAAACATAGTTCCATTATGTTTGTAGACATGGTATTTATTTGTCGCGAAGATGTTGATATTCAGAGGCTTAGTGTGCTTTGGGAAAAATCTGCATATGATAATTCGGTGAATTCGGTGACAACAAATGTTGGAAACAATGCACAAAAAATCAAATCACACAAAGGAAAATCTCAAACAGAGTCGCGGACTAGGTCGCTATCTTTAAGGTGTTTCGCAACTCTGCCTTTTGGTTGTGCTAGCAGTCAACTCTTGTCGAAAATCCTATGGGATAAAACAGCTGATAACTCTCTTGTTCGATTTCTCTGCACTATGAGAAATCGAACTAACAAATACTCACTCTAACACTTGCTAAGAACTCAAAATAGATGAAAAAAACGATGATTTCATCTTCTCCAGAAACTTTTCTTATATAACCCAAAAGAAATAATACGGTTTTAATGAAAATAAATTTTGCAATAAGTGTCCATTGAAAATCCTCCATAACAGTCATAAAATGGCAACATTATAATTACCAAAAATTAATAGAATTAATTAGGGAATATTAAGTTGAAATACCGTTTTGAAAATCAAGAGTTAAAACACCAATAAATAAGTTTCTGGATCGGCAGACCATGAGACTTAAACCCAAGTCAATAGTGTGAGAGCCCAAAATTATACCACCACACTATTTCTCTAAGTTTGATATAATATTATAAAACTATGTTTTTAAATATATATCCCAACAATAAATGTTACTCCCTCTGTCCTAAAATTTCTGTCCTCTATTCTATTTTCGTTTGTCCTAAAAGACTGACCAGCTTCTGTTTATAGTCATATTTTTTAGTCAAACTCTCAAATATATCCTTTAATTTATTATAATTATAAGATTATTTTAAATATAACCAATCAAAAATCTTAAATGATATCTTCCTAAATAAGAAACAAATCTACTAAATCAATCCATAAATATTTTTATTTTTATCTTCTATTTAATCGTCTTAAATGATATCTTCCTCGATAGGAAACAAAATTACTAAATCAATCCATAAATATTTTTATTTTTATTTTCTATTTAAACATTTCTATAAAATAATAAAATTACCAAATATGTATTTTTCTTACATGCTCCATATACTCCTTTTAATTTTAGTAATAACATAACATTTAATAGGGATAGTTTGGTACACTCCTCCGGTCTCCTTAATATTTTGACTTAGTCAAAGCGGACTAATAATTTAGGACGGAGGGAGTAATAAATGGAATCTTCATGCCATCTAGTATAATGTTCAAGAAATTTGTGTAGTGATCGGGAAACTGCATAATTCGGCATATGGAATTCCTCCCCGTCTCCTTAATTGTAAGTCACTGAGAAAGCTGGTGATAAAAGTGTTTGATACTGATGAATATACAAATATTATTCTACCAAGATCAATAAATCTACCTCAGCTCAAAGAACTGATTATGTATGGATTCTCGATCTGCAATCTAGAATTAACTAAAAGACTCAAGTTGTCCAGTTCTTGAAACTTTACATACAGAAGAATGTGCTTTACAAACTGATAAACAAAGGAATATGATTGTTGATTCTCTCAGCCTTAAGAAGTCTGCTGCAAAATGATACTATGACTAACATCATCAAGTTATGTGCTCCAAATCTGAAAGACATCACTTTCAGATCTTTGTTGGCGCTCGATTATTCTCTAGAAACTGTTCTCCACTATCCAGGGTTAGTTTTTTCATGCAGTTCAGTGAAAAAGAAGAAAGCGAGAATACAGGAATATACAAAAGTATGTCGTCTAAGCGAAAAAATGCTTATGCAAAACAACTAATGAAAAATCTAGGAGCTGTTTATATGGTGAAAGCATTGAGATTATCATGTGGTTCTCTTGAGGTATGGGTGCTTCCTTTCTAACATGAATTAAACATCTTAACATATTTACGGAGATGATTTGAGTATGTTTTACTGACTAGTCAAGTTATTAGAACCCGAATATTTTATAGGAGATGGTGCTGCTCCTTAAGCAATAGGTAGCTTTTAAGTAATCTTCCAGAAATTAGTTAACTATGGTTAGCGAGATTTTAGGTGCTATATTATTGAAAGAATTTTCTTTTGTTTCTCGAGGTTCTTTCCCAGGCTCCTGAGTTGTTAGAGTGTCAACCACCTCGTTTGTGTAATCTACCATCTTTGACTCTGAAAATGTGGTGTACAAGAGGTTGAGCATTTCTCCAAATATAACTGAAATTTTCCTTGAGTCCATTCAGGTAATATTTAACTAAATATATCCAACAGTTTTTTTTTTTTTTTTTTTTTTTTTTTTTTTGGTGAGTTAAAATGTATTCAAACCAACAAACTCAGGGAGTTAGTAACCCTTACATCAATAATAGTAGAGCCATCTAATGTTGAGATGATGGTTCCAACCCGTACATTAGATTTATCTACTTCTAAGGATTGCAAAATACAAGATGGAGGTACTTTCCTCCAGTTAACAAGAGTTCGAAAGTTTTTAGCCTCTTTAGCCAGTGTATCGGCTACATTGTTAGCTAATCTAGTAACATAAAAAAAACGTAAAAAGTTTTGACAAAGATTAAACTCTCTTTTTACTTCATCCATGATCTTCTGGTTTTGCCAAGTAATTTGAGATGGTTTCCCGTTCAGATAATCAAAAAGATTCTTGCAGTCTCCTTCCACACTGAAATTCGACAGTCTCTCCTCTGCAGCCCAAGTTGCTGCTTGCAATACCCCTAGAGCTTCTGCTTCTTCTGGGTATGAGGTTGTGATGGGTCCTGCTCTGCCCTGTTCAAAGATTCCTGCATCATTTCTTAGAATTAAAGAAAAATCTGCTCGTTCACTCATAGAAATCCATGTTGTATCCAGATTAAAAAAAATTTTGTGAGATTCCAGGTGCTATCCATCTAGGTTTTTCTTTTATACTATTTGAATCATGTTTAGTTGGGTAGATGTCCTTGTACCTGAAACTCAAGTGTCTTTGTATTTCTAAAGCTAATTGAGTATGTGATTGTTGTGTTTCTTCAAAGGATCTGTTACATCTTTCTTTCCATATGAACCAAATTTTTGTCAATATAATTTCTATAGGAATAATTGGATTATCCTTACCTATCAATTCTTTACAGATGTCTAAAAACCTTATGGATCTATCATAGTATAAATCTACTGGGAAAGGTTCAGTTGCCCAAACAGACTTAGCATAAGGACAGTGAAGAAAGAGATGCTCTGTAGATTCATGTTCTAGACAGACAAAAGTGCAGTTGGGTGTTATATCCTTCATAAAGATCTTAATTCTTTGATAAGCATTTAAATTCCATAAACCTTTCCAGAAAGAGTCCGTCTGCCCAAGGTTACAGTTATTCATAGTTCTCTCGTTAAGCTTGTTATACATGGACTTTACTGTGAATTTTCCTTAGTTAGTGAGGATCCATCTAAGGATATCTGGTTTAGCATTCAAACTGCTATCTAAGGCAATTCTTATGTTACAAATCTTTCTAGCAATATGACCTGGAAACAAATCATAAATTAAAGGAGAATTCCACTTTTTTGTGATGGGATCAATTAGATCTTTCACAAGTGTTAAAAAAGAGTTAGAAATAGTTTTGAAGTTACTAATATTTTCTTCCAAATGAGGAATCCAATTATCATCCCAAATATTGATATTATTACCATCTCCTACTTCCCAAATACTGTTTGGTTCTACTAGTTTGATCCCCTTACTGATACATTTCCAAATCCAAGAACTATTAGATGGTATTTTAGCTTTAAAAGCAGAGGATTTCCTAAAGTACCTAGGTTTGAGTTGAGATACCCAAAGAGCTTTAGGCTCATTTAAGAGTCTCCAGGCTAGTTTAGCTATTAAAGCCAGATTGAATTTATGGGCATTTCTGAAGCCTAGTCCACCTTTACTAATAGGTTTGTAAAGATAGGAATAAAATTTAGGGTAATATCCTCTGCAATCAGTTTCCTTTCCCCACCAAAAGTCCCTTTGTAGGGCATCTATTTCTTTTGTAATTTTTTAGGAAATATAAAGCAACTCATTTGATAACTAGCCATACTTGCCAGAGTAGCTTTATTTAGGACCATTTTACTAACTTTAGCTAAGACTTTACCTATGCAACCTTGAACTTTATGTTCCATCTTTTTTATTATTCCTTTGAATAGTTTTATTTTAGCTTTATCTATAAAGAGGGGAGTACCTAAGTAAGAATCTTTTAGATCAATCTTCTTGATTTTGAGCAGTTTACTAATCATTCTCTGATGTTTGGGTTGAACTTTTTTACTAAAAAAGATTCCTGATTTCTCAAAGTTTATTAACTGCCCTGATGCTTTGCTAAAGATGTCTATAAGTTGCAATATATTATGACATTCCTTCAGATCTGCCCTAATGAAAAGGAGATGATCATCAGCAAATAACAGATGGGAAATTAGACTATTTTTTGGGGTTAACTTAATGCCATTTATTAGCTTCTCTTCTTCACTAGTTAAGAGTAATCTAGAGAAAATCTCCATACAGATGATGAAGAGATAAGGGGACAGAGGATCCCCTTGTCTAAGTCCTCTAGTTGGTTTGAAAAAACTCCCTGGACTACCATTGAGTAAGACTGCTATGGAAGAGGTAGAGATGTATTGGTGAATTAAATTACAAAATTTCTTGTCAAACCCAAAAGCCTTCATGGCGGAAAGTAAAAAGTCCCAGTTTACTCTATCGAAAGCCTTAGACATATCTATTTTTATTCCTAAACCAGCATGTTTCACTTTCTTCTTCTTGAAGGAATAAATAAGCTCCCGAGCTATTACTATATTGTCAGAAATTTGCCTTTTGGAAAGAAAGGCAGCCTGAAAGGGAGAGATTATTGAATCTAGGATGGGTTTCATTCTGTTGGCTAATAATTTAGCAATAATCTTATAAATGGTGTTACATAATCCAATTGGTCTAAAATTACTAGGATCTTTAGGATGTCTACTTTTGGGAATAAGAAAAGGGAAAGTTTTGTTAAACTCTGGATGAAGTTCTCCAGTTTTGAAAAATAGTTGAATAGCAGCTGTAACTTGTTCCCCTACAGTTTCCTAGTTAAGTTTGAAGAAACTAGTTGGGAAGCCATCTGGTCCTGGAGACTTTTTAGGTTTTATTTTTTTAATAACTGTCCAAATTTCCTCAGTTGAAGGAATAGAACTTAGGTTGGCATTTTCCTCTGAGGAAATGCTTGGTTGGATGTTTTGAAATAGAGCATTATTATGAGAATAGGGTTCAGGAGGGGCTGAGAATAGATTTAAAAAAAGTCTGAAAGAGTTTTCTGCATTTCAGTTCTGTTGAAAGTGACTTCATTGGTGCTCATTTTTAGGCACTCTATGTTGTTCCATTTCCTTCTTTTTAAGGTTTTTGTATGGAAAAATTTAGTATTTTTTTACCCTAGGTGGACCAAGTTATCTCTAGACTTTGGTTTGCTATTGCTTTTTAAGTATCATAAAGTTTTTCCAGTTGCACTAGTTTTTCCTTTATTTTATCTTCTTTCTTATGGATATAACTAGAGTTATTCAAGTTATCTATTTGGGAGAGTAATTTCTTAATTTGTTTAGAAGGAAGACATGGGACCATGATTCTCTTATGGTTTGGACACAGGAGCTTTCTTTTTGCCATGTATCATAAAATTTAAAGGTGTACTCTAGTTTGATGAAGCTATTATCTAAGTTTAGAGCTATTGACTATGGTCAGAACCTACTGCAACTAAATGGGAAAGCTTTGCATTAGGAAATTGGATATTCTACTCAGCATTTGCAACTGCTCTATCTAATCTTTCTTGTATATTAGCTGTTCCATCCCTATGATTATTCCAAGTGTACTCGTAACCTCTAAATCCTAAATCTAATAATCCTGAATTACTTAAGATATTGTGGTAATAGTCACTATCAGATTTCTTAAAGGGAAATCCCCCTATTTTATCCTCTTGACTGAAAATCATATTCAGATCTCCTAAAAGAACCCAAGGCATAGATTGCTTGTCCACTTGTTCTGAGATTTCAGAGAGAAAATCCCAAGCAATATTTCTATTAGAAGGGTAAGGACTACTGTAAAAGCATGTAAGAAGCCATTTCTTAGATTCAGAATTAGTTTGGACTAAAATGTTAATCATGTTCACATTCCAGTGCACAATTTCATAAGAAAAACCATCTACCCAAGCTAAGGCCATTCCTCCTGCTAAGCCTATTGGGTCAACTATATGGATGTTAGGATAATCTTTAAGAAGAGGTTTAACTACATGTTTTTGGGATTTTGTTTCTGGGAGAAATAAAATCTCAGGTTTATCTACTGAAATCAGCTGATTTAGATGATTTTGTGTGAAGGGATTACCACACCCTTGCACATTCCATGCTATTATTTTCATTGTATGTTACTAGTTAAAGGGGATGACCTAGGATTAAACTTTAGCTAAAAAAAGATAACAATCAAAGCAGAATCAAGCTAATTTAGGATTTAAAATAAGAGGTTAAGAGAATAGTTATGACTAATGAATAAGAAATAAAGAGAATAGAAAATAACTCTAGAATAACTCCTAAAAGGCAATGTTCTAAATATTGTAATGCTAATGATTTATCTAAATTTCGTGTGACTCCTAAAAGACTATCAATTGAATATGAATTGAAACACAAATTAAGTTTAGGTATACCTGAATTTCGTCCTTTTGCTCGGATGGAGATTCAAATAAGAAAGGGACTGGTAGAACACCATCTTTTGCCTGTGTCTGTTCCTTTAGGTTTGATCCATACTGGTCAATTTGAAGTAAATTGCCATTCTTAGAGGCCATAATACAAAGACCTTCTGATGAAGAGGAGGATGGGAAATCCGGGATAAATTTTGAATGAATATTTTAGTTGTGTTTTAGGTGATGCTAATGATGCAAAAATGAGATGCAGACTAGAAAGATTAGAATTATCATGAAATGAAGGAAATGCAGATAAAACTGAATCTGAAGATAACGGAGAACCCAAACAATCATTAGCGTCTTCAAAAGGATATGAAGAAGAAAAAGAGAGTCTCTTATTAACTAATGGAACCATTGGTTCAGTTTTAAGACAGAACGGATTATCAATATCCTGGAGCAATTCATTAGTTGATTCGGATCTATCTTCAATCGGTTCCATGGAATCAATAATTCGGTGAGTTTCCGAGTTAACTGATCTAAAAGAATTAGAGCTCGGGCCATTCAAAGGAATGTATTTTTATGGTAGGTTATAAGGAAATGTTCTTTTGCCCAGAATAGAGCTAGAAGCTAGAGGCATATCTTCGTCATAAGTAACAGGACCTAAGACCACATAAGATTGTTCATTGACAGAGTGCTTAAGATTGGACTGCTCCTCTGTATGATGTTCTTCTCTAAACAAGCCATACAAGGTTTCCCTATTCCCTAGAACTGCTAAAAATTTCTCAATAGATTCTGAGTTACCATGAGCATCCGTATTGTCTTTAGGGTTCCAAATCTGGATATGAGTATCATTTAACCAATAAATATCATCACCAGAAGCAGGAGAAGCCATTGTAATATCATAAATGTCTTCTAAGGGACGTTTTTGCAAAATGGCACATTGGTTAATCTTATGACCAAACCTAAAGCAATGGGAACATAATCTTGAGGGGAGATTAAGATAATTGAAAACTATTTCTCTTGCTGGATATCTATCAACTTTGACTAGCAGCTTCATAACTAAAGGTTTCTTTATATTTACCCAAAACAGCACTCTTGGAAGACAGTCAGGAGAATCACTTCATTTGCAAACTCTACTAACTGTTCCTACCTTACTTGCTATTAAACCTAGTCTTTCCTCAGTTCTATGTTCATGCTTAGCATTAGAAATGCTTGCCCAGAGAGGAATCTATTTAACTGCATCAGTAGATATACGCATTCCCGGAAAGGCCGTTGTAGTAGAGAGAATATTGCCATATGGATACCAAGGTCCATTCAAAGCTATCCATTTTAAGTCTTCAGCTGAATGAAAGGATAAGATAAATAAGTTTGGATCAATCTCAAGAATTTGGAAGCCGGTTTTTATACCCAGAAGTGTCTTAAAACTCCTCTTATGTTTTCTGAAGAATAAAGCTCAGTAGAGAAGATACGAGCCAGGATGTTATTTTCTTTAATATTGTAGTCTCTTATCAAAGCTGGTGGAGTTGGTAAAAGACCTATATTTGTATAGTTTGCATAACGCTGAGCTATAGAGAGGCTACTAAGATGTTTATATAAATAATAACTATCCCCCATTGAGAAGAGAAAGGAGACTAAAGAGGAAAACAGAAGAAAGAAAACCAGCAATGAGAAAAAAAGAATTAACAGAGGAGGAGATGAAGAAAGCAAACTAAGAATAAAACGAAGTTCAAAGAAAATATAAAAGATATATAGAGTATCTAAAAGAGTTCGTGAGTTTGAATTCTCAAAAAACTAAACCTTAAACTTTGTGTTAAAATATGTTTAAGGTTAAGCCTCAACCAATCCACGTTCGACAACAAAAATTTTGGGATGAGATAAAGGAGAACGTTTCCAAAGATAATAGCAATCTTTGTACGAGCTAGCTAAGTTTCATTGCTAAGTTCTATCACACTATTCGCAATAAAGTTCTAATCACAGACAATGAAATGACACAAGAGAGGAGCGCCTCAGAAAAACTTAATGACTATTCCTTGTTTAACTAAATTTGAATTATGCTGAGGAGAAAGGGGACAGCACGAAGGGTCTGCTACGGCTAGCAGAATAGTTTAGTCAATGCTACAATGAATGTAATAAACCCTAGTGCCACTAATCGATAGGTTCCTGCAAGAGCGAAGAAAACGTGGGGTTGAGGAGTCTTAATACACTTAAACTTAACGTAAGGGATTCAATAAGATTAAATACTATGGTATGTCAAAGGTTAAAGCAGGCTATAAAGAGGAATATGGAAGATAAAATTATAGAACACTAACAGAGAAAAGCAGATCATTAGACACAAAACAAAGAACAAAGAAAATATGGCTTGCAATCATTTTAGAATTCCTCTTGGTGCTCCTATCTCTTCCGCTATGGAAATACGATGCCGAGAAGGATAGCTGCACCGTGTTCAATATTATCAGTGTTTTGTTTGTCATCGAGAGACCTTTTTGTATCCCGCTCAGGCTCAACGATTAGCATTATGCAATTTAAGCGATGAAGAAAAGGCTAGACTAGGAAAGGATCAAGGAAATTCATGCAAGATTGGTTACTGGTGTGCCCATGACAGCTGCCTATTTTCACTCAGAATACCCCCCTGGGATGGATTATGCCTACGTTCATGAGAAGTCTGCCATTTATCAACAAATGCGAAATGGAGGAATGATAGAAGTAGAAGAATCCAATGAAGAGGAGTGAAAGAAGATGGAAAGAGTCAGGAGCAAGAGAAAGAATTAGATAAGAGTTTCTCTTAATTATGTTAATGCTATGTTTTTAAGAAGTTTTAAGAATTTCTTTATTTCGAGTTTGTAGTTTCCTTATTTCTAGTGTGTAATTTCGTATTATCGAAAATCCATCATTTTAATAGAAAATCTTCTGTTTTTCCTAATCTAATATTCCAAAATAAGCCAAGAATCATCAAAGAAAACAAAAAGACTAGCAGGGAGTTAGATAAAAGGATCAGGGAGAAGGGAATCTACTATTTTGAGAGAGAATTATAACATGTCTCTTCAACAGAGGACGACTAAGGAGACAATAAAAGTGAGAAGCTAAAAAGAGAACCCAATAGCAGAAAAAGGCCTAGGAAAAGGGGTCAAAGACAGGTCGAACAAGCAGAATCAAAAATAGAGAAGATTGTTAAAAGATTAACCAAAACTCCAAAGAACCCAAAGGTACCTTCAAAACATAATTATGCTAATAATAAGCAGTGTATCTGACAATCCAACAGTTCTAAGTATATGTTTTTCAAGTATCTCATTTGCGACATTTATTTTTGTGTAAGATCTTATTTTCAGGTGTTTTTTGTACTATTATCATTAAGTGGCCAATCCGTTGTGATTGTTTGCATATAGTTATATATGCTGAAAAAGTGGTTTAACTAAATTTTACCACTAAATAAAAAGAATATGCCTAACTATTCATCCCTGACAGCATTTTGCTTGGCAGCCTACCTGGGTCCGTCACATGAATGTCGGAGATGACTGGGAAGCTGGATTGTCATTACCGGGATTGTTATCGAAGCTCAAGTCTGTGGAGATTAAAAAAGTGGAAGGATGGGATGTTGAGATCAAACTTCTAAGGTTTCTGTTGAAAAATGCAAAAGGGTTGGAAAAAGTTTCTCTAAACTTTCGTTCTAGCATTGACTTGCCTTATAGAGTGATACAAGTTAAGCAATTTCACAAAAAACTAAGAGCATCTGTTAAAGCTTCCTCAAGAAGTATCCAAGAGGCGTTTAAAACATAGTAGTGTGATTGTAAACTAACAACAAATACTTCTTGGCTAGGTCAAGAAGCAATACTGCTGTGGAAGCAGCCTATACATTGAGTAGTAATATTATCTGTGAATAGAATGATTGAAATGTGTAGTTGAGACTTCGTCGAAAGCAAATTGACCAATCTTTTGCTTTCTATAGGTTGTATGATTTTCATATGTTTTCTTTTCGTAAGAAAATTATTTCATTAACTCACATGGTGGTTCTTGATAAATAATACTTGTGGTGTCACTCAATACCTAGAAGTACACCTTGTTTGTTTGCAGTTGACTCGGCATCTGGATCTGAGTCAACCCCTGATTCGCGCCGAGTCAGCAGTTAGATTGTTTGGTTTGTAAATTTGGTAACTCCTGACTCGGGTCCTATGGAGTCAGGCGTGGGAATACCCCTGAGTCGATGGCTCAAACCCCTAACTCGCTGAAATTGACAAAAATGCCATCAACTCTTTATATCAAAAAAAATCATTTCTTGGTTTCTTCCGTCGAGAGCAGAGATGGGAGATGAGGAACCAAACCCTATATCTCTTCTCGACTGATATCTCCTTCATCTCTCTCAATAAATCCACTAATTTTTTTCTTCATCACCACTCTCAATCTCTTTCTAATCATCGAAGCTTCTTTTAGAAAATTCATCATCTTCGGGTATGATTTTCAAATCTACCAATTCTTCATCCATGCCTTTTCTTTCATTTTAATATGGGTTTTATGTGATTTGGAACATGGGTTTTTATTTATACAAGC
This sequence comes from Papaver atlanticum, assembly GCA_023531105.1. NCBI lineage: Eukaryota > Viridiplantae > Streptophyta > Magnoliopsida > Ranunculales > Papaveraceae > Papaver > Papaver atlanticum. The sequence continues at coordinate 721,061 of JAJJMB010009331.1, read as the reverse complement.
CAGGACAGCATGCATACTTTTTGAAAACAGTAATTTGTTTACAAGCGCAATTTTTTTGAATGAGAACATGTTGCAGAGGGGATACCCAAAATCGATGGTTTATTCCGATATTAGGACGGGAATGAGGACTCATAGGCCGTAACGATTTGGTGCCCCCCATTGCTTTTACTTTTCACTCTCAGGGATTCTTTTCTTCATTCCTGCTGTATATAGAGTAGTGATCATTGCTTTTGTATGGTGCAGGTAGTAACATTAGCTCAGTAGGCAGAAAATGGTTGCCATCACTAGATTCTAAAACAGGTACTACTCTTTCAGTTCGGTTTCCAACTGGACCTTATTTTAATCTCTACACATTCTAGACTTTGAGTGCCCATTCCTACCGTTAGCATTCGAGATCATGCTTATCCTGCTAGAGCTTTTGTATCCCGCTGTTTCTTGTTAAATCCTTCACCCCAAATTTAACATAGTTCACCTCCCTGTGTGTCACATTATGAATGTCAGCTCTTAATCATACTATGTCCCTACTACCCAAATTGAACATAGTTCACCACATTTGATATACACTATCAATGCAGCTACATATATAAATGATAATGATTATTATAGCATTATGTCAAGTTTTCGTTTGGACTAAAGGGTCTGCTTCGGATTCTATTTCCCAGCAAATATCTAACATTGGGATGGAGGAACAAACCCCAACAACTCTTTGGATACTTTGTGGTGAGCATGTCTTCGAGTAAGGATGTCTTGGCGCGCGCTGGTTCATCTTCCCTGATTCAACTGATGGTCCTCAAGTTTGTTTTGGGCATGTATGCCAGTAAGGATGTCTTGGCCCTGGCCTCTCTCAAAGTTGACCTATCAAGCATTGAGCCTGGCTCTACTGTGACTGTCAAGTGGCGTGGGAAAGCTGTTTTCATCAGGCGCCGCACTGAGGATGATATAAAACTTGCCAACAGTGTTGACCAAGGCACCCTGTTTGAAATGTCATTTTGACCAACTTCGGAAGAGAGAGAAACACTGGGAATCGGGTGATTAATGAGTTAACTCATTACTAAAATCCTTTTTCAAATCTAGCCTTTTCGCATTTTCTGATGCATTCTGCAACATGATTTTCTAATTCTGCTCTCTTATTTTTATCTTTATTTCGATTTCTTTCACGTATGTATTCATTGATTCCATTAATAGTTGTGGAACTCATATAATGGAGTATATCTTCTTAGTATAGTTTAGAACTTTTCTTTAAAAAATTCTTTCTCAGAACTTGTTTTTTGATTTTCTCTAAATTATTTCTTTGATTTAATGGGAAACTAATTTTATCTCTGCAGGTCTCCTGACTCTTTGTGGATCCAGTGGTGGAAATTACTCAACATGTGGAATACATCTGAATCAAAAACAGTGGTGTTGAAGATTTTGTTTTTACAAGCAGTGGTGCTAACCATCAAGTCTGTGATGGTTCATATTAGTAGTAGCAGTCAAGGATTGAACTTAGACAAGAACCAGATAGGAGCCCAAAATTCTTCATACACAAATCAGATCAATCTCAGTAAGTTTCATCTTCTTCATGGATTTCAAATTCAAAACTTTCCCCCGTCAAAATTACGAAAGAATAGCCGTAATTTAAGGGATAATTATTACATTTCCATATTCAGAAATTATCATACAGCTCATATCATTCTCTCATATCCTTCTATTGAGGGTCAATTACTGGATATGCGGTATTTGGTTAACAGAAAAAGGAAAGATAGTATCAACCCTAGAATTCTCAGTTGGTATATTTATACGGAGAAGTATCTTTCAATAATCACTCAATTCTCTAAACAACATCTCTTATTAGTCTGTGAAGAAATAGTTATTCATACAATGGTTCAATCTTCTGAGAATCGTATTAATCAACTATCAAGACAACTGAGGAAAGCAGCAATTGAACTTCCAGAGAGAAGTAGAGTTGTAGGTTCACAACAAACTGTTAATGTAGCGGCAGAGGAATGGTCTTTTGGGATCTTGGGAAAACTAATGTGGAAACATAAGATAGACATGAGAACCATTAGGGAAGAAATCAACTCTCTATGGAGAAGATATCGAAACAAGCAGATCCGAGTCATGGGTCAAAATCTTATGTTGGTAAGATTAAACTCTGAAGAAGAAAGAGATGAAGTCATTCAGAATGGTCCTTGGATAGTGGGAGAAGCTCTCTTTGTTGTACAAAAGTATACCAATGGTGTTCCTATAAAGAATTACAACTTCACTCATCAGGTTTTCACATTGCAGTTTAAGTACCTCAAACTAGAACATCTAAATAGTGTTGTAGTTGATGAAGCTATAGGTTATATGGGTAAGAAGATCTCAACTACCCCTTCAAATTGCAGACCAAGATATGGAAACACTGTCAAAGCAAGATTGGAGATAAAAATGAATGAACCACTTCATCGTGGAGGCTGGTGGAATACAATTTCTGGAGAAAAAGCATGGATCCGATACCATTGGGAGTTGCAGCCTAAGAAGATATGCGACAAGTGTTTCGTTATAGATCATGATGAAAGTAAATGTATGGAATGGTCATATCTTCTTTATCTAGATAGTCTGACAGAAGCTGTATATGAAGAGTATCTAAAGGAAGAACAAGCTGTTACTGAAAGTGCCACTGAACAAAAAATGGAAGATGATGTAGTAGATGAAATGGGTAATGATGAACCAAATGGAGAAGAAAGAGATGCAGGGAGACAGTCTAAGAGAATGAGAAACTCAGTTCTCAATGGTGAACCTTCTATGAACCCACACAATATTCATGTTCAACCACCTATAGTTCCTGTCACTACTGCTACTACTAATATGGATCATCATGGCCACTAAATGATGGAAACAAATGATTCAGTAACAACCAATGTTGAAGACACAAAAGCAAGTCAAGGAGATATTATGCAGGTATATTATAAAATCTCCCTACAGATAATTTCTTATCAGTTTTCTTATATTGTTAGCTTTAATTACAGTTTACATTATAGGTATATCTTGTTTTTCAATATGAAAGTTCTTGCTTGGAATGTTCAGGGTCTAGCTAAAAAATTCACTAAATATCAACTTATAGTTTAATCCAATCCCAATCGCTTGATTTCTTGTTTCTCTCTGAGACAAAAATTGATCAAGAAAAAATGATACAGCTAGCTAAATCTTTGAATTATTGTAACTACATTTGTATAGATAGGATAGGACTTGCTGGTGGCTTATTGTTAATGTGGAAGGATGGTATCAAATGTGAAGTCCAAGAGGTGTCTCATAATATGATTCATGTAGTTACAAATTTACATGTAGCTAAACCTGATGTCTTTGTCACTTTCATGTTTGGCTCTACATATTTTGATAAGAAGAAAGAACAATGGGAAATTATGAGAAGAATTAAGGATAATATAATGCAACCCTGGCTTATTATAGGAGACCTTTATGTTCACCTACATGATATAGCTTCCTCATCTAGTGTCTCCATGGAGGATAGATATGTGCAAAATGAAATTAATGAATGTTGTCTTATGGATCTTGGTTATGTAGGTAGAAATTATACTTGGTCTAGTAATAATCTAGGTACAGGTGTTAAAAAATCCAGAATAAATATGGCTTTAGGTAATCATATTTGGTAAAATAATTTTCCTAATGCCAAACTCTATCATCTTGTCCAGGCTGGTTCAGATCATTGTCCCATAATGTTACAAACTGATCATGATAGTAGTAAACTTTGGAGACCTTTCAAAAAATTTATATAATGTGGCTTAAGCACAATACTTTTAAGTATCAGCTAGAAACTGCATGGAATTATACTAGTGGTGGTTCTCCAGCTTTTCAGCTGTCTAGTAAACATCAGGAAACTAGAAAAAGGCTTTCTCAGTGGAATAGAATAGAATTTGGTGATATAGATAGAAATATTAGTAAACTGCAGGAGCATCTTTTATTTGTTCAAAATCAACCATATTCTACCACACAGCATGACAATCTTTTAGATATCAACAAGAATTTAGAATTCTAGTTTGGTGTAAAAACTGATTTCTATAAGCAAAAATATGGTGACAAGTATATTATTGAAGCTGATAATAATTCAAGGTATTTTCATACTCTTTCTAATAGGAGGATGGTCAGGAAAAACATTGATTGTCTTTTTGATGCTACTGATAATTGTTTTGATAATAGAGAGGATATTGCTAGGCTCTTGGTTTCTCATTTCAGTTCAATTAGCTGTTCTACTAATATTCAAATTCCTGATCATATTTTTGATATTGTTCCTACTATTATTAATGAGAATGACTCTGCTGATAGTTTTTGTAGAATACCAACAGATAAAGAAATTCTTGATACTGTCAAAAGCATGTCTGCTTGGAGTTCTCCAGGGCCTGATGGCTTTCAAGCAGGTTTCTACCAATCTAATTGGAGTATAGTTGGTGAAACTGTGGTGCAAGTTGTTCAAAGTTTTTTCTCTACAGGCCATATGCATATCCCCAAAGGTGACACAGCTAAGTCTGCAGTAGACTTTAGGCCAATTGGTTTGTGTAATACAGTCTATAAGATTATTTCTAAAATCATTGCTAATAAAATTAAGCCTCACCTTAAGCATATTATTTCACCTTTTCAAGCAGCCTTTGTGCCAGGTAGAATTATTCATGATAATATCATTATAGCTCATAAGATAATACATATTATGAAACATAAGGAGGGTTACAGTGGTACCATGGCTTTGAAACTTGACCTTTCTAAGGCTTTTGATAGGCTGGAGTGGCCTTTTCTTCTAAGAATGCTTAGGAAAATTGGTTTCCCTGAAAAGTTTTGTAATCTCATTGAGCAATGCATTAGTACTACTAAGATTTCCATTCTTCTTAATGGTTCTCCCACAGAAGAATTTTCTCCTAGTAGAGGTTTAAGACTAGGGGATCATTTATCCCCTTATCTTTTCATTATAGCCATGGAATATCTTTCTAGATTGCTTAGGAATGCTGCTATTAATCATGTGATCTCAGGAGTTAAAGCTGCTAGACATGCTCCAAGTATAACTCATCTCTTATTTGCAGATGATATCCTCATCTTCACTAAGGAAAATATGCATAATGTAATAGGTATTCTGGATGTGATTGCAGCTTTTGGTATGTACTCTGGTCAAATGCTCAATTTTGATAAATCCAGTGTCTATTTTATTTAGAACATAAGTCCTTATAACAAGATTGTTCTTGCTAATGCTCTTAGAATGACTGAGATGAAGGATTCTGATAAGTATCTAGGGGTCACTTTGTTAATGGGAAGGGATAAAACTAAAGCTTTTAAACCTATTCTTCAGTCTTTTGGATCTAGACTCAAAAACTGGAAAGGTAGGACTATGAATTACTCATCTAGGACAACTATGGTCAAACATGTGCTTAATACTCTCCCTTCACACCAAATGGGTAGTTTCAGAATTCCTAAAACCATGATAGCTCAAATGGATACTTTACAAAGACAATTTTGGTGGGGGAAAGAAAAAGGTCTTTTCTTTATTGGTTGGAACAAGCTTATGATTCCTAAAGCTTTAGGAGGTTTGGGCTTTAGGAATTTGGAACACTTTAATACTGCTCTCCTAGCTAAAGTAGCTTGGAGAGCATGTAATGATGAAGATTCCCTATGTTTCAAAATTATTAAAGCCAAATATGCAACAAAAAAATGATAGCTTTCTGCATTTAGACAAACTCCAGGATGACTACTTTTGGTTATGGAGAAGTATCTATTTTGGGTTAGATGTTATTAAAAAACACACAATATGGGTTGTTAGATGTGGTACTAAAATTAACATATGGCTAGATTGTTGGGTTATAGGTCTTGATAGCCCACCTGTTCCTATTGTAGGATCATCTAGTTATAGTAATTTTAACTTAGTCTGTGACTTGTTTTTACCAGGTACAAGAGAGTGGAATATAAATACAATTAATACTTTGTTTTCCCAAGATTGTGTTGATCTTATTCTTAATATGCAGATACCAAACACAAGAGAAGATTTTATTATCTGGAAACCAAACAGAAAAGGAGAATTCTCTGTTAAAAGTGCATATAATACTATTTGCTCTGATGATGTAAATAGTATTGTTGCTTTAGATACTATTCCCAAAGAGGTTTGGTCTCACCTCTGGCACTGTAAGGTTCATCATAGAGTTAAGCTTTTTATCTGGAAATGCATTAAAGACATTGTCCCTGTTAGAGCTAAAATTGCAGTTTACAAGCCAGAAATTCTTCATGAGTGTTCCCTTTGTAGCTGTGGTACTGAAACTATGAATCATTTATTCTTTGAATGTTCTTTTGCTAGAGCTATGTGGTTAAATTTGAATATCAACATAGATGCTATTGCAGGTAATTATGTTTCTGTTCAAGCCTGGTTAATCTCTTGGTTTACCAACACTGGTAATACAGATTCTGTCTTATGCTTGAGTGATGCAACTTATGTTTATAGATTAATGTGTACAATGTGGTACATCTGGAAGGATAGATGCTCTCTTATTTTCCAGGGTATAAAACCTAATGTTCTGAGTACTAGTACTAGAATCATTAACCTCTTAAAACAATGTATTGACTGTTTGATCTCTAATACTGGTACCATAAATCAATTGCAGGCTCAAGCATGGATTCCACCTGATAAGGATTTTGTTAAAGTTAATTTGGATGGTTCTTATATACCTGCAACTAGAAAAGGCAGTGTTGGTCAAATAATTCGTGATTCTGCAGGTAAATGTTTAGGAGCTAAAGGAATCACTTTTAAAGAGGAAGTGGAAGAAGATTATGGGGCAGAATACTTTGAATGTAAAGCTTTGGAACTTGCAGTGGACTGGCTGGATGAGATGCAGTTAGATAGAGTTAATTTTGAGATGGATTGTGAGAATGTGATCAAGTCTGTAATGGAGCAACAGTCATAGTAGTAGTAAAGTTTGGTTTTTTAAATCTATTCATAGGCTTGGTAATAATGTAGCTCACTCTTTAGCTCGTAAAGCAAAAGATGAGAAGGCAGATTTCTGTTTTATGTCAAACTATCCATCTTTCATTTCCAAATTGCTGAAGGATGATTACTGTTGCTATGCAGCTTGATTAATATAATTTCATTTAGTACCAAAAAAAAGGCACCCTGTTTGATCCAGAGGACGATGCAGTTAGAGTCGATTACCCAGAATGGCTTATTGTTGTTGGTGTCTGTACCCATCTTGGTTGCATCCTTTTTCCTAATGCCTGGGTTTGGTGGTTTGTTATGTCCATGCCATGGTTCTCACTACGACATTTCAGGCAGGATTCGAAAGGGCCAAGCAAACAATTACTATTAAACACATGGCACAATCAAAATGCATTCTTAGAACAACACATGCCCAATCAAGGGTATATGTGATGTCATTTCCAATTACAAAACCATAATAAAAACCTAAATGATTGATCTCAATGTTTATTTTTCTTCATTTAGTTAATAATAGTAAAAATACAGGAAGAAATTTAAATGAAAACGAAAAAAAAAAACGCTTCAAACCCGAATCATCAGTGCGTCTAAACCAGACGCGGGTGGGACGCGCATATTGGTGCGTCGGACACGCGTCGTGTCAGCATCCCACGCGCATCCCGTGTCCGACGAGAGTCGGACGCGGACACGGCTCAAAAAATGCAGCGTTCGTGCAACCCAGGTCAGGTCTGACTCACAAAACAAACACATTTTCTGAGTCAGACCTTAGTCCAGATGAATCAGGTAATTTCACTCAGATCCAGACGACTCAGAAGAGTCAGCTGCAAACAAACAAGGTGGTAGTACTGGCTAAACTCCTCGAGTTAATTAAAAATTCGCCAGTAGGCATTCATCCTGCGGTTGCCAAGAAAATCACGTTGTTGGAGCTTCGCCATTAGAACTTGCGCATAATTTTCCAGGATGATAATATGGGTAAGATAGCTTCATATTGATCCCCGCCAGGTCTCCATGCAGATTCCCATAGCCCAGCCACTGTAAGTAAGTCATAGATAGTACCTAGTCATTATGGAGCCTTATAATTTCGTGGATTCGAAATTCCATTAATACAAAAATTACATGCACCCTACCACGACTCGATTGACAAGCAGCCTCAAACCACCGGACAAGACTTTTCCGTCACTTAGATTCGCCAGCGGAAACTCATTAAAACTCCAAATGCACAAAACAATGACTTTGTCAGACCGTTTGAGAGAATATTTTTCAACAATCTTGATCTCACTCAGGTTTATGGCTAACAATGGGGCACTACAGAAAGTGAAACCACCACACAGGTGTAAAGAGAGTGTGATAATAAAAAGTTTTTATTAGAGCAGAACGAGTCAACTCAGCTCGGATGGAGTTTTAACTCTACACTCGAAAGGTACTTCGTTTTCCATATTTTACTTCTGGGTTTTCACTAATTTCTTCAAACTTAGGGGTTTTGAGTAACAAATATTGCTCAGATTGAAATTGGGGGTTTAGGGTTTTCAATTCTGCTCAAGATTTATTGATAAAATCAAGAGGTACCCAATCCAGCAATAAGAAATGGGGTATGTCTTTCCATCTAGTTGATTGAGTGGTATTTGAAGTGATTGGAAGCAAAAATTAGAAAATTTGGGGGATTTTTCTTGAAATTGGACTCCAAGAGCTACTCACCAGCCATTTCAACACTCAAAGGTACTTCTTTTCCATCTTTTACTTCTGGGGTTTCGAGTTACAAATGCTAATTCTCAGAAAAATTAGAGGTTAGGGTTTTTTTTCTGCAAAATTGGAATTTAGGGATTTTGGTTCATTGAAAAAATTGGAGATCAGGGTTTTGAAAAACAAATTTTGGGGGTTTCCCAAAAGTATTACTGCAGATTGATAGCAGGAACAGTCCATTAAGATGGTGAGAACCAAAAAAGTATCATATTCTGATGGGGAAGATAGAATCAGTAGGTTACCTGACAACTTACGTGGTCCAGTTCTTGAAACTTTATGTATATCTGAATGTGCTTTAAAAACTGATAAACAAAGGAATATGATTGTTGATTCTGTCAGCCTTAAGGAGTTTGTGTACTGTTTTTTTCGTTTGCTGCAGAATGATACTGTGACTAGCATCATCAAGTTATGTGCTCCAAATCAGAAAGACATCGATTGCAGATTTTTTTTGACACAAAATTTTTCTTTAGAAAACTCTTCTCCCCTGTCCGGGGTAACTTTTAACATGTTTCTCAAAGAAGAGCAGGAAGAAGGTGAGAATGCAGATGCATATTCCAAACTGCCTTCAGAGGAAAAAGAAACATATGCTAAACGTATGATGAAACTTCTAGGAGCGGTGCATATGGTGAATTATATGAGATTATCACCTGGATTCCTTGAGGTATGGGTTCTTCCTCTCTTCGAACCTGTTAACATATCTGTGGAAATGGTTTAAAGTTTAAACATGTTTTATTGCCTAGTCAAATCTATGAGAAGGGCAAGGGTGTTGCTGCTTTAGCACCCCGACTTTCGTTATCTATAAGAGGTTATTAGCTTTTATGATGATACATCTTGGTTATGGAGGTGATTGTCATTTTTTTGTTTCTTTCCCAAGTCTAGGATAAGGAGGACGAGTTGACATCAAAGATTGTCAAAAGTTTTGTTATTCCAATCTAGTATGAGGTCGTTTATATATATAATTTAAATACAAGTATTCCTCTCTTAAAAAAAAAATTACTACAGTTAAGGGAGATTTTAGCTGCTATACTAATTTAATAAATCTATTTTGTTTCTGAAGGTGCTCTCACAAGCTCCTGACTTATTAGATTGTCAACCCCCTCTCTTATGTAATCTACAATCTCTGGTGTTGGAAATGTGGTGTACAAGAGGTTGCTTGCGGGCTATAGCATACTTACTCAGCATTTCTCCTGATATAGATACAATTTACCTTGAATCAAAGCAGGTAACATTCAACCAAGCTCTTCTTTTTCCAATTATGTCTGCAATGTCATACCAACAGTTCTAATACAACATCTACGTTTTTGGCCTATCTCATTTGTCGGCGCTTATTTTTGTTTAACATTTTTGGAACCCCTGAGGTGCTTCTTATTTGGGACTATTATTCTTTATCAGTAAGTGGCCAATCTGTTGTTGTGATTTTTCATTTTTTGGATACAGTCTAATTTAGCTGACGTTGGAGATGACTGGGAAGTTGGACTGTCATTTCCGGGAATGTTGTCTCACCTCGAATATGTCCAGATTGAAGAAGTGGAAGGATGTGATGCTGAGTTCAAAATTCTGAGATTTTTGAAGAAAAATGCAACGATTTTGAAGAATGTTGCTTTATACTTTCGTTCTTGTGTTGGCTCGCCTGATAGAGTGAGACAAGTTGAGCAATTTAGGGATAAGCTAAGAGCAGTTCCTACCGCTTCTTCAAGTATCGAACTGGTGTTTAATTAGTAGGTAACATTATGAGCTTATACTAGAACTTGCAACAAATAGTTGTCAGATGAAAGGTTATCAGATGCAGACACTTGTATAATGGGTCCAAAAGCAAGAAAGTACTGTTAGAAACCCAAATATTGATTTTATTTATTTTGAGTGAGAATTGAACAAGAATTCCCTTGCCAAATCTAGTTTGGTGTTTTTCCCTTTGATTTTCGCAGTACGCATGTCCATTTGTATATATGAGTAACAAATATTGCTCATTTTGAAATTGGGGGTTTAGGGTTCTCAATTCTGCTCAAGATTTGTTGATTCATCCAAGAGTAATTACCCAATCCAGCAATCAGGAATGGGGTATGTCTTTCCATCTGATTGATTGGTTAGAGATTCGAAGAGAAATTATAACAACAAAGAAGACATCATCAGCCATTTCTACACTCAAAGGTACTTCTTTTTCGATCTTTCAATTGTGGGTTTTTGAACCTACAAATACTAATGCTCAGAAAATTAGGATTTTAGGGTTTTTGTTGCTGCTCTTAGACGATTCATTGCAAAAATTGGAGATTAGGTTTCTGAACTACCAAATTTGGGGTTTTTCTTTTAATTATCAATTTAGGCTAACAATGGTGGAAACAAGAAAGGCATCATATTCTATTAGGGAAGAAACAAGAAATGCATCCCCATATTCTAATGGGGAAGATAGAATCAGTAGGTTGCCTGAAAATATAATTCATCATATCGTGTCTTTCAATGATACCAAATATGCTGTTCAGACTAGTATTTTGTCGAAAAGATGGATTGATATCTGGAAGTCTCTGCCATTTCTGAATTTCGATAGGAGTTCATTTTCAGAAGACGAAGAACAGAGGGCAAAGAGTTGAAATGCCCCAATTTGGGGGTGTCGTTTGCAAAAATGCCCCAGATTTTCTAAAAAAGTTGAAATACCTCAATTCGTTAATTTTTTCATCCAAGCTAGTTAAATGGTCAATTTTGCACACATATGAACTCCCACATGTGAAGAAGAGTCATTTTAAACCCTCTTTTTTTTAATTGATATTTTCTTCTTATAAAATAACAAACCGTTAATATTGCGACACGTGTCATATTTTCACCTTCGCCGCCGCCACCACCACCACCGCCGCCACCTCCACCACCACACCACCACCTCCCCCACCACCACCACCTTAACCATCACCTCCACCACAACCGTCGCCACTGCCACCTCCACCACCACCACCTTAACCATCACCGCCGCCGCCGCCACCACCATCACCACAACCACCACCCTTGAACCCTAAAACCCTGAACCCTTAACCCTAACCCTGAACCCTAAAACCCTAACCCTGAACCCTAAAACCCTTAACCCTGAAGGGTTATTATTGTCTTTATTTCACATGTGTGAAGTCACATGTGTGCCAAATTCACTACTTAACTGGTTTGGATGGAAAAGTTAACGAATTGGGGCATTTAAACTTTTTCTTAAAATCCGGGGCGTTTCCGCAACCATGCCTCCCAAATTGGGGCATTTTGACTATTTTTCCAAAAACAGGATGAGACTTTCGTGTTTTTTGTTGATATGGTATTCATTCTTCGCGATGATGAATCTGATATTCAAAGATTCGCTCTCAAATGGTTCAATATTAGATATGTTGATATAATGAAAAAACATGTTGGTAGATGGATGGTTGATGCTATTAGGCTAAGTTCTATGGGCTAGATTTAGTTGTTAGATTAGCAGTTAAGTGTTACAATTCAAAAAAAAAGTGTGGCCTAAAAGTTAACACTAGTTCTCTTTCCTAGCATGTGCTCGTAGCTGAACTAGCAGCGAGATTAAAGCGCTGAATGGTTCAGCGCTCAAAAAGTGACCTGAGCGCTGTTTGGTTCAGCGCTCACAAAAATCACACGGATCACCAAAATCACAAAATTTGATCTAACGGCTGAGATTTAAAGCGCTGAACCAAACAGCGCTGGGCGGCTAGCTGCTAGATTAGCAATCCACGTTAGCTAGGGTGACCTCCTAAGTCCTATGGGAATTGATTGCTAATCTAGCAATCCACGTCAGCTAGGGCGACCTCCTAAGTCCTATCGACATCTTCTCTGTATTCACATTACATTCTTCTGATGCTGTTAGGCTAAGTCCTAAGGAAATGGATTATCAAGTTATGTGCTCCAAATCTGGAACTCTTCGCCTGCAGATCTTTCTTGGCTCAAGATTATTCTCTAGAAATTTGTTTTCCAATATCTGAGGTGATTTTTCAAATGTTTCTCAAAGAAAACGAAGAAGATGAGAATGCAGAATCATATTCATATCTCAACTCAGAGGAAAAAGAAGTGTATGCTAAACGCGTGATGCAATTTTTAGATGCGGTTTATAAGGCGGAAGATTTGAGCTTATCATCTGGATTCCTTGAGGTATGGGTTCATCTAATTAACATATATGCAGAAGTGATTATTTGGATACAGTTCAATGAAAATAGGTATCCAAAGGACTTTGTTGTGTGCTTTAATGCTAATGATATTATCTTTTTGTTTGCAGAGGCTTTCATTGTAGGCTGGATGATTTTCATGAATTGTTAAGGACCCATGCCATGGAAGTCTGGCGGCACTTATCCATGAATCCGTCCGAGATTTTCTCCAGAAATTGCATGCAAAGGTGCTCAAATCTGGTTCATTCTTCAGATGTCATCCAGAAAGTGTAGTAGTATTTCCTTTCTGTAAGCAAGCAAATCGTTGCTGGAGCTTACAAATTAGAACATGGACATCATTTTTTTCAGGATAATACTATATTGGTTATAAGCATTGGAAAACTTTCTTTAGAGCAGCCCAGACAGTGAGTGTTCAAGACTCAAGTGGAAGGAATGACCCCAGCTTAAACTGCGACAACCTACTACTCCTGAAAAGAGATTGATGTTGCATTAGCTTTTTAGCCGTGGGACTTCCTTTTTGTTGGCTAATCTTACTGTATGTGACACTTCTTCCTCCTGTTGTCATATCCTTGTCTAAGGTCCCATGACTCCCATGCCCCGCCCGCCACCTCCACCCACCGTATCTTCACCCACTCTCTCTGAGTACAATTTCCTCTTGTCACTTTCTGCAGATTTTCTCACTAACTTTATGACATTGTTGTACAATATTTCTACACTTTCCCTCAAACGCCCTTGAAATTGTTCTTTCAAGTTTCAACCAAGTATTTGCACTTTGCCCTTGAAGTTGGCCACCAGGCTAGTTAATTCCAAGCTAGCATTCCTATTGCAAAATAGTCGATTAAGTAATTTTTTTTGTTTACGAGCATTCAACGGAAATTCCGTTATGTAGACTATAGAGACTAGGGACTCGCACTCTAAACAATTGTTTAACTAAATTTATTCATAGAGGACCCTATTCTATTGGATTTTGGTCAAAAATTGAAGTCTACTTATGGTTTTCATGCAATTACTCAAAGTGTGTTTGACTCAGTTCTCCTGATAGAACGGAAAACTCCATAACTCGGACATCTAACATGGGTGAGATATAGGACGATCAATCCAGACCTTTGGTCATTCTCATCTTCACCCCACTACCAATCCCGATGCTAGAGTCATTCCCTTTTCACCATTAAGATTATGACACGTCATGTCCCAAATTTGGATAAGGCCCTGCTGTTCCGGCTGTAGCAAGGTCCCTCCTGATCTATCTAACAAAAGTCATAGGCATGGTTGTTTTTGTTAACTTCTATACATGTATGCATGCTAAGGTTTCATAAAGAATTACTCCGTATATCATTTCATTGGAAACTGTATTTTTATTTTTGTCTTATTCTACTTGAAATTGGTTTTTCTTGCATTAAAAACAACAAATCTTGTTGCTATTACAAAGAATTACTGTATGCAATAAAACAAACAAATCTTTGGAAAAAATTGTTTTTTAGTGAAACTTAACATGTATACGAGCATATGCATACCTACTCCCAGTAGTCGATATTATAAGGCCAGGGGATTCTAGTTGCTCAAGGCCAAGGGAGCATCGTCTCATGGGAATCTCGGATCCAAGAAAATTATAAGGCTCCATAATGACTAGGTACCCCTACTCCCTACAATCCACCAACTCGAAATTTTCATTAATGTGTAAAAGTTTGGATAAGAAAATGTTTTTGTGCATAGGGTGTGTATCCCTACTCCCTGGTCTATATATAACTGAGCTAGCTTAATAAACAAATAGTCACTTGGTTGTATACAATGTACAAATCTCAACTAATATGCAACACCTAGTTAGCAATTCGTAGTTCTGCAGATGTACGGAACGGCATATGTACGGATATTATTCGGATTTGTGGAAACTAAATTAGGTCAAAGATTCGGTCAATGGTTCGTGATTTGGAAGTAGATCGGAACTGGATACGTACGTGTATAATTGGTTTAAAAAAATATGAGTTCGTTACATAAAATTCGGCCAACACAAATAACAAATTATCTATTATCCCCAAGCTTAAAAGACCAAGTTGGTAGGGAAATGATAACTTAAAAGCAATATATGTATATTCAGTCTATTTTCAGAGGTATTCAAAAATGAGTGGTGGGTACGGTGATCTGGCCATTAGTAAAGAAGTATTAGGTCGCAACTTCGAAACCCCTGTAGTAACATTTCTTTCCTAAAAGAAGAGTTATGTGTGTTCATAAGCTGCCCAAATGGTTGCCGTTTGAAACCCAACAATTTTAAACAGCTAACGGAATCTTTACCGAACTGCACCACCGAATCAATCGTGAATCCGTATAACACGCGAATAGGCTTCGGAGTTGCATTCGAACGGACGTATTATTATTCGGGAAGGACCGATTCGTCAAAATTCGCGGATTGTTCGGCGAATTCGTAACTAGGATGCGGCATGGTAAATTTTATTTTTCACTCCCTAAGGATTAAAGAATCTTTTTACATCCATTAGTTGTTTATAGGAACTAGGATCCTCCTGGTTGCTCAGGGGAGTCTCGAAAAACAACCAAGGTTCCCATAATAACCACGTACCAAGTTGAGGAGGTCGACGTTTGAAATAATATTACGACGTACTTTTGGTATGTTGGAGCATAGCCATACTGCCATAGTATGTGGAAATCAAAACCGAAACTTTACTAGCCCGTTTTGATATATATAGAAATAGAAATTGGTTTGGGTGTAAAATTTCAGAACGATTTCTACAAGCAAAAAATTCAACTTTTTATGAAGCAAAATATTTTTATTCTGATTTATGCTTCTGGCGTCCCCAAGTACTGTACGGAGGCTCTGTTGCACCATCATTATTTCTTTGCTGAGAATCTCAGTTGTATACTTGTATGTCATTCAGACCTCTCAAGTCTTAGCCTTATTCAATGATAATCGATGTTAAGGGATATGAAATGAGTGTTTTGTAACACTAATTTACTTTCAAAATGAGTGAGAGACCGAGTGAAGAAGTATCTTTTATACTGTGGGAGGGCATTAAAACACGCTGAGAGGTTTAATGTTGGCTTGAACAGCAAATTCATTCAAACCTGGGAAAAAAAATTGACCCAAAAAACTGTCCATATAAAACTTGGGATGAAAAATTCACTCAAGAGCTGAGAGAACTCCCTAATTTTCGAGTACTTATTACTTTTTGTTGGATAGATCAAAGAGAATATTGCCTATGTAATGTGGGTTGTGCAAGGCGTGACAGGCCGGCGTAAAAACTATGTTAAACTTTTCGGAGATTTTATCTCCAGCCTACCTGGTACTTGTTACTGGAAAAAGGCTTCGCTTCTCGGATCAAAGAGAACCGAGTCAAGTTAAGTTGACCATAACCCTTTGACTCCACCCATTTTCTTTAATCACCGTCGGTTGAAAACAACAATCGACTCCCCTGTGACCGGGATTTTCTTGAAGTATGTTGGAATGTTTAGCAAAAGAATAATAATTGTGCAGTGTTTGATTCCCAAAATCAAGTTTCATTCATGTCTTCCACGGACCACGACTATGCTCCACAGTCCACACATACTTAAGGTACGTTGTATTACTGTTTGAAACATGGAGCAGCTCAACTTGGTGGGTATGATGGGAATGGACTCGAGGAAGGTATTTCTGCCTAGTCAATGACTTGGTCCCATGAGTGAAGGACAATTTACTTCCCAACTTAAAGGTGTCTGAGTCAATTTACTTCCCAACTTAAAGGTGTCCGAGCCAATAACTCAGGCTGAATTTGGGTCGAGTTTGATCCGGAATGATATCCAACCATGCGGCAAATATCTATATTCTAAAAAGAAATGCTGTCTGTCTTGGGTAATAGACGGCCCTTGATTTCGGCAATCCGTCGGCTGGGATAGATAATCGGGGAAGTTTCTATCCGTCCGTCCGTTTAGACATATAGTTTTAAGAAATATTTATGTCCGCCGGTTCCTGAGATGATCTTATCTTATTATTTTGTTTTAGACGGGAGGTTTATGCCCCGGCCCGGTGCAAAAAAATAGACTCAACGTTTCCTAATGTGTGTTGGTTACCTCAAAAGGTGATTCATGAACATCCACCGGGAGGCACCTACCAAATTTGCTAGCATTAGCCATGGCTTACTCGTTTTCTATTTCAAATGCCACAATCCATTACCCCATTGACAGACACATAACTTCGAATTCTCCCCCAATTCGAATAAATTTTTCACAGACACGAATTTCAAAACACTGTTTCCTTACAGATTTCCATAAACATTTTCTTTCAATTCAATTTCTTCTTCCCCCATCATCAGTCTTCACGTGTTGTCTGAAGGACTCTCTCTCCTCTGCAACTAGAGAGAGAAACAACAGAGCTCAGAGAAAGTAAAACTCAGAAATTATATACTTTTTTTTAATGCTGCGACTAAAAACCAAAGATAAAAATCACTGTGAATGGTTTTTGTTTGTACGGACAAAATGGGGCAATTTGATTCTTCTTTCCCTTCTTCTTGTTACTCAAAGATTTCTAGGGTTTTAGCAGGGTTTTACATCTTCTTCTTCTTCTTCTTCTTCTTCTCTGCAACAACAACGACTACAAGCAGCAGCTAGCATTTATATCTAGTACTATATTTACTCCTTTTCTGAAGTTTCCTTCTGCAGAACTGTCATCATCAGAAAAACCTCCTTTATTACTCACTCCATCTATTCATTGATTTATAGATTTTTACAACTACTTTTTCAGTGAGATAAAAGAATAACAAAGAATCTCTGTTTTCTTAAAAAGCTCTGTTTTTTTAATCACCGGATTCCGGTGGTGGTGATTTTGACTGTTAATGGGTTCTACTACTACTATTAACTGTTCAACTACTAGTAATATCAGTTCTGGTGGCGGTGGTGGGGTTGTGGTTGCTGTTCCTCCTCCGTCTTCTGGTTCTTCTGCTCATTTGGTATCATATCCTTGTCCAAGATCACCACCAAAGTATCCAGATATGTCTGGGAAGCATAGAGAGCTTGTCAAAGTTCAGAAATTGGAGAGGGAGATTGGGTTTTTGGAGGTAATCAGATCTAATTTCACAACCCCCTTTTCTGATTTTTCTGAAATAATCCTCAATTTTTCTGTTTCGGGGTTTAGGGTTTTGATAGTTGAGTGCGTAATCAGTCATTTTCAATTTAAAAGGTAGCAACTTTTTGGTTCCCAAATTGGTATTATATGAATTATGTCTGTGAATTTCAGATCTTGATAGTAAAATGTCAACTTTTTTGGGTTTTTACTAGATTAGGATGAAAATGAAAACCCCCAAATTGAAAATTGGTGAAAAAAAATTCAGGGTGGAAGTGATTTTGGCCTAATTTTGTGTAATTTGTTTGCGAACAGGAGGAATTGAAATCAGTTGAGAACCTTCAACCTGTCTCTAGAAGCTGCAAAGAGTAAGTTTATTTGGTTCTTTTATGTAGAATTCTTTCCATGGGAGGTCAATTGCCCTACAATGGGCTGCGCTTCGTCTGCCACTGTTAGATAGTGCCATATGTGTATGATTGTAAGTTTTTTCCTGTTTCATCTGATGTGTTGTGTGACACTTTACAGGGTTGACAGTTACGTAGCTGCAAATCTGGATCCGTTGATACCAGTGTATGGTTACTGACTTTTAGCCTTTACATTCCGTAAGATTTTGTAGGTTGCTGATGGGTAGATTACTTATGAATTTGGGTTTCTTGCAGTAACCGGAAGACTCGTAGATCATGTCGATTCTGGAGGTGGCTCTGGTACATTTTCCGCAATCCCAATTCAAAGCCATTATCTCTCTTTTTTACGATAGCTAATTTTTCCTTGACATTTTACACTTAGTAAATGCATGCATAGGAACATTAAGCTTAGATTAGGCCAATTTGAAAGGAATTTATCTGATTTTGAATACGAAGCTTTTGGATTGGATTAGGTCTTATGCAATGGCATGTGTTGTGCTTTATATGGGATGGCTAATGTTCCACCTTGGCCTGATTAAAACTGATTGGTTGAATGGAGATGTAATGGCATTGTGTTTCGGATTTAGAGTTAGAATGAAGCTATTTGGTAGACAAACTGAATTTGATTTGAATTTGTCCAGTCTACATATTTTCTCCAGTAGAAACCCTGTGTGAGAATGTGATCTCCTTTTTAGTTCACTCAGTATAGGTAATCTAAGGCTGTTCTTGGTTTCCGATGAATATTTGCATGGTGCAAGTGTTCAAAATGACTAAACTATTATGGATGGTTGTCAAGATCACAGTAGCATTTTGTGTTGAGCCTTTAGAATAAGAGCCAAGAAAGCTGAATAGTTTGTCACCGAGTACTTTACTTTAGGTGGGGGATTTCTCCACTTTTGCCTCCTTATTAGTGGTCAAAGTTCAATCAGAACACAACTATTTTCCTCGAAAGACGTGTTTCACATTTGCATCTGCGAATGTTCACTGGAAACCAAGCATAACCTAGGCCAATTTACATGGAAGGTAGCGATATCTACAACATCAAAAAAATTAGACTTCACTTCTCAAGCACACAAGAAGGATTTGAATTGGAGTAGATTTTTACATAATACTTGTACTTAGAAGTCATTTTCTACTATTTTGTTCTTTGCATTTGACGCTTAACTCTCAGTTAATGCAAGCTTACGTAACTTATATTGACTCCAACATGCAGTAGGCAGTATCTAAGCATGAACCGAAATTGCATTATCAGCTCTTGGATACAATTTTTTGTTATCTAGCAAATGTCCAGTATCTACTTATCTTGGTTGGGCATGCTGTAACATTTTCCTTGAAGTCTATATGCTAAAAGCTTACATGTTCTGCTTACGTTCCTAAATGAACAAATCTTGTCCCATGTTTTTGACAATAATGAGAGTATGATACTATGATTACTTCAATTTTCCACATGTTTTTTCTTTAATGAGTATGTTTCCCTTTCAATGTGCAGTGGCAAGTCTTGTTTGAATTTGTCATGGATATGCTGTTGCTCCTGCGGTTGCTCACTACGTCTTACACCGAAAAACTGTACATTATGTCCACGAAAAGGTAAGAACAGATGTTTCTCAGGCTGTTGCAAATCCTGTAGTGGATCTTGCAGCTGGCCCAGCTGCTGTTGCGGTGACTGCAGCTGTGGCTGCTTCAGTAAAAGCTCCTGTAGCAATTGTTGTTGTGCTCTTCCAACATGCAAATCATGCACCAATTGCTGTTCTTGCTTCAAATGTACCTCTTGTTGTTCTTGCTTTAAATGTCCTACTCTGAAGTCTTGTTGTTGTTTCAGCTGTAAAAAGATATGTTGTAATCCATGTGCATGCCTCTGCTATTGAGACATTTCTATGTACACATACATATATGGTTATATTTTAGATTAATCCATATTGCCTCTGGTTTATCCGACTCTGAAGTAACATTTGCACTATTTTTTTTAATTTTTTTTTAATTCTGCTTGTGCCATTCTGTGTCCCGCAGAAAGAATCGTTCTTGTCTCTGTCAATATTAGCCATCAGTTATACTCCACTTGAGTTGCTGTAGTTTACAGGCAGTTTAATCAGTTCCTTAGCGTATCCTTCAACCATATCGAAAACTTTCGCAATGCTTTCCTTCTTATCTCTCTTGATGTATCCCTTCATCGTTTTCACTGTTCGATGATGAACAACCTGAAACTTCCATCGTTTGTCTCTGAATTGGTTGAGCATTTTGTCTACGCCTCGAGACAGCGGGGTTATTGAATATTGATCATCCAGTCTTAGTAATCTGGAGTACTCATCATTCTCCATCGTGCATATGTAGATGTCAGTAAATTCCTGTAAGTGTGCCCTAACTGGTGAATCTTTAGAGGCAAATGGAAAAATCTAAAGGTGATTTTGACATGTAAACCATTCTCATCAAAAGTTGCCATCACTGGCACTATTATAAGCCAAATATCAGTATAAATCGAGAAACTTAAAAGACAGCCACAATGCAAAATTGTCTAATCATAACAGCCAGAATGCAAAAAAATATTCCATTTTGTCAATCCTGAAAATTCTAACAGTGACTGTCATCCACAGCCACAGCCACAGCCACCAATAAATCATTTTACACTGGGGAAACCATTTAGAATTGTACGCGACAAAAAAGTATATAAAAGGGGATAATGAAATCTGAGTTTTTATAGAACTAGATGTCGAGCACAAAACTCAATTTGATTCAACTTCCTCAGAATGATGTTCTAGACGGTCTTCTGCAGGAGCAAATGCAAATACCACATCTGATTGCATTGAAATTTGGAGTTGGTATGCCTTGTTGTTAGCTGGTTAATTCCTCTGGATCAGGCTTCCACAAATGAAGCTGCTAGAAACACGAAATAAAGTCGAATAACAGTCGCTCCAACCAACCAAAATCTAGAGTTACTACAATTGCATCATTATAGAAAAGATAGAATGATAAGCTTCTAACAAATCACCAATCCACCAACAAAAGTGCAAGATCATAACCACCAAAAACAAACAGCATATCCAAGACAAGTAATTCAGACTTCAAAGTGTGTACCTATATTTGTTGATAATGAGTACAAAGAAGTACTTGGCTAAACTCAGTAGCCTAGGCCTACAGGATATGTGATTTTTCAAGGTAACAAAAACATGTATACTTAAACTTATACACAAACTTTTTAATCTTACGGTGTGAGTCAGACAAGGTAATATGCATCGTACTTGGCCAGTTGGCCCAACAATATAAACAGACAAGACACAACTCCGTGGCAGCTACCAAGGCGGTTTTAACAGTATGATTGAGTTTGCAAAAGAAGATCCTAATGTTGTATGCAAGGTGCTTATATGAAAATGAAAAGGAAGTGTAACAGCTATTGAAGTTGGAAAACTAGGTCTAGTTGGAGCTATTATTAGTCCTTCATTCGATGTGAGTAGCCAGGAAGCCTGAAGTATTCATTACCCTCTTGTATGGAGTCATGAGAGGCAGGTCATGGTGTTTCATTTCAAGTTATAAGGTTACTAGATTGTTCCTCACAACCATACAAAGCACAAACAGAAGATAGCCAAAGTACTCGCCGCCAAAGCAATTCTAAGAAGTAGGAACCAAATACATTTCCTGAAACCAATGAGAAAGCTCTCTGTTTCATGGTTTTAACTATATATGTTGGAAATTATAATTTGTAATCTTGAATAATCTAGATCAGCTTAGATAAGTGTAGAGAATTCTACAAAGTGAATCATGAAAGTTGTAATGAGTTGGTTATTTAGTTAGTCAGGTTAGAAGAGTTTACAAGCATCTAGAGTTAGCTAGAGTCAAATGTATCTAGAATGTTCAAGAGACAGTCAAAGTCGGTTGTAATAGGAATAGTCTAGATAAATGTAGAGCATACAGTACGGTCCTTGTAGTTCCTATAAAGCAGTGATATATTCATTTGTATTTGTAACGAAGCAAGAAGTGAGTAATAAGATTAAGAGTTTTGAGAGTTTAAGTATTAGTCTTGCTTCCTAGGAGCTCTGTACGAGCAACACAACTATGCTCGTATATCTCCAAAGTTTCATGTTCAAATTCCAACAATATATACTTCAACTACAGACAAAATATTTGTACCCAACATACTAAGTAACATGGCAATTTAGCATAATTAAAAGCTAACAGTAATTCAAGTTTTCATTTGAGTTGTGTAACTTGTGCTCAGTACGAGATCAATTGCGCTCTAATTTCTGTAATAGCAGAAAATGTGAATGAAACTTACCAGTTTATATTTATCTAGAGAGATAACTGTTTTCTGTCCCCCCCTAGATCTTGCTCTTTCACCCGAATCCATTAGTTTCGTATCTTCTTCTCCCAGTGCTTTCAATGGCACTAAGGTGTTCATGTGAGGGATTGCAATTACAAATTTCTTACCAATATTCACAAGCATTCTAGAAGATGAAGCTTCTGGGGAGTAACGATATACATTTTTACCACGCTTATCGCGACACAAAAGCCCACCATTCTTTGTAAAGGTGATCGGCTGGTCATACCATGATAAATTACTGAACTCTTTACTCCAAATACATACATCATGATAATTTTTATTCTTCTTTAAAACCCATAAATCAAAACCTCTACCCGGGCGAACATATGCACATAAATTATCGTCTAAAACATTTAATGCAGAAATGGCACACGGATTACCATTTCGCTCAAAACAAGGCCGCGTTGGAAGTTCTCGAAACTCCTCATCAGCCAAATTAAAGGCAACAATAATTCCTCGCCCATCCACCCAATGAATAGCTCCATTCGCAAACACACCAGATTGATCACTAACGGAACACCCATTCACACCATAGTCCATCTTTTTTTCAGCATTTCCCCACCCAATGCCACTGCCAAGGGGGTATATCTGAACAATGCCAAGATTTGGGTCTCTCCTACCTCTGCTGTTTTAAATTCTGACAACCTTGTACCCATTGGTTGATGGAACGTAACCAAATCCATATAACAACTCTTTTCCTTTAAATTTTGGAAGGACAACATATTCTCTAGTAACTGGATTACGGATATAAAAAGGTTGATAGTGCGAATCAAAAGATACATTGAAACAAATTAAGGCATTACATGAGCCAAGTACATGACAATGGTTAAATGGAGGTCTTAAATTCATCCTTGTCCTTCTACTAAAACAGTTTAAATTCTCATCATACTCAGCATAAGTATAGCCAAACGGTTTATCTTCATTAAAAACTGATTCATATGATAATAAACTCAACTTACCAGCAGAATTAAGATGATTGAGATGATGATTGAAGTGCATTTCTGAAAATGATGGATGGTGAATAAGATATCTCCATGGTTTTGATACCAATTTGCAATCTAAAGCAGATTCAGTTGGCAATCGACATAAAATCGACCAAAATAACCTTGAGAGGGTACAATGTTATAAATTTCTTCCTCTTGACCGAATCTGTAACCTTCATTAGCATATTCATTTTCTGTGGTTTCCCAGATCATACTAAAAGTTACTAAGGAACCATGCATAGCACTAAATAGGGAACCGCCGAATACACCAGCTATGTCTGACATGTGAATGTATGCATAAGGATATTGTGCTCATCCCGGAAAACAGTTAAAATTCTCATCATACTTAGTATAAGCATAGGAAAACAGTTCTCCACCCAATTCCACTACCAAGAGTGTACACATAAACAATTCCAAAGTTCGGATATCTCTTGTTGTTCAAAATTATGACAACCTTGTACTCATTTGTTGATGGAATTTAACCAAATTCTGTTAACAATACCTTTATTTGAAAGTATGGAAGGACAACATATTCTCTGGTAACTGGATTACAGATATAAGCAGGTTCAAAAAAAGGTTGATTGATCATTTCAAGGGATGCATTGACACAAATTAATCCATTACATGATCCAAGTACAAAAAAATGATCAATTGGAGGTCTTAAACTCATCCTTGTTCTTTTACTAAAACAGTTAAACTTCTCATCATACTCGGTATATGCATAGGAAAACAGTTCTTCATCACCATAAACTGGTTCATATGATAAGAAACTAAACTTACAATTATTAAGATCATGATGGAAAAGATGATTCAAGTGCATATGTGAAAATGATGGATGTTGAAATACATTTTTCCATGGTTTTGATACCAATTTGCAATCTAAAACGGATTCAGTTGGTAAACAAGATAAAACTTCTAACATAATATTTGATTGGAGCAGGGACGGAGTTGTTAAGGGTCTAGTGGGGACAGTTTGCTAATTTTAGCATAAATGAGAATAAATTTGTTGGGGAAATTAGAAAATTGGTAAAAAAAAATCTCCCCTCAACTGGCGATAGCTTTTCTCTGTAGTAGAGAAGAAAATTCTTCTAGAAATGGACAACTAATGCTCTGGTGGATCAAATGAGTATTCGATATATTGATGAGGCTCCATATATTACTAGCAAATTCAATGATTATACAGTTTTGAAACATTCGAACCCTTCGCTAGCATTTCTACTACCCTCCCTTCGATAGCAAATTTACGTATTTACAGTTCTAAATTCAGAATATGTTACAATTTATCAAGTAGTTTAATGTGTTACTAACCCAAAATTCAATTAGTGAAAGGTAAAAAAAGAATTGCGCCTTTCGGCCGCCTAACCGGACTAGCATAATGACTGCTTTTAGCATACTCTGTCCCCCTAATCAAATGTTCTAGCTCCGTCCCTGAATTGGAGCATGCTGAAGTTCCCCATCGAAACAAGACGAGAGGTTTCACAGGAATAAGGGTTTCAGGGAGAAAGAAAAGGGATTTGCTTTTGAGATTGAGATTGAGAGTGATAAATGAAATGAAATGAAATGATTTTCCTCTGTTTTCCTAGCTAGGGTTCAGAATTAGATCTACCCGATCTCTAGAGAACGGGTTCGGACTCGGGCTTGGATTATTCTAGATGGTCAAAGAAGTCAAGTCTTGGGCTTTTAGTCCAACATAATAACACATTTTCTAAATGATTTAACAAACCTTTGTCTCATGTTTTCAACCTACGAAGCAATCCTTCGAAAAAAACAAAAAAGAAATGCAGCACGGACGTGGCTGAATTGGTCACTTGCCCGCGTCATATTTGCATCGAATATTTGCACGTGCGTACCCGTATCCGGCATATCGATTACATCATATGCATATATCACACACTATTTTAATACAAATATATGCTAATAATGTCAGAATTTTTTTTACGTATTATTTTATTGATATGTCGTATGTATACACTAGAACTTGACCCGTGCCGTGCAACAGCACAGTTTTAAAAATAAGTAAATTTTTATTTATTAATTTTGACAGGTGGCATTCATTTGTTGCTACTTTATAAAGTCACAATTATTCTCCATACTTTTTTTTTAATAATAACCGAGCTTATTTTAACACTAAAAAATTCAAGCACAACTTCCATAATATAGTGTTGCTTGTGTCATAGCGAAACTGAATAAACATTGCATATTACCAACTGTAGTACCACCACAAGAACCATCCATTACCACTACCTTTTCCACCAGCATCATTATCACCACCGGCTCCATGCACCACCACTCAAAGTTACCACACTGACCATCCCTAATATCTATTGATGTAATTATTAACAAAGTTGTTTAGTGGGAGTATATATTTTTTATTATGATAATTAATAACATTTATTATGAGGGATTAATGAAATATTTATTATAAGAAATTAATGAGACAATGATGATGTACACAACCATTAGATGAATTTCTAACTTTCAACCATACAGTCACTTATAAACATTTACGTAAAGAACCATTGATTAATCTTCTCCCTAAACAAATCTTGAGGGCAATACCAAAAACAATTGATAAATTGGACAAATATAAAATATTTCGAGGATGATACCAAATCATCAAAGGAAAGAAGGTTGAGCGGAAGTATATTCTTGGATTTAATTTCTTTTGTCTCTATAGTCCATATCTCCTTCCCAATTGCATAAAAATGAGAAATTAAAGATTTTTTATCCACTTCTCCTACCGGATATGAGTGAGAGAATCAATTGTTTAGTTTTATGGGAATGTAGAGGTTTATTATTTCCGGTCGATCAAATTCTCCGCTTTGCTTCTGACTTTTGAGATGGAAAAAAACAACGTAATGCATTATTTCTCAATTAAAGCGTGTATTCATAAAATCGACCACAACCATAAATTTATCAATTAGGAGGGAAAATCTAGATCGCTCTTTATGTTGACTAACTTCGGCCAACTTTGTTTTATAATACAGAACAAAGAAACGAAAAAAAAGAAAAAAAGATCACCTAGATAGGATATAACCCGTGCCGTAACAGTACGACTTTATAATAAGTTATTTTATTGTGTATTGATTTTGACTCATATCGTTCGTTTGCGGCGATTATATAGCGTGGCGTTCTAGCGTTTTTTTAATTTATTTTCATGTATTTTAACTGAATTTATTTTATCATTAAGACGATCGACCACATCTTGTTTGCTTTATAATGTTCATCGATTTATGGCGACACATAATTAACAGAATCTATAATACAAAACAGAAGGGATTTTTGATCTTTAGACGGTCGGATAACATTTTGAGAGACAAACGTTACATCTGACCATCCCAGTCTCATCTTAGCGAAAGACATCTGACGGATGCAAGAGTTGTAACTTATAATCATTATGAATATACAATAATTGGGTTATGTCATAATTAGGATCATAAAAAAAAAACAATTAAACAAAAATGATTAAGCTTTTTGGGTTTACTTATGTAATTATTCTATTTTTTTCATTGCGTTCTCCATCTACAAATAAATAAATAAATAACCTATAATTTCTCAAAATTAACAATAGAAAATTTCAAATAAATCCACAAAATTAAATGAAAACTAAGTTATTCTCCGGCCACTGAAGAATTGTGCATAAAAACCAATTATCGAGAAAATCCATGATAACGAGTTGTTGTTTTTTTGTTGGTTAAATCTTGCATCAAAAAGAAAAATAATTTACAAATAATTTATAAATAAAAAAATCATATAGCATACCTGGTAACAAAGAAACAAATCAAAGCATAAAATTGTTTGTAAATAACCTTGGTGATATGAAGACGTTTGGTGCAAAGAATCACAACCAATATTTACATTCCTATGAATCAGACCCTTCAATTAATAAAAATGTACAAAGAATCATAGTTACATAACGAGTTTTACATGTTTTTTCCTCGACTACGTACACACCACAAATCCGATATATGAAATTACTAAATCGCGCTTTCCAAATAATTTAGTAGATATGAGATGGAAAATCAAAGAATGGATTTAAATCTGTTCAGTTGATCTGCATCACCTGAGAATTTGAAGGGTTTCCCTAACTTATCTGAAGTGAAAACCAAAGATGTAGCGGAGATCGATGAATATTTGAGGGAAGTTAGTAGTTTTGTGAGAGTCAGTATTTTTAGGAGACAGAAAATATATACTCACATATATTTTTGGCTGAAATATAGTATTTATTTTAATACCTTCTGTGCAGACTTTTTCTTTTCTTCTAATAATTTATTTTTATTTTGGAATGATAGGGAAAGCGAAAGGATAGGTAATTGTATATACATGTACAGACCATCCTAATTAATCATAAAATACTAATACGAAATGTGTGAGATTCTACCTAACCAGATTTTGAGGATATATTAGTGGCCAACTATATTCAATAATTAAATTAGATAAACCTTTTTTTTTTAATCTTTTTATCGAACATTAACACCATATTATACGTAATTTAGTTAGGTTCAGGGTTCATCATGATAAAAGATAAATGTTACAACGCGTGCCGTTACGAAACGGGTTATTTCTAGTACATTACAACTCATCATCACCTGTCACAACCACAAAATCACCGAATAACACTTTTTTCCCCACCGCCACCACTGCCACCCCCTACAGTTGGGCGTGCTTTTAATTTTTAATCAGACACGTCATGCATAAAGTTTAGACTGAACAAACTTAATTCTTCAATTAATTTATTCCATTATTTTTTTTTGTCATGTTCTCTTTTATATTGTATTCAATTTTATTTTAACACTAAAAACCATGATTTATTCGATCGGGTAGCATGTATAGTGGGATACCATTTGGGTGATCCAACAGTCATTATCATATTGTCTTATATGATCTGGTATCATCATCGAATATTTGGTTTTTGTCCTTACCAATCGTGTTAAAAAAACCCAACTACATCTTTTACAATACAATATTCCATGTTTTGTAAAGACACAAAACTATTATTGTCCACTACTATTCACCAATAACGACCACCATAAGAATCAGCCATCGCCACTATTTCTTCCGCCACCAGTAATGTTACCTCCTCCACCACTCACAAACACACACCAATATTTCTACTATCTATTACTTCTTCCACTACCACCATTTAGTAATACTTTGATTTTAGTAAAATTAATTATTAATAAAAATATGTATTTATGAGATTAATTAAGGGGACATTTATAATAAAATATTAATTAATCATCCATTATAAGCAATTAATGAGACACTAATTAATAAAATATTTATAATTGTTAAGCAGAACAGACCACAACCGATTACCTTCTTCCTAAACAAATCTATGCCACTCTTTATCTAGGCTAAATTAGCTAAAATGTGCTTTGTATTCTTGACTAGCGCTTAACCCGTGCCGAAACGGCACGAACATAATTTTTATCTGGATATTAAACTTAATATTTATTAATTATCGAGTTTACTCTTCTTGTCATTACAAAAGTGAAGGAAAAACCAATAGATATTTTTACTCTTCGGTCCACAAATCTTTTATCATGTAATCATATATGATTCATTTCCAGTATGTTTGATATTTTGACATTCTCCCAAATAATGCCTCTTCCAGCCCGAGCTGTACCCTTTCAGAATTATTTTTCACATACTCTTTCACAAAAAACCAACGATATTTGATATGTTTTATAGTTTGCTAAGACAAAAATATATTATTGATTGTTTGAAACGTTATTTTCCTTCTGCATCTTCCTTATTTTACTGACCGCGCAAAACCAAAACATCGAACTATGTAGGTTGAAACAAAATTACATCACTCGAACTCATTCGTCCCATAAGTAATTATGTACATATTAACAGTGTCCAGATTCTTGTTGATTTTGTCCCCTTTAAAAATGGTCCAAAAAGATTAAAACTAAGAATTGACTCTACAGTAAATATTGCATCGTATGTTCTTACTAGCTGAATAACACAAATAAGTACTAATTCATTTATCTAAGTCACTATATTATAAAAACGTTGAGCCATTTTAGATAGCAACCCATTTGACTCAGAAAAGATATATCTCCAATTCTTCAAAACTCTCAGACAATCTACGACATTGATCTTCTAAATGTGAGGTTATTCGCTGCATAAAAATATAACTAGTAGTCAAATGGTTAACCACTTGACCTAATGATAATAGACTCTGTTATCCATCATTATTGAATAAAAATAATGTTCAGCCATCTAATAAGAAATACGTGAGACGATGCGAAATTACTCACTGGGTACCAATAATCACCAATATTCACGACTACAAAAACACCAATCTACCATTGTTGTTGTTACTGAAACAACTTCCATCACCATTTCCAACCACACCAATACGTTTTTTCCTTTACACCACAACGACCACTATTGTGGCCCACTTAATAAATGTTAGTCAATTTAAATATTAGTAAATAAAATTATATTTAATACCATTATTTAATAATAATATTAGTTAATATAATTATTTAATTATCATCGTTTTTGATGCAACGTCTACTATGGAAAATTAATAGAATATTTATTATGAAAAACAAATGAAAAATTAGTAATATGGTAATTAAATTTTAGCCGTTAGATAAATTTTTAATCCAAATTATAACCATCATTTATGAGAAACAATTACAACCTTAGATTTATCTATTGCAAGAATAAAAATGACAATCATCCATAATAAATTATAAAGATTATGTCAATTTTTACCTTTTTCATTTTTTGTGTTGGATTATATAAACAGACAGTTGTTTTTCATTTTTTTTAATTATTATATTTTCTTATGGAGAATTGCCAGGTTGACCGAAATATGTCTCGAAGAAACCACCAAGTGAAACATGTCGTATGACCAACTGAAAACCTTTACTATCCTAATGGTAGATCCATTACCCTACCATCGTCCGATTTTTTTGGGATTGTTTTTCGGGAAAAATTGCGGTCAGCTTGTACAATTTTTATTTTGTTTTATAACCAATTTACTTTCACATTAAAAAAAATCAACCACAACTTCCGCAATAATGTTATTTTTTGTCCTAACGACATACAATAAACACATTCCTACTACGACACTGAATCTCCACTACCACCACCAGAACCACTCATTACCACTACCTTTTCCACCGCCATCACTATCGTCACCGGCTCCATGCATCATCACTCTCAGACACCACCGTGGTCATCCCTAATTTGTATCGATATGATTATTAATAAATTTATTATTTATTATTTGTATTTAGAAAAATGTAATGGATTGAAAAAAATTCAAAAGTTGTTATATTTCTTTATTAATAAATTTATTATTTATTTAATAAAAATATATTTATTAAGATTATTATAGGACATTTATAATAAGAGATTAATAAAGTATATTTATTATAAAAAATTAATGATACAAAGATGTAAACAACCACATCCATGGATTTAGTTTTCCCAACAATGAATCATTGCCGCTCTTTATCTTGCCTATGTTGTCCAAACTATGCTTTATAAGCTTGATATTCTTACACAAATTTATTACTTATCACCGGTTTAATAGCATTGTTAGAGAAATTACATTCATAATATAAATTTCAGAATTTGTCTGCCTCCTAGTTATTTGAAAATTTAACCGAGTCTGTATCGTGTCCACATCACCGCTATCCAACTGTACTGGGAATATGATTACTTCACAATTTCACATGCCTTAACGTAAATGTAGTGAGCTATTAGAGGTTTCTCTAGGCTCTCGGTTTTTGACTTTAGTCTGGCGATTTTTAACTTTTCTAGGGTTCTTCTTTTCTTCATCTGTTTGATTGATTTAGACAATGGGAGCTTCTTCGATCTTGTTCATCTTGTCCTGGAGTGTTGGTTAGTCCTCTTCGCTGCTCCTGATTTGGTTCTCGCGTCGTTTGATCTTGTTTTCCGCTGTTTCTTCTCATCTTCTTTGGTAAGCTCTCAATTCTTCCTCCTCTTTTGTTTTCATCTCTGATTGTTGTATTGCATCAATCTTCCTCCTTTTCTTAATTTTTCATCTTTTTTGTTAGTTTAAATCTTGGGTTAAGCTTTTTATTTGGCTTCTTATTTTAAATCTTAATTTCCTCTAGGATTTGCTTTTCTTTCCCCCTTTTAAGTTCCCGCTAAAGTTTTTGTTTTTAGACTTTTTGTCTTCAGATCTCTTTAGTATCTGTTTTGTCTAATGGTTTTCTTGTAATGGCTGTTGCTTCCAAATCTGGCCCTCTCATGAGTGGTTTTAATGCCATGACAATGGAAAACAATATCTCTAAACGGGTAGTTTCAACTGCTCATTTGAATGCTCTACCTTCTCCATATTTGAAAGGGGAATTACCAGCTGTAAATCTCACTAGCAGTATGTATAAGCAAGGTCTATCCCAATGGAATTTCAGCCTCATTGGCATACTTGATTTGAATAAGTTCAAGCTTGAAGAAGCCAAAGTTCAATTGCTCAATCAATGGAATGTTGAAGGAGAAGTCAAGCTCATACCAATTGGAAGGGGATTCTTTGTTATAAATCTAGACAATGAAAAAGCAAAGACTAAGATATGGGCAGGAGACTCATGGAAAGTGGGTAATCAAGTTTTGCAAGTAAGGGACTTGGAGCCGAAATTCAAACCGGAGAATCAGAGAACATCACTAGCTAAGGTTTGGGTTGAATTTCCGGGGCTCAGTTTGGAATATTGGACAGAGGATAACTTGTTGGCGATGGCTAAAGCGTTTGGCAAGCCCATTCAAGTAGATAACAATATTCTTTCTATGGAAAATGGTTTTTTTGCGAGTGTTCTAGTCGAAATTGATTTTGCAAAGAAGATTTCAGACCGTGTTTGGGTGGGAGATGATGAAGATGACAGTGAAAAAGGGTTTTGGCAGCTCATAGAGATCTCTAAAGCCCCTAAGTTTCGCGCTCATTGCAAAATTGTGGGACATTTAGTCTCGGAATGTAGATCAATTAAAGAAGATGTGATCAATGTGACCGAGGATACTAATGTTCTCAATAACAAAAGCAAGGAAACTCCAGTGATTGAGTGGGAAGAAGATATTGAAAAGGATGTGGATAAGTTAGTTGAAAATGTGATGGAAGGGGAAAGCACCCCTTCAACTGACCCATATATTCCTCCAGTGTTTGAAACTCACAATATGTTTCAAAGGCTGGATGCAGAGGAGGAAGTAGCTACATCTCAGCTGCAATCACTAAACCATCGTTGTCCGAGCCTATTTTGGGATCAGTTCAAAAATTGAGCTCAAAAGCTAAAGCAACGGGTCTCTTCCCTAACGGCACCGTAAGTACAAAAACGAAAAATTTCTCAAGAAAAATCAAGGATCCTAACAATATTTCAGCACTTAATCTCACGGAGTTTGGTTCTCTTATGGGTTTAGACTTTCCTTTTTCAAAGATAGCGCGTCAACAAATGTTTGGCAGTCTTCTGAAAAATCATGAAGGTCTAATCATTGAGGGTGTGGAGAAGTCTTCTAATCGATAACGCAGCGAGTGAACTGTTTTGTTTCGCTAGTTGCAAGAAAAGAGTTGTATTTAGGTACGTCTAGTTGCATCTTCTCTTGTTGATCTTCTTGCGTATTTATAACTTCCAACTTATCTCTATTTAAGTGTTTTCTTTGTTCCATGAGCTTTTGTTCACCATCAGTTGTAATTGTCTTCACACAGCTTGTGTGCTTTTTATTATATTTCCTATTGACCGGTAAAAATACAAAAAAATGCCTTACCAAAGCATATCCCTTTCTATGTGTAATGACAAGTCCTGTTTGAGCCCAATCTGATGGTATTGTAGGAAGTTTTTTTTTTTATGGGGTTGAATGTGTAAAATTTTGAAAAAGACTTTTGTTTGACCCATCAAATTTTGAATTTCGTCATGCATGATGAGCTTTTTAGAGCGGCATTGAATCCTAGACTGAATATTATGGACGGATACCTTTGTTTTAAGTAAATGGGATAATTTTTGGGTAGGAATTCTGTAGATGGATAACATTTTCGCTATTAGTGACATCTACCTACTCCCTTAATAACCAACTTTTAATTTGCAGAGACGTGTCGCAAGTGGATTCTGTAAATTAGTAATGAATCTTCTCAAGTAGACAACTGAATCGTTTTTCCATTTTTAATATTTTGGTTTTCTAGTTAGGATATGGTCCTATGGAGGAGACTGATCATAGACATATTTACATAAGACATGCACGCATGTTTGGACTTTTATGAAGAGCAAGACAATTAGACGGCCTTAATTAACAAAGTCACATAGGCAACTTAGGTACCACCATCTCTGTCGACCTCCTCAAATAATGGCAACTTTGAAATCTTTGTTGCCTTGTTTCTTAATGGTGTTACTTCAGGTCGTCGACGGCGGAAACAATGTTTTCTGTAAGCTGGCCTTAAATTCGGGCATGAGCCCTAGTGTAATGGTTGCTTACGGACAGATATTTGCTACTATAATCCTTGCTCCTTTCGCGTTCTTTTTCGAAAGGTAGACCAACACTAACAGCCATTTTTCTGAGTTCAAAATATTAATTATCCTGATTCCTTTTTAGAGAAATTGGGTCAGTTCTAATGGACGAGTAAAAATTAGTATGGGTGAAATGGACACCAAAAAAATAGCAAGAATGAATCTGGTTTCATCCTGGCTTAAACTTAAAAAATAGCGAGGGTGAAACTGGATGCGTCCTGATGTAAATTATAAATAAGAAAAAGTATTTGAAAATGGGTAGGATCAAAATGTTTACATCCTGGCTATTTTTACATTCTCGTCCATTTAAACGGTATCAAATTTTACACGTCTTTTTCACCCAGGAATTGTCGTTATTGGGTTAATTGACCAATTTTGTGTTATTTTTACTCCGTTCTTCAATCGACAAATTTTTAAAACCGTTTTCTTGGTGCATGTCTAACAAGGAAAT
Source organism: Papaver atlanticum (assembly GCA_023531105.1). Lineage (NCBI taxonomy): Eukaryota > Viridiplantae > Streptophyta > Magnoliopsida > Ranunculales > Papaveraceae > Papaver > Papaver atlanticum. Next base: position 686,588 of record JAJJMB010009331.1, on the reverse strand, counting down.
CAATGGCAACGATCACCAAATACGTTGCCGTCCAGATGTTCTTGTGTTCATTCTTTGGGTAAGCTAGCTGCATAATTAAATTCTTAACTATCAAAATTCATAAATGGTTTTCTTTTTGATCGATAAAGAATTTGGCGTTGACGAGTTTTGAACTCAGGTCGCTGGTCTTATCCGACTTTATCACTGTATATTCTGAATATTATTCAAAATGATGGTTAGCAGGGCAACACTAAGTCATGTCTTATATTATGCGGGTCTTGAACATACCACTCCAACAATAGCATGTGCCTTGTTAAATCTTTCTCCGGCGATTACCTTTATTCTGGCTATCCCATTTCGGTAGGTAGATGCGCACGTACGCACACCATTTATTTCAATTCATATTGCACACATTTTATTTGCTAGCATGTACATTAAATTTCATCAAATTGTATAATGTGGTTGTAGAATGGAGACAATTACCATCAAGACAAATCAAGGGATAGCAAAGTTAATAGGTACGATCATATGTGTTGGAGGAGCCATGGTTATGTCGTTTTACAAAGGAAGCCTCATAAACTTAGGAACATCAAATCTACATTGGAGGTATGCGGTAAAGGTTTTAGGAAACAGGTCTGCTGCTGATGAATCTAACAGTTTCGTGGGTCTGACACTTGTTTTCTTAGGCGTTACCTCTTGGTCAGTGTGGTTCATCATCCAAGCAAAAGCGAACGGAAGTTTTTTCCCCCCATATACAACGACTATCATGTGTGGATCATGTGTGGGTTGGCTAGCATACAGTGTCTGTTTATTGGGGTACTGCTAGAGGGTTATAGTGTTGAAGCATGGTCCCTCACATCTCCCATCAGAGTCGGGGCTTGTTTGTATAGTGTAAGTATCCATTTGTTTTTAACTTGGAGCTTAATTGGACTTAATTTGCCGATCAAAATTTCAGGCTGCCTTTTCTTCAGCACTTCAATTCGTTGTTATATCATGGTGTATATCACAGCGAGGGCTTCTTTACGTGTCGATGTTTAACCCGTTGGCATTAATCGTCGTAGCAGCTCTTGGTTGGGTTATAATGGACGAAAAATTATACCTGGGAAGGTATATACATATATTCATATGGTAGTTAAATTTATTTTACCACATTAAATTTCTTTTGCTCAAAGTATTGGGCTATACCTATGTATGTGGTTGTATTTTGGTGTTTGTAGTGCTGTGGGAGCTGTTTTGACAGTAATAGGACTATATGGCGTTCTATGGGGGAAGCACCAAGAGGTGAAGAACCTAATAACGGTGAAAAGCTCTGGGCCGAGAAACGTCAATCTGGATGATGGCAGCGATATCAAGATGATGGGTGATGGTCATGATAAAATATATACTGGATTAGAACAAGTCTTATGGTGGAATCCAAGCTACGATGACGTGGAAGAAGCGGGGAAGATCAATTCTAAAATAGCTTTGAATCCAACAATGAGAGTTTATCTTCTTAACTCTCAATCTGTTAGAAAACGCAAAGAGAAATGGCGTGAGCGTCGAGAGAAGTGACGCTTAAAGTGACGCCCAACGCGAATTTTTGGTTCACATTTTTAAATTTATACTCCAATTACACCACTCTCAAGCGTTATTAATTAGAAATTGATGCTCGGCAATGTAACCGATAAGCGTCAAGTCTTTTGACGCTCACTGTAATGAGACTTTGCTGTTAAAAAAAACTAACCATTAGACTAGTTTTTCCGTTACTTCCAAGCATATGAGGCTGCGATTTTGTTCTTGCTCCCATGTCTCATCCATCTTTCCACCCAGGTCTCATTTATAAAATATGTAATTGCCGTGATGTTAAATGCAGAAGAGCAACAGCTGGTCCATATGATCAATATATTTGCAATGGGTGTAAGGACTTGATGGTTGCGATTGGAGCTTATTGCCTCATTTACGGGAACTTAAATATCAGACACATAATTGCGAAGATGTAGGAAATTTGATAGGGTTTTCAAGGCCCTTGGATGATTCTTCATATTATGTGGCAAAAATGGAAAAGAAATGTAGGAAATTTGATAGGATTTTGTAGGCCCTCGGATGATTCTTCATATTATGTGGCAAAAATGGAATAGACTTAAAGTTGAGAACAAGAAAGCAAGGATTGCTCCTAGTCTATGTTGTGAAAAGTTCCCAAGGCGCACGAGGCGCCCAAGGGGGCCTAGGCAATAAAACGTCTTAGGCGTGAAGATGTGTACACTTTTTATTTATTTTTTAACATTTTTTTTAATAAATAAAAAAATTCTTTCAACATGAGAAGAACATTCTGTGTGCAAGTACGATCTGCAGGAAAAAGCCGCCTCTGATTCTATCACATACTGAAAAATTGATAAATAACACAACCTCGAGCCGCCTCATATGTGGTTCGACGATAAGGTTTTGGGTTTAATTAAATAATAACTGCGAGTAGTTCATGCTTACGAGCTACCAGAGACTAATGGTAGATTAAATCTACTTTAATACACACTTGCATTGGAGTGGTTAAGGTTTTTGAAAAATAAATCCTGAATATAAGCTTTTATGATGTATCTAAGAATTTTGTGATTAAATTTTATTGTAGAAAATTTGTTGTTTTTAGCATGAATTTATCATAGCCATCGGCCTGCTTCTCTCCTCCACTTGACTTATTTTATTTTGTAGCAGGTGGTATTCTGTAGTGACTCTCTTGTATTTATACCCAACGAGTTGCACATATATTGACAGTCTACTCAGTTTCTTAACATATCGGTTTAACAATGTCGAAAACTTTAGTTACTGCTTTCCTTCTTGTCTTTCTCTCTTTACATACCCCTTTTTCGTGTTCAGTATCATCGTTTGATGATGAACAAACTGCAACTTTCATAGTTTATGTTTCTCATTCAGACAAGCCTTCTGTCTATACCTCTCACCATGACTGGTATTCCTCAACTCTCCAATCTCTTCATCCTCCATCTCATCCTCGGGAAATCCTCTATACTTATTCTCATGCTGCCAATGGTTTCGCTGTTCGGATCACACCGTCTCAAGCTTCACATCTTAGTAGTCTCCCGGGAGTTATCTCAGTACTCCCTGAACAAGTTCACCAACTCCACACTACCCGTACGCCTCTATTTCTCGGTCTGTCTGAGAATGCCCTTTTATTGAAAAATTCAAGGAAAGGTGACGAAATCATCATTGGTGTGCTTGATACAGGAATCTGGCCTGGTCATCCTAGTTTCAATGGTTCCTCATTGACTGCAGTACCAAAAAGCTGGAAAGGTATCTGTGAGTCAGGGCCTGATTTTCCAAAGTCGGCTTGCAACAAAAAGATAATCGGTGCTCGGTCTTATTGGAAAGGACACTCTATAAATCTTGGAGGTAAGATGGGAGCAGAGTTAAAATCACCTCGTGATACCCTAGGACATGGTACACATACAGCGTCAACTGCCGGCGGAGCTTCTGTTAAAAATGCGGGATTTTATAAATATGCAGCTGGAGAAGCCAAGGGAATTGCAACTAATGCAAGACTTTCTATTTACAAAATATGCTGGAGTACTGGTTGTGCGGAATCAGATATTCTGGCTGCTATGGATCAAGCCGTGGCAGATGGAGTCCATATTATTTCTTTATCAGTAGGTACCACTGGACTCGCTAAACAATACGATAAAGATTCGATTGCAATTGGAGCATTTGGTGCTATGGAGAAAGGCATTCTTGTTTCTGTCTCAGCAGGAAACGCAGGACCTGGTCCATCCACCGCTGTTAATCTCGCACCATGGATGCTAACTGTTGGGGCGTCTACTATCGATAGACAGTTCCCTGGAGATGTGGTGATGGGCAACAATGTAATGGTTAGTGGTGTTTCATTATACAATGGGAAGTCACTTACGAATTCACCATTAATTTTTGGTGGTGATGGTGGTGATGAATTTTGCCAACCAGGGAAATTGGATTCTTCTAAAGTTAGCGGAAAAATCGTAGTTTGCAGCGATGGCTTAATTGGAAGACCGGAGAAAGGAGTTGTGGTGAGAAGAGCTGGTGGTGTTGGAATGATTGTAGTTGAGTCAAAATCAAGAGGAGACACTTTATCTGCTGATTCATTTCTACTTCCTGCTACAACGGTGTCATACGAGTCTAGCCGTGTGATTCTTAAGTACATTCAAGCGAACAAAAATGCGAGTGCTGTCATAAATTTCCCAGGAACCACGTTCAAGAGTACACCAATTGTACCTCAACTTGCAGCATTTTCTAGCCGTGGTCCAAACTATTTAACACCGCAGATTCTGAAACCAGACGTTATTGCCCCAGGCGTGAATATCTTGGCTGGTTGGACTGGAGACGTTAGTCCAACAGGTATGGAGTCCGATATAAGACGAGTCAAGTTCAATATAATTTCAGGTACTTCCATGTCTTGTCCTCACGTGAGCGGATTGGCTGCGATGCTTCGTAAGATTTATCCGAAATGGACACCAGCTGCAATCAAGTCCGCTCTTATGACAACCAGTTACAATTTAAACAAAGCAGGTAAGAGTTTTATTGACGAAGCTACCGGCTCATCTACAACACCATTGCAGTATGGAGCAGGGCATGTTGAACCAACCAAAACCCAGGTTTAGTTTATGATCTCACTCCAAATGATTATTCAGCATTTCTCTGTTCCATCGGGTACGATGCAACACGAATTGCTGTTTTTGTTAAGACCGGAAAGGTTGATTGCAAGTCCATTGGTTTATCTAGTCCTAGTAGTCTGAACTACCCATCATTCTCTATTGAATTCCAAAAGGGAAAAACGGGTGCAGTTAAGGTCAAGAGAACGGTGACCAACGTTGGCTTTGCTACTTCAGTTTATAATGTCAAGCTTACTGCTCCTGGAACAAACGTTAAGATCACTGTCTCACCAAGGAGGCTTTCGTTTAAGCAGACTAACCAGCGTTTGTCTTATGAAATCACGTTCAAACCAGAGATAACGAGTTCATCAAAACCATTGTTCGGGTCAATAGAATGGCGCGATGATTATCATGTTGTGAGGAGTCCAATTGTCTTTAGCTGGGGAAATTCTACTTCCAGCTTGGTTGCTTCAGAGTGATGTCCTTTGCATGCTTCTTTTGTTTTTCCTGTTTTGTCAACCAACTCGGGGTTGTAGTTGAATGTAACTTGTAAAATTGTTAACTCGCATTCCTGGTATTAATGTTGTCGTTTGTCTCATTTAATTAATTATCAATAAAATTAATTTTTGTAATTGCACATGACTTGATTATTTGGCATCTAAAGATTGTTGCCTGATAATTTGGCACCTAATATCATTTCGACCGGTCAAAGGATGTTGACTTTGGTCGTCACCAGTTGACTTCTCTTGCCAAATGGCTCTCAAGTCAAGATCTATTATTTATGCTTAAATTTTCTCTCCAAATTTTTTCTTTACTTATTTATTTTGATCGAGATGTTTGTTACTGTTAGTTTTTCCTACTCTCTATCTTCAATCTTGCTAACCTAATGCTGATAAATTAGCTAAATTCATTAGGAAATTTGGTAGGGTTTGGTTAGAGCAACCACCTAGTATTATAGAGAGTCTTTTATTGTCAGCTGACAGTTTAAGTGTTTCAAGTTAGTAAATTTTCATTTTTGGTAGAAAAAAAACCCTTCAACCTTGGTGCTATAACTGATTTTGTTATCTATAACAGATCTCTAGTTTCAATAGATTCTAGCTTTAACAAGTGATCATGTCAGTTCCATTATGTAACAAAATCTAAGGCCAGATTCCAAGGCCAACTACCCACTATCTCAGATTGGATCTCTCACTAACATATGATTCTGCTCATTTCCGATATCAAGAAATATTGATTTAAAATCTATCACGTTTCTTTATTCGTCAAAGTACAAGAGTTTAAAATGGCTTATAGTACAGAGAAGGTTGAATGCACAGTTTTTTGACGTTTTTATCATCGGTGGTACACTCCACATTGCTGGATCATTGTCAGGAGGAAACAAAAAAATGCACATTGATTGCATTATTTTTAATATGCATTAGCAAAATCTATATATATCTTGCAGGAAGCATCAGCAAATTAGATTATAGTGCATGATTCTAGGATCATACTGCCATGCACATGTCCCAGTGAGTTTATCTAATTATATGGGCTCAAGTTTCAAGATTAATCTTATGCCACCATGGATTGGACTGCATTTGGAGAATATATGGATTTGGCTCGTGATAACTGATAAGTGTCTTCGTAATTATATATAGGCCGGTATCATCAAGGAAAGATCAATCAATCTCAGAGATCATTTTGGTCTTTGGCATAACTCCGGTTATGGGGATGACGTCATAATCGGTGTCTTGGATTCCGGAATCTGGCAGGAACGACAAAGTTGTAACGGTTCGGGTTTGGGTCCTGTACCCAAAAGATGGAAAGGGACTTGTGAAACGGGGCCGGATTTTCCGGAAACGTCTTGTAACCGGAAGATAATTGGTGCACGGGCATATTACAAAGGTATTGAAGCAAAGATAGGGCACAAGATCGATGCAAATGGTAAAGAATCGAGATCTCCTAGAGATACATTTGGACATGGGACACATTGTGCTTCAACTGCAGCTGGGTCTGCTGTTAAGAATGCAGGATTTCGTAAATATGCTGTTGGAGAAGCCAAAGGTATTGCAACTAAAGCTAGGATTGCTTCTTAAAGTATCGGTTGGAGCACGGCAGGAATTGTTGATTCTGATGTTGTAGCTGGTATGCATAAGGCTATTGAAGATGGAGTTGATGTGATGTCTCTATCGTTTGGTGTTGAGAGTGGCGATGAACAATACTACCGAAATGTGGTTGCCATCGGAGCTTTTGCGGCTATGGAGAAAGGAATTTTAGTTTCTTGTGCAACTGGAAACTCAGGGCCTGTCCCAATGACTGCGTCCAATATTGCTCCATGGATACTGACTGTTGGAGCATCCATGGTTGATAGAGAATTCCCTGCTGTTACGGTCCTATATAAAAATTACGAAAATACTTACCACGGGCCAAATCGATAGTCCAAATGCAGGCTAATCCATGGGAGTATTAATCTCAGAACCTGATCAGCACATTTGATTAATAAATTCATTGGGACGTATAAATGGTAGTCATGGACTCATGATTCTAGAATCGTTCACTATAATCCAATTTGCTGCTATATATATTTCTCATGCAAATTAGAAATTCCAGCAACGTGCAATATTTTTTCCCCGACAAGATCCACCAATGTGGCTTGTGCATTCAGCAAGTTTCTCCATGTACTTATCCATAAGGATTGAACCATGTTACGCTTGTACAGTCCCTCAACAATTTATGTTTTATCCAGCTCAATCTACGCAAAAACTCTGTGTACATATAACTGCAGCTCGACCTTCGAGTATAACGAAATGTGACACATTTTAAATCAATATATTTCAGATATTAGAAATGAAGACAATTAAATGTTACAGAGATATCCAATCTGAAGTAGTGAATAGCTAGCTGGCCTCAGAATCTGGCTAGCATGTCTTTTTTGCTATGTATAATATTCTTCTAAAGCGTTATCAGGTATCTAAATGGTGTTGTTCGAAACCAGTTAGCAGATGATCTCCAAAGGAAATTAAGCTTTAAACCTCATTTATAACTGCAGAGTGCGCTTATTTGTTAGCGATTGTGCTTTTTATTCCTAGACTGTCCACTGTAAGAATTGCATTCTCTGATGCAGAAGATTGGCAAGAGAATACAATTGAAAGCATATCTTTTTAAGCAAACCTAGTGATCGCAATTTATTAGTCAAGGAAAAAAAAAAACATCATCGGGAGGGGGACATTGGACCGAACCTCCGAGAACAAAGAGAAGAAAGATTAAATAGAAGATAATAAGCTAGTAGAAGTAACTCCCCACCTAAACGCAATAGGACTCTTCACAACATGAACTCCATCGTACCATTCAATCGACCCGAATGCCTTTTTCGCCGTGTCCACATCCGTTAGTCTAAATTCGAATGTGATTTCATAGGACAAAGTCGTCTTATCCATACTAAACACTAGTTTAATTGGGGACACACTAATCTTAACAAATGGTGTTCGAGCTCTAATTTTAAGTTTGTAAACTGCATTCACTGAATTTCCAACGTTCTTAACCACTCTCTTATACTTCACCATATCAAACCCGGATTTAAAAACAACTGAAAACGATGGATAACTAAGATCGCCCGGACTAGATAACCCGATTGACTTGCAATCAACCTTCCTGTCCTTCACAAAAACTTAATTTTCATCATAGCAAATGGAGCAGAGGCATGCTTCGTAATCACTAGGAACAATGTCGTATACCAAACCCGGTTTTAGAGATCGGTTCGGATCCACATGGCCAGACCCATAAAATTGCCTGTACCAAAATCATTAATATACTTACCTGAACTGTCAACATTATAAGCAGTAGTCATTAGAGCAGATCGGATTGCAGCCGGAGACCACTTAGGATAAACTTTTCGAAGCAACGCAGCAAAACCGCTAACATGAGGGCATGCCATTGAGGTACCAGAATCTAACTTGAACTCTTCCGTTGATGTTGAATCAGCACCATATCCGGTATTAGCAGCCAAGATATCCACGCCTGGTGCAATCACATCTGGTTTAAGAATCTCTGGCGTTATTTTATTCGGGCCACGGCTAGAAAAGGATGCAACCTTAGGAGCAGGGGACGTAGAAGAACCAATTACAGTTCCTGGGAATTTGATTGTAGAGCTCGATTTTTTACCAGATGTGTAGGTACAGAAAACCTACGAAGTACCGCGAAGTAAGCAAGCCAAATCCCAATGGAATCTTTTTACCAAATCCGGAGGCAATGCATTTAAGAGGAGTCAAATCAACTGTCAGAAAGAACTTTATTCAAAATCGGATCTGCGAAGTACATCAGATCTAACAAAAGGCTAGATCTACGAAGAAAGAAAGCTACCACGAATGAACCGATAGACGAGTCAGGTAAGATTCCCGCGAGAGGAGGGATTCGACTAATAATCACGAAAACGAAGTAAAATCCAGATGCGAAGATAAATTGTTGAACAAGAAATCAGTCAAGCTGTACCGACAACTCGCCGAGGATATTGCCGAAAGTTATGGAAAAACTTTATGGAAAACGAGACCAGTGAAGTATAATGTGAAAGTCACGTGAATTGTGTGATATCCTGCGAAGTAAAATGAGCTGTAATCCACTTCCATGTTTGCCTATAAATATGAGAGTTAGGACAACTAGAAAGGGGTTGAGTAATTTGTATTAAGGGAGTGTGTTATAGGTAGGAGAGATCAGTGAGGAGAAAGATAAAGTCTGAGTTATTCTATTGATTGTAATCCCATTTCTTGTTTAATGCAAAGGTTGGAGGTTATTAATAAGAACTTTGAGCTGATCTTGTGATTTTAACTTGCATATTTTATCTTATACATCATTCGGGTGTAACTGTGGGATTTCCTGCAGTTACATTTTGGCGCCAGAAAAACAGGGACTTGAGCTGAGGGTTTTACTCTCACTCAAGATCTAGAACACTTATTTTTTCTAAAAATATTCATTAGGACGTCGGAGGAAGTTATTTTGATGAGTTTTGATCAGTTTTGAGAGCTATATTAAGCAAGATATAGTATGACTTAGAGTTTATTTCTACGTTTGGTTACCAGATCTGAAATAGTGGAGTCTTTGAGAACTTCATTAGGATTTCATTGTTAGAAGAGGAAGAAAATCTGACTGGAAAGTTGTACTAGCCAAAGCCATAATACATGTCATCGGTGGAAACATTAAAGACGAGTTCGTTTGAAAGACATCAGAATCTTCAAATGACAGGAGTAGCAAGTCGAGCCAGACATGAAACAGTACCAAGAAGGAGCAGGCGTGTGGAGGAAAAGAGAAGAAGAATGGAAGTAGGAGAAACTTCAGCTGCTGGTGAAGAACGCAGCAATCTCCTAATACAGAATGATGGCACGAAAGAAGATCCATATCATGAAGGATCAGTTCACACTTCGGATACTGAAACTGACCTTGAATAAGAAACAATTCCAGAGGAAAAGGTAATGTTAATGAAGATGACATGACAATAGAATAGCTGAGGGAAACACTTCGTCATGAGAGAGGAAGAAAAAAAGATCTAGTGGAGCAGCGAATAAGGCTCGCAAGGTAAAATGTAGAGCTGACTCAAGAGAATAATAGGCTCAACGGAGAGAGGTATGATGGTGGTTCGCAAACTAGAACTGGGGCTTCGGAGTCAAGGACGAGCAGAAGATCAACTAGGTGGAGGCACTTATTAGCTGGCAACGAAGTGTCTAGTGGGGAGAATGACGAAGATTATGATTATGACGAAGAAAGAAGAGAGCGAAGAAGACGGCGACATCGCGAAAACAACGAAGAGAGAAATCTATCAAAAGCTATCGAAGACACGAGGAGAGAGGCAAAAGGAAATGAATGACGAAGAAGGAGACACATGCTCCATTTGCAAAATGAAAACATGAAGCAGGAGAATGAGTGGAATCAACCAAAACAAGGAAATATAAACCAAATAGTGTTAAATGAGTTACGCGATATGAGGACTCTGATAAATACTTCGCGGGGTGGAGGGAGAGTACAATTAGCCGAGGCGATTGAGGAAGCAGAGAAATCTCCTTTCACTTACGATATATTACATGCACCAATACCTGCGAAGTGCACTTTGCCACAGTCCGGAAGCATATTTAGTTGTACAGAAAATGCAGTCCAACACTTGAAGAAGTACACTCTTTCGCTTATGCAATGGGGAAGGTACGACGCAGTCATGTGCAAATACTTCCCGACGAGTTTGACAGGCGAAGCATTGGCATGGTTTAACGGATTACCTGAGGGATCTATACCTGGCATGTAGTCCATGCTCCACGCGAAGACATCCTTATATTCCCGCAATAGGTTTATTATCTTTTCTTCTTCCTCCTTGTCCATTTAGGTTCCAATTTTTAACTTCTTTGGTTCTTCTTCTGTTCCTACATTTATTTCTTTTGTTGTCTCTGCTGCGGTAAAGTTCGCCTTTGGTTCTCCTAATGGTGATGGCTCCTTTATTTCATGTGGTGGTTCTAGTTCTTTTTATGGGATCTCACTTGGTATTCCTTTTCCTTCCTTTGCTTTTATCATGTATACTCTTAGCTCCTCCTCCTTTTTTGATTTTTTCGCCTCTCTCCATCGATCCTTTCGCCTTTTCGCTCTTCCTTCATAATTTTTCACATCTGTTTGACTGCAAATCTTCGCGCTCTTTGTGTCTCCTTTGATTTCACCTATTCCACTTGGTATTGGGAAGCGTATACATTGATGAAGACTTAATGCTACACCTTTTATCCCATGCACCCATGGTCTCCCTAGTAGCATGTTGTATGGTGACTCCACGTCTACTATGCAAAATGTTACATGTGTATTTATTTCTCCTTATAATATTTGTATGACCACTTCACCTTTTGGTTTTGTGACCACCCTATTAAAGACGTGAATATTATATGTAGGTTGCGTTAGCTCTGCGTCATTGTTTCCCATGCTTTTGAACGCGCGGTAAAATAAAATGTCTACCGAACTTCTCGTATCTATCAAAGTTTTGTCTACCGCCCATTCTTCTGATGTGTTCGCGCTTTCCTTCCTTTCTTTTCGCTTTGTTGTTAAGGTAACGACCAGTGGATTTGTTCTCCTTAGATTTTCTTATGGTATTTCATCCGTTTCAAACGTTATCCTCTGTTTTTGCCATTCCTTTATAGGCGATATTTTGTCTACAGTCAAGATCTTTCTTCTTTCGTAGTCGCGCTTGTGTATATTCCCTGTAATCCCTGCATGAAAATCTGCAACATTAATAGTGGTTTTCGTTATTGAATTGCTCTGTATACGCCTACTTCCTTCTTTTGCTTCAATGTTCTTTATGATATTTGCTTGTTCGTCTTGCTTCGTTTTTCTATGTTTTTTCCTATATGATTCCTTCTCTATTTGTTGATTCTCCTTTTCCGCCGATACATCTCTTCCTCCTTTGTTTTTGGTTCCCTCATCATAGTTGCGGTTGTTACCTTCCTCCTGCACATGTTGAATCTGAGAATGGATTTGCGGTACTCGGTTGTTCCTTTCTTCCATTCTTGGTGATTTAGCAATTTCGCCTTTTCTTCTTCCTGCAATTCCCCTACTACTCATGGTTTCTATCACGTGCTCTGCTGTAGATGCTTGCCTCACCATCTTTTGTTCTTGTAATAATATGTTCTTTTGACCAAGTAAAGGTATCATTCAGAGATCCGAAAAAGGCTATCAATGAAAACTATTTTCCTGAGATGAAAACTTTGACTTTGTTTAACAGATCTAAACTTCAGAGACTCTCAAAACTTGGTGAAAACAACAAAAAGTTTTAGTTTGAAAATAAAATCAATATCTATTTAGAAACCGCTCTATAAATTTTCACAATCAAGTAACATCTTTCCCACTCGTCCAAAGTGTTTCTAGCGCCAAAATGTAGTTGCAGGAAATCCCACAACCTACACCCAAGTAAATCTAAAAGATAAATCTAAGACATCATGAAGAAAACTCTAAATCATTTTATTAAAGATAAAACAAATACAATGAAGTTGTATGAAAACCCTAACTTGGAGAAGAAAACAACTTTCTCTCTCCTAAAATTCTATCTCAACACTCCAAAAAGATCTCCCCCTCTTACAATGGCTTCTTGCCCGTTTTATAGGGAGGTTACATAGTGGAGGACAGCTAATAAAGCCCTTGCCCTTATTTTTGGATCTGGAAGGGCATCAACTTCGCCCTGCTTTTTCATTGCCGCACTGACATTTTAACTACCGCGTTGACCTTCACATTTTTTGGTGTGACTTGGTGATGTCATCTCATTCGTCATCAGGAATGTATTGAACGCGTCATAATCGCCTGTTACCAAATGAACTTCTTCGCGCTATTAATGTTTGTGCGGTATTTTGCACCCACAATGATTTTGTTTTCGTTAATTTTTGTGCAATAGAGATTTTAACTGTTGATTTGTAAAACAATGAGTTTCAGAAGAAGTTAATTGAGCCGGAGTAATAAGTGCGTTGCTTTTACTTTTTTTTTTAATGCTTTTCAATGGACAAGAACTTTATATCTTAAAGTAAAAGGAATGAAGAGTGAATTACAAAAGCAAAAGTGAATTACAAAAGCAAAAAGAATAATCTACTTACCTTGCATGACGGACTGATATCGGATTTCACAGTTTGATTTGTACTGCCATTCAACCTACAGCACCTCAAAAACAATGAAATCGTTGAATTCTCTGTTCAGCTATTGCATTACGAAGAAATCATGTATTGTTCCATTAAATTGTTTTACTTAAGCTTAACAATAATCCCCAGATGATGCTGGAGATTTTTGCCCCAAAGGGGCTGAAAAAAAGATAAATTCTGAGAGTTCCCTCACCTTACAAAACCCAAAGTCCTCATAAATTCCAAAGTAGGAAAGTATGACCAAAAGGGCAAACTATGACCGAAAAAATACCATCTATGTCCCTGAAATGATGCCATACATTACTTCATGATCAATGAAGTAAGAACATTTTTTAGAGTGCAGTAATAACGCGTTCTAAATGTTAACACGTCAACTGGAAACATGTTGACTGGTCAACAATACTATATGTCCAGTAAGAGTGCTCCCCCGTTTTGGACAGGTCAACTGTACTCAGTCAACTAGTTATAGGTCAACTGTTCATACCACGTTAACTGGACTCAATCAACTGGTCATAGCAAGTTATCTGGGACTCAGTTTAACAAAACGGTTGCTAAAACTCCGTAAAACCGTTGCGAAAAGTCTATAACAAGTTAACTGGACTCATCGTAGGGGGTAAAATCCGTATAATTTGCCAAAATCGAAAGTGTCGTTTTTGGAATTTTTGATACGAAACAGTAAGTGCAAAAAATATCACATTTTTTAAAGTCCTTCCCAACCAACAACTCCTGATGTTGATTTTCCTCCCCTTTTGCTTTAGTTTCCGCAATCATCTTCGGGAAATTTTATAAAGTACCCCGGGTTGAAAATGATAATTTATAAAGTACCCCCGTTTTTTACAAATTTTATAAAGTACCCTTTTTTGACCGTTTTTTCATGTAACAGTTTCCATCCAGTTAAATGCTAGGTGGCAGTTATCCCACCCATTGAAAGTCCTATTTACCCCTGAACAAATCTCCTTGGTGGGGAGGGTAAATAATTCGACGATCCTGATAACGGGTGTAAGGATCCTGAACCAGACTTGACGAACCTGAAAGTGGTGTAATGACCCTGAACCGGGATCGACTAATCTGAAAAATATTGTAGAAGATCGATTTTCCACCAACCAAAAACCCCAAGACACTTGGGAACGATGAACCCTTTTGGGGTATGATGTAACGAACCTTAAAATGATGACACGAGCCTGAACCGAGCTCAACGAATCGGAAAAATGATATAGAAGATCAACGTGCCAACAAATAAAGGGTAAATAAGTAAATTTTAAACAAAGAAAACTAGTGTTAACTAACTAAGAAGGAAAACTATCGGGATATTAAAAAAACGAGGTCAAAAAAACGGGGTATTTTATAAATTATCCCATGATTTTCCTATTGTAATAATAGAGGTTCATATATCAATTGAATCTACTTTGGATAAAAGAAGATATATTTTACATTGAACTAGTTCTACCGATTAAAAAAAACTAAAAAATATTACTTTGGGATCAGTCCTTGATTTTGGTCAAAGTTGACCAGCCAAACCAGAGTTGTTATTTTTTTCCTGGGAAAACACTAACAGCAGGCCAAAGGATTAAGCCTTATTCTAGTGTGCATCGCAGATTCAAAATGATGCACCCCAGAGTACCCAACACATGTTCGAAATGATGTTTCATATCGTTGAATGACACATCCTAGAGTATGTGTCATATGAAAAATACGAGCATTAGAACGCTACTACATTGAAATTTTATCGCCCATATCGATTCTAGATTATGGGAAGGATAACAGCTCCAAAATGCCACTTGCTTCGAAATGAATAAACATGAACCTTTTTGTTTGGGTCGTATTCATCAAACACTGCCTTTTTTTGTAACAAATGTGATTCTTAAGAGACGCTTTCCAAATCCTACAATTACTTCTTCTTTTTTTTTTTTTTTTTTTTTTTCTTTTTGATAAACTAGGAACCTTTTTATTAATGAAAATTCAAGGTTACAATGAGTTTAAGATCGAAAATAAGAGAATACAAAGTAACAAGAACATACCGTAAAAGTACAATACCGAAAAATCCGACATGAGAAAGAGAAGGATTACCAGAGTAAGACAAATACAAGTATGAATAAGATCCGATTAAATCGGAAGAATGATGGTAAATTCCTTAAGACGGGGCTGAAAAAAACATTTATATTAAAATGTGGAGGTTATTATTATTTATAACTGGTCCAAATTGGGACCATAATTTTTTGTTAATATATGGAGATTATTAATAAATAGAGTATTAATATGTTGAGGTTTTACTGTATATGCCCTAGCCGTGGGTAGTGAATAACTAAATTGCGTGGGTAGCTAAAAAAGAAAAAATAAAAATAAATAAAAAATTATATTGTTTGAAATATTCTCTGGTGGGCCAGAAGCTCTGGGAAGAGAGCTTTGTTCATCTTTTAACCACAACAAAGGAAATTCACCTGAAATCATATTATTAATTACCATTGAAAAAATTGGTGAACATGCTTGTTACATGTGCACAAAATGACATTTCCTTTCTTCTACGCCTTGTCAAACATCTTTAACTGTGCTAAAATTATGCATCATTATCTTCCTTAAGTATGAACTTTGGAGCCATCAACATGATTGGGAGAAAGAAAGAAAAATCAAAATACACAAGTTTTGGTCGTAGTTAGTTAAGAATTCCTACAAAGAAAACCTCTAACAACTATATATTTTGAAGAAAAAAACCAGGCGCTGAGCATCGGTGTAACACGAATGTGAGAAAAAAAAATAGAAGCAAATTAAGGTTTTTGTAATAGAGTGTGACGAAAGTAAACAAAAAATGGTCAACCAAATACAAAACTGAGGCGAAAAATATCTTTTTTTCCCATAAATAAAAAGCGATTAATCATTGGTTGATCATAAAGTAAAACGAGAATCCCGCTAAAGTAATTATTTAGCGAGGAATGACTCCTCGCTAAACTTCGCTTGTGAAGGAGATTTAACGTCTTACCAATGGTTGTGAAATCATAAGATTTCAGCCATAAAACCGATGTCAATATAGTATAGTGTTAAAGTCATCGGATCAGTGATTGGAGTTCGAAATTCGTCCGCACCAAAAAAAAATTGTCGAGTCAGATAAAAAAATTAATAAAAAATAAAAACCTAGCCGTAATATTAACATTTTCCTCACGTATGGTTTGAAAGTATTAACCATTCATGTGGGTCTGCGTCAATCAGGGATTTCGCAACAGTTTATTTTTTATTTGCAATAAATACATGTATGTTGTTAATTCTCGTCTCCCTCCCTATTCACCCTGGTCCTTCGTTATTTTTCACTTAAACTTCTTTTTCATCCAAAATATCAATTTAGACATATATAAAGTAGAAGTCTTGATCCATCCAAAATATGTTTTAAAGGGGATGTTGGTATTGTTATGAAGTATTTGAATAAAAAGTTCTCACGAGATTAGTTGGTTTAGGGTTCGTTTGGCACCAGTGGAGTTTAATTTCTAGGTAGTTTCAACAACCTAGAAATCCAACTACCTTGAAATTCAACTACATCTAGTCAATACTTAGTTGTTTGGCAACAAAGTTAAATGGGTAGAAAATTTGTACGAAAATCAAATTTTAGATCATGAACACTTCTCAAATCAATCAAATTACCATAACTATATATTGGACTTAGTGGACTAAATATCAAGCACAAGGTGGGCTAAATGCAAAAAATAGTATGAGTTTTGTAGGGTTTTTATACGATTATTAGAATTTAGGGGCTAAATGCAAAAAATAGTATGAGTTTTGATTATAATGATTTTTTATGTCTCCGGTATAAAAAGAAAGCAACCCTTGGGATCCCAAGATAGAAAAAGAAGGAGAAAACATGGTGAATAAGTAAAATTTGTTACCAGACCTTTAAATAATTATTTAATTAAATCTACCGAGTCTAGTCAAAGATTTGAGCGATAATTAGGTTAACTAGTATATTTCCCGTGCATTGCATGGGATTAAATTAATTGAATTATTATTTGTGTTGAATATTTATAGACGGGTCTCCTATTGTGTAAAAATGGAGTATCTACTTGCTTAGTGATCGCTGAGTATTAGCTGATCAAATAGTTGTATCCTTAACTAAAACAACTGGGCAGAAAATTTGGTCCAGGTTAATTGGGTTATTACTTGAGCTGAAATTGTAAAGATCGCAGAGTATTAGCATATTGGCCTTCCTGTTTGGGACGAACAATCTTCACAAGCATTTTGAAGTTGATAACTGACACATAGTTTACTGCGTTGCACGGCCTAAAATTGCACATCTCAGAGAACCGTTGATCTTAGTAGTTAGTAGGATAAATTTTACATCTATGGATAAAACCTTCCTTGTCTGACTCATGGATTCAATCTCTTATAGATATTAATAAAATGATAGTCATACTTTGCTCTTTTGGTACACATAAATAATGTCTCTCTGTCGATATGAGTTATGTGGTCGGCAAATAGTATGTTCATTTATAAGAGCAAAGTATGTGTACTAAAAAAGGGCTCAAACGAAATCAGCGGCTTATTGGATACAACCTGGTAATCTGAATCAAAAAGAAAATCAGAAATTATAGTGCAACAACAGTTTGTTGGAATGAATACCTACCTGTGAAATCAATAAAAAATTGGAACATGCATGCCAGTACCATAGGGAAGGGTAATATAAGAGATTTCCATTATTATATATGCTGGTAACGTCTTTGGTGGCCATAAAGTCCAATTCCTGTCATTTCGCCGTGACTCCATTTTTACGCGCAACGACTGTACCTTCCATAAAACCTTCAGCAAACTCCTAAAAGATCTATTTCAATATACTTGAAAAGAGAACATTTATAATGCCTCAATTTCTCACCTTGGTAACAGGAGATTGATGGTTTACAGATAACTTCTTTCCAAATCTGTAACATGGGAAACTACCAAAAATGTTAACCACAAAACATACTCAATGAGAGAATAGAAAAAAAAAAAAATCAAACAATGCATCTATATGATTGCCAATTAAATCCCACACCTCTCTTCTCGTTTCACAATGTAAAGCACTAATGGCACCAGTGTCTCTGAATACACGGATACTCAAATGGGTTTTCTTCTGTCCAACATTTGACAATTCTGAACTACATCGAGAAGTTATACCCATTGATGTTCTCATTTGCAGCTGAAAAACATAATGCACCAATAGCTTACCAAAAAGAATCGAAGAGGTTCATTTGCTTTTTACAAAAATTATGCACGTAACTTATTGGGTAAAGGGTATTTATATGGTTGTTGCAACAGTTTCTATAAGTAAGCACACAAACCACCATCCTGGCACTTTCCCATACTTGCTCATTAGTCACAAGATAGCAGGAAGCAAGTATTTGAAACCATAATGAATATAAATAGATGGTTTTGTAGTTCTTACTTATTGCAGGCTAACAACAATGTACCCATGTTTTATAAATTACAGCACTACAATCTTGTTGTTCTTCAAGAGAATATCATGAGCATTCACATAAGTAAGATGGTCGTTTAAAACATCACAAATTCATCATATGGAGTATCATAAAAGTATGAAGAAACTTCAAATTCTATTAAACATGAAATCAGAGAATCAAAATCATGAATTTCAAAATCAAAATAATTTCAAGAAGAATTTCCCTCTACCTTTTGTGTAGCAAAATCTGCCAAAGCTACTCAAATCCAAACCACCAACCGAAAGATGTAAATTAAGCTTGAAATCTCAAGTTTTAATTTCAAGTTCGTGATATATTCTTTTCTTTTTTTGTAGGAAGAAAGATAATTGAAGAATGAAAATAACGAGCTGGTTTTGTAAATCAGTAGAGAATACTTGTAAAAGAAAGTGAAAGGACTGAAATACCCTTCCTTCAATTTTAACTCGACACATACACTTGGGAGGTGTCGTTTTATCGCAAATTCGAGTTTAGAAACTCTATTAACGTACGTGCAAACTACGGGCAGGCTCATGCAAAGATAAACATAATTTCTCAGGCAAAATCCAAGTGTTTCATAACCAAAACACAACGAAAACTAGATTTCACACTCCACATTGCGCTACTTCTAGTCTTCCAATCCAAATGGATTGGGATCGCACCCTATTTTTTATGGAAAAGAACACGGGTACTACAATCAGCATCGCAACCCCAAATATAGGGACCCTCAACGATAAGGGGGAACCTCATCCAATGCGGATCACTAGAAAATCGAGCAGAATCATTGGAGTTGCTATGAAAATCAACATCCCTCATGATTCTATCATTTTCGGTTATTTCATCCTTTCGCTTGAAGAGGATTCCCCATCGCCTATCTCCATGGGAGACAAGTTTAACACAATAGTGTTTGGAGAAATTTTCCACAGTATATTCTTTGCGATTGTAAGGTGATAGACGCATTTATGTGTCTATTTTCATCTCTGTTGTGTATATTGTTAGTACCCATTTTTGCACTTATTTTGGTATTTTATCTCTTTGTAGGTGTTTTTGGAGAAATAAGCTTTTGCAGCAAAATTGGCTCGAAAAGTTGATAAATGCAACCCAACGGACGAGTGTTATGCGGACTCCAGCAACGGATAAGGGGCGACCACTGGATAAGGGGTAACCTTACCCTTCAAGTTCAAATTCTAAATTTTGGCGGGAAACCAAAACCAAAATATATACACGTTTCTGGCAGTTTTGGTGGTAGTGATTTGGAGGAGTTTGAGGTCGATTAAACCTCTTATTTTCATAGGGTAGACTCCTTATGGGTCTAGGAATCTAACATGGGTGTTTAAATCGATTAAACTGGGCTCAATCGACGGATTTTTATCTCAACAGCAAAATATGGAAAGTACGTGTGTGACCGATTTTAGGAAATTTTAGAGGGATTAAAGTGCTATAAACCTTCCCAAAGCTTGATAACTATCTAAGGAAGAGTTTAGAATCAAAAGGAAAGCTCGTAAACGTGTGGAAATCCTAAAACAAGAAATTGCCGCAACTTTGCCGTGAAGAGAAAGGAAGAGATTTTGGAAGATTCTGGAGAGATTTAATCGGTATTTTTGATATAAATAGATTGTTTGGGTCATATAGAAGGGGTGTCGAAAGTTAGGAGAAGTTTAGAACACCACAGAGCCGAAAAATCAAGGTTGCAGGAAACCCGCTGCTGCTGCTGAAGAACACGAAGAACTTCGACCCACACCGAACTGTCGCAGAAGCAGTCTTATGTTCAACTACAGAAAGCTGTTATCGTTTTTCACTGTCGTTGCTTAATACTTTCAGCGACCATTACTTTCCTTACAAAAAGCTTTATGTAACTACAGCTCGTTCTTCTTAATAAAAACACCTTATTTGAGAAAATGAAATCAACTTTTGAGCATATTTCTATTATGAGGAGCTAAAC
This sequence comes from Papaver atlanticum, assembly GCA_023531105.1. Taxonomy (NCBI): domain Eukaryota; kingdom Viridiplantae; phylum Streptophyta; class Magnoliopsida; order Ranunculales; family Papaveraceae; genus Papaver; species Papaver atlanticum. Next base: position 666,019 of record JAJJMB010009331.1, on the reverse strand, counting down.
CCCTTAGCCGAGGCAACGGAGGAAGCCATTGTTCCATGAAAAGTGGTATATTTCTATTTTAATTATTTTTGCAATCTTTTACATGATTATTTGCATAAAACTAATATTGGAAAATTGATTTTTATTGAGTAGTTGTGAATTGTTTTGATGGAACATGCTAGGTTTTAAAACTTTTGATGTTTCATGCTTGATGTTTACAATTGTTACTTCAAAAATCTATTAGAGGCAATAAATTAAAATCACTTTAAAAGCAAGAATTGCATGAATATTGATTAGATTGTATCACTTAATTGGTCAATGGTGGAATCCAAAGTCTCGGTGTCTTTTTATAATTTGATACAATTTAAGTCTAAAGTTGCAGGAAACCCGCTGTTGCTGCTGCTACTGAAGAACACGAAGAACTTCGACCTACACCGAACTGTCGCAGAAGCAGTCTTATGTTCAACTACAGAAAGCT
>JAJJMB010009331.1:499972-665552 GCA_023531105.1 Papaver atlanticum | reverse complement strand
CATGATTATTTGCATAGAACTAATATTGGAAAATTGATTTTTATTGAGTAGTTGTGAATTGTTTTGATGTAACATGCTAGGTTTTAAAACTTTTGATGTTTCATGCTTGATGTTTACAATTGTTACTTCAAAAATCTATTAGAGGCAATAAATTAGAATCACTTTAAAAGCAAGAATTGCATGAATATTGATTAGATTGTATCACTTAATTGGTCAATGGTGGAATCCAAAGTCTCGGTGTCTTTTTATAATTTGATACAATTTTATTTGAGTTATTTAATTTAATTTAAGTTAAAAAAAAATCCTTCACAAGTCTTAGAGTTCAAATCATTTTTACTACAACTACAAAACACATCATAAGGCTTGGCATATTTCGGATAAAGAGAATTTAAGCAAGCAGCGCGACATGAATACTCCACCAAAATTATGATAGCATCGCCACATAACTGACATATTGCGCGAGGATCCTCCAAATGCGATAAAATTTCGTAAAAAGGGGGAAGTTCTGGATTAAAAAGAGGAATGGGCAAGCCAGCACGAAGTTGCTCAAGCGAAACAATGACTCTTTTATCGCTCCATTGTTCAAGAGCGATCGACTCCAGATCAAACTCAGTAATATGAGTCGAATTGGGAGGAACTGTTAGTGTAATCCCTTTTGGCTCCAACTCATCCTTGAGCCTCTAGAGTTCTGTTTGTTGTTTTATACCTGTTTTTGAAGCCATTTTTTACTATAGGGGTAATAATGTATGAAGAAAACTCAACCAAGAAGATCATGGGATCAATCTAGCACTTTGATCAAGAAACTTCAGTTAAGAGAATCTAATCAGAATAGCCAGGAATAAAAGCGACAAAAAGAAAGAAGGTGGAATCAAAACCGTAGAAGCAGATTGGCGATTCTGGTCAGAGATTCGATAGGAAAGAAAAGTTAACAGCAGTAGCAGTTACAGGATAAGAAAATTGCAGAAGATGAAAGAGAAGATAGAGTAAAAAGGAAACGGAGAAGCGTGATAAAATAACCAAGAGATTTTATCCCTTTCATTTGCATTTATTAGGAAACCAACAGGCGAAGGAGGTTACCGGTAAAAAAAGGAGAGGAATCAAAGACGTGTCGAACAATGAAGAATGTAATCAACACGCGTAGACGGTCACGCGGAAAGCCCGGAATAATGTCGGTAGATCTGAGGAATACAAAAGGACAGGATTGATGCGATGGATTAGAAGTTCTCTCACCGTCCTTTCTTCGAAAAGACCAGTGCGAGATAAGGCAAAATGTGGATACCAAATATCGCTCAACCAATAACAACGCGAGAAGATCATTTTAGCAATATAATTCCTAAGTTCGAAGATTACAAGTCCATTACATCACTACTAACACACGCGATGACATCATAAGAATCACGCAAAACATGTGAAGGAAACCGCGATAACTACAAGCACGATGATATAGCCCCTCAGGGTTTTATTAGATGTACTCCATTATCTATATTAGTTGTCTTCCACTATGTAACCCCTATAAAATGGACGAGAGACCATTGTATGAGAGATATCTTTTTGGAGAGTTTGGTCTTACAAGTTAGGGTTTGCTTTTAGTTTTGTGTGTAATAGTTCATCTTCTCATAATAATACTTAGAGTTTTATCATTCATGTCTTAAATCTGTTTCATATTGCTAGTTGGGTGAGACTATAGTATTGGATTTCCTGACCCGGACACTAATTAACTCTTCTTTTCACTGCATCTAGATTTCATGCGTTTCCAATGTCATATTTTCTGAAAATCTTATCATATTTATTAATGAATTGCATTACATTACTTTTAATTAATTTTTCATGCAACTTAAATCGAAAGTATAACCAACAGATGCACAAACTAATTTGGCATTGTTAATCACTCCTCTTATTCTTAAATTTATCTTTTTAAGCGACGTAGGTTTTAAAACCAATCCACTACTTTGTACCATATACATGTCTTTCTCATAAAATGGAAGTGACACCTTGGTGGTATAGCTTAGATATATATACCATGCAGGGACGGACCCGTGATTTTACCTAGGATAAGGCTAACTTTATATATTCGGGATAAGACAGCTAAAAAATGAGATTGCGATGTTTAGTATTCTTACTGCAGTTAGATGTTAAGTACGTAGGATAAGGCTAACTTTGTTTGACAGTGATGTTGCTTAATCTCTTCTTACGGATGTAATTTTGGGCGATGGTCAAGTATATCCTGGCGATTCACTGTACTCCGGCGATGCATTACCGGAAGATACCCACATAGTGTTGAGATTATTAGTCCCACATTGTCTGGGCAATCTAAGGTCCTACGGTTTATAATCCTAATGTCCTGCGGTTTATAATCCTAAGAGCCTCTCCACTCATAGCTAATTGGTGTTGAGTTGGATGCCCGTATTCTAATATGGTATCAGAGCAGGTTATTTGCGACGAGTTATTTGACCGCGCCATTACTCTGCATCACCCGATTTAATTTTCCACGTGTTAGACCCAACAAGGCTACACGTGAGGGGGCGTGTTGAGATTATTAGTCCCACATTGTCTGGGCAATCTAAGATCCTGCGGTTTATAATCCTAAGGGCCTCTCCACTCATAGCCAATTGGTTGTGAGTTGGATGCCCGTATTCTAATACATAGAAATTCTTTATGCGCGTGGTGATCACCCTGACAGCCAATACTGCTTGGAAGATTCATTAGATTCTATAGCAGTTGTTGGTAAAATCGTTATCTGTAAGTTCAGTAGAATCTCAGGAGCGGATAAAGGGCTCATAGTTAAAAGGATGGTGGGGCAGGAATGATTCATATCATGAACTGGGAGGAATTGTTTGTGGAGCCTTATCCAGTTCCAGCAGCTGTAGTAACTCAAACTTCCGGTGCAAAGATCATGGAGTATGTTAATAATGATTCATCTTGTAACTGCACGAAATCCCATAATTACATCCGAATGGTGTATAAGATAAAATATGTAAGTTAAAATCACAAGATCAACTCAAAGTTCTTATTAATAACCTCCAACCTTTGCATTAAACAAGAATGGGATTACAATCAAGAGAATAGCTCAGACTCTATCTTTCTCCACACTGATCTCTCCTACCTATAACACACTCCCTTAATACAAATTACTCAACCCCTTTCTAGTTGTATCAACTCTTATATTTATAGGCAAGCATGGAAGTGGATTACAGCTCATTTTACTTCGCAGGATATCACACAATTCACGTGACTTTCACTTTATACTTCGCTGGTCTCGTTTTCCATAAAGTTTTTCCTCGGCGAGTTGTCGGTACAGCTGGAATGATTTCTTGCTCAGGAATTTATCTTCACGTCTGGCTTTTACTTCGTCTTCGTGATTATTAGTCGAATCCTTCCTCTAGCGGGAATCTTACCTGACTCGTTTATCGGTTCCTTCGTAGTAGCTTTCTTTCTTCGTAGATCTAGCCTTTCGTTAGATCTGATTTACTTCGCAGATCCGATTTTGAATAAAGTTCTTTCCGACAGTTGATTTGACTCCTCATAAATGCATTGCCTCCGAATTTGGTCAAAAGATTCCATTGGGATTTGGCTTGCTTTTCGTGGTACTTCGTAGGTTTTATGGACCTACATTTTGCCTTTTTTTTTTCTTCGTCAGAATCGAGAAGGTAAAATGAATCCGGTTAAGATTCTCAATTGCCACGTTTCCTCGAATTCTACTTCCACGTTCTCCACGTGTCTTTCTTCCTTTTCGTCAACCGCTTATCACCTGTTTCCTTCCCCTAGTAACTTACTCTAGACGGTCATCATTCCCCACTTTAAATATTTCTACCGCCCCTTTGAAAATCCCTTTACTCTTTTTCTCTCAGTTGTCTTCGGCCAGTCTTGTTATTTCAGTCTCCTTCCTGATTAGTTCTCTTATCTTCTGCTTCTTAGTGTTCTCGATTAGAATCTTCATGGCCCCAAAGAACAATCCTTCTCCTTCAAAATCATTGTCTCTAGAGGAATTTCAAACTGAATTGGGAAAGAGGGGTCTTACTATTTCGCCTGCGGTGGACAATTACGTCGATCCTCCGGTGGTGGCTGATGAGAACATGGAATTGAACTATAGATGGATTCAATCTGAAGCTTGGACATCAACCCGTATAATCATCAAACTTGGTCAGTTAAGGGCTGGTCTGACTTTCCCATTATATGATCCCAAGAATCCGTTCTTCTACGAAGTTCTGACTAAGATTCAACGTGGGATCTTTCAGTTGAGTGGGAACTCAATTCGTATCTTAAATGAGTGTGTTCGCCGATTGAGGGGCGAGGGTCGTTCGCTGGTTCCATTACATGCGAAGTTGTATACATCGTCCGATTATTCGGTTGATTCCTTTATGGCCAACTACAAGGTTAAAACCTTGCACTCGCGGAAATTCCAAGAATGGGCCATTCATTTTGTTCGAAATGAAATGAGCAAGTCTTCCACAGTTCTTCTCCTAGACTTGGATCCCCGCAAGTACACAAAGAATGACCGTCTTCGATGGTCCAATGATCAAAGTTGGATGATGTTCCCTCTTATTCTCGAAGGAACTTTAGTTTGGGGGTTAGATGACAACGGATCGCCTCGTTCTGGTCCTCTTGCCGAGCATGCTCACTTCGCCGCTTATGAACCTGGAAAGCTTGTGCGGTCCGAGATGACACTGGGAGTAAGTTTTGTGCTTCGTTCTTTTTCGTCTCCATTCTTCTTCGTCTCCTGATGACTTCATTTTGATCACTCTGTTTCCTGTACCCCACCCCTGCTGCTGGCCTACTCAAGTCTCACCCGAAGAAGAGCGATCAGTCTACTGCTTTGGATCAAGTAAGTTTAACGTTTTTAACCTCGCGGGTGTTCCTTGCAATTATATGTTTCACTTCCCTGGCCATCCTTTGACTTTGTATTTCGCAACAATTCTTCTGCTGCAGTCCCGAGACGTACTCGCAGAGCTCTCAATCTTGCGGAGTTAACCAAACCTAGGGACCCCAAGCTCTCGTCCAAGGGTTCTGTTCCTATTCCTTCGGCGCCATCTCCTGATTTTGTCAAAGGTTCGTCTTCTGGGACCAAGGAAGCTGTCGTCCCTCCTGTTGCTAGTACAGAAACTACTCCCGAAGAGCCTCGCCTCAAGAAGCGCAAGCTCTCTGAGTTAGATAATCTGTTATATTCCCCTGATCTCGACTTCTTGAGGGATATCTACGCTGGGGCTTGTCGGAATGAAAATCTCGATTCTACTGTCGTTGATGCCATTTCTTCTCTCTGCTCGAAGACCTTCACCGAGTTGGACCAGTCTGAGATGGAGAAAGCATCTCTTTCCTTGTCTCTAGATCAACATACTGCTTTCATGGCTCTGGTAACTCTTTCACCTTATCTTTTTCTTACTTTATCGTTGCGTCCTTTTCTTATCATTCTGTTATTTCGCAGGAGTTCAATCTCCACATGGCGAATCTTGTAGAGACGAGGTTATCTCGGGACAGGCTTCAGGAGGCTAGGTCTCGTGTCAAAGAGTTAGAAGCTGCACTTTCTGGTGAAAATGTTCGTACTACCAGTTTGGAGAAACTTCTCCAAATTTGAGAGATTCGTGTTAAATTCACTCGCTCATTTGATTTATGCCTTATTTTCGTCATATCCTTTTGTTTGGTCCTTATTCCTTTTCTCGTCAAGAGCAATGTAAGGAGCATCAGACAACTGCTTCCGAAGTAAAAGGTTTTGTCGAGGTTATGAGGGCAGAAAGTTCCAATCTTTCATCTCAAGTAGATATTTATGCATCCGAAAATGAGCGTTTGAGGGAGGAGTTGGAAGCTCTTCGTTCTCGGATGGATCGATCACTGGCTGGTAGTTCGAATTCCGAGGAGTTGATCTTCCAGTTGCACGAAGAAAATGATGACTTAGATCGTGAACTCCCTAAAGCTAGGAATTCCCTTTCTTCTATAAGGAACCTTTATTCTTCGTCGAAGAATTTAGCTGACCGTTTGAAAAAGGACATGGAACGTATAATTAGAAAAAAGGATAAGACCGAGGCTTTACTTCGTGAATCCCATGTCGAGATTGACGAATTAAAGAAGAGCAACTATCACCTGAGGCAACACAACGAGTTTCTTCTTTCTCGTCTGGAGAGTCTCCGAAATAGGAAACCTGCCAGCTCATCAAATCAAACAGGATCTCGTTCGGGTAGAGGATCTCTGGTTATTCGTGATAGCGGAGAGGTTTCACAATCTCATCGTGATAATGGTTGGAATCAGTCTTATCGCGAGCTCTCCCAGCTCGATACTGCGCACTTAGAGATTTCTAGACTTGACCACTTTAACATTGACGTCCAACAAACCTTGAATTCTACCATCCTTTGCAAGGAAGGTAGTCTTAGGATTCCCGATCCTTTATGTATCTACTTTAAAATTTGCTCTTCTTGTTTCTTACCGTCTCTTATGTCGTTCGCAGAGTCTGAGAAGCAATACAAGAATCAGATTGTTCACCTTTCTCCCGAGAAGAATGACTTGATCAACGAGGTTTCCAATCTTAACAACAAGGTTTCCGAGCTTAATGGTGAGATCAATTCTCTGAATGCGGACATGGACCAGATAGAGAAGGATGCTGCGAAAGTTGCAAAGATGACCCGTCGAAACTGCGAACTTTCCAAGCAAAAATTGTTCGATGAATTCTGCGATGCTCACAACATTCCTCGTGAACCTCTTGATCTTGAAGTGTTCTCCGATGATGAACCTTCTGATGGTGAGAAAACCTTGTCTGCTGATGAAAATGGTGGTGACGATGGTAAAGATAGTGAAGGGGAGGGGCCCAAAGGTGAGGCTACCAAGGAAAAATCTTCCTCTTCCGCTAATCCGGAAAATCAAGATGTCGAGGTTTTAGAGGCTGAAGTCGCTGGTGATGTTCTTTTGGAACAATCTTTTCTCCAATCTTGATCTTCCTTCTTTAAACTGTTCTCTGTTGTTTATACTTTATAGCTTTTTCTTGCTTCTTTACTTCGTCTGGGCGCTCCCAAGCTTGGGGACAGAATATTTTCCTTATCTTGGTTATGACCTGTTTTCGCTACACTTGACCTGCTTCACGAATGATCATCTTGCTAACTTAAAGTAATTAATGGGATTAGATTGTCTGTTTTGACTTGTTGTTATCTTTTCAAAGTAGTTAACATGCTTTCTTCTACTAAATGATAATATGAATTATTTACACTTATCCTGCCTCTTATACTTATGTTTTATTTAGTACTAGACTTGATAGGCTGAAACATGTTATCTTATTCGTCAAGTATATACTTCGTGAGATAGAGTTAGACTCGTGCTTGGGGGCAAAAAAATATTTAAGATCCTTTACGGTATATCTGGTTTTTGCTCGCGAAGATGAGTTTGTGAAGAAAATACTTAAAAGAATACATAATTTAAAAATATATACTTGCCTCTATCCTTTTTAGTGTTTTCGAAACATACCTTCGTCTCGTTGTCAGTTACCTTTTCGTATCATTGTTGCCTCAACATGGTTCCTCATGTGTTTCACTCTCTCCTGACTGCTATTTAAAATTAATTTTGCCTTTGCCTTTTGTTTTGAAGTGATGTGTGTCTGCTTTGATCGTTTCGTAAATTTCTTGCGAGGTCTTATTGTGCCTCCTAGTTAAGGTCTTATTGTACCTCACCCCGTGTTATTGGGGTATTCATTATCTCGAAGAAGCCTTTGGCGCTTATTACCCTTGCGAATAATAATATATCAACCTCGCCTTAGCTCAGGTATTCTTACCTCGTCAGGTTATCTCGCGACAATACGATAGGCCTGACTATTCCCGTGAATAACAGCCCCGTGATATTGCCGTCTTTTTTGGTCACTAAGCTCCCTAATCTGAAGGGTGTCGTCCTTTATATTCCCCCTGACTGCCCTTTCAAGGAGGTTACACTTAACATGCATGTTGAGCTCCTCCCATCCAGTTATGCAACAATCAGTTGTTTTCGTGACTTCTTGTCCCTTCGCTGTTATGGCTTAGGTTACGAAGTCACACCCTAAGTGGGGTTTCTTTGGACCGAGTGCATCGTATCCAGGACTTGCCATACGGTCATCGCCGGAAACGCTCCAGACGTCCCGGGAACCCGCAGCTCAACCGTTACGACGGCGCCCTGGTCATATTTCTGCACCCCTTACTGAAGGCCATCATCACGAAGAGGGACCCTCGGCGGATAGGTCTTATCATTGCCCCTATTTATCTCTCTTGAGTTATCCAAGCATGACGCGCGTTAGATCTTACGGAGGTGTGCTTCTTGCACTATGTGCGAACTAGGTTGCACGCCATAGGATGGGTCCCCAGCCTCCCTAGTTAGAGGTTTTGAAGGAATATGATTCCCTATTTTTATTTGGGGGTCTTATTGATCAAATTTTAGATAGTGGTAGTAAAAGGTTCGTTGAGACTTGTGAAAGCAATTAATTTTAGACTTATTTAAACTAAAAATAGAGAAAATTTAACTCCAAATTTGTTTTCAAGATTGAAAATAACCAAGACACTAGATTCCACTATTACACATGAATGAATGATGGTAAAATTTCCAAAACTCTAATTATCTTTAAAATCTCTTATTTCTTAATTCACAAATAATCAAGCATATTCTCAAACATTAATTGTATCCCTTAAGCATAGATTATCTAAACAAAGTATAATCTATCTAATTAAATCACAACTAATTAAGAAAATTATGCAAACAATTAAAATTCTGCAAAGCAGTGATTTGAGTGAATTATAATATCGCCAGAGATTCTTAAACCAGATGTGATTGCACCAGGCGTGGATATCTTGGCTGCTAATACCGGATATGGTGCTGATCCAACATCAACGGAAGAGTTCAAGCTAGATTCTGGTACCTCAATGGCATGCCCTCATGTTAGCGGTTTGGCTGTGTTGCTTCGAAAAGTTTATCCTAAGTGGTCTCCGGATGCAATCCGATCTGCTCTAATGACTACTGCTTATAATGTTGACAGTTCAGGTAAGTATATTAATGATTTTGGTCCAGGCAATTTTATGGTTCTGGCCATGTGGATCCGAACCGATCTCTAAAACCGGGTTTGGTATACGACATTGTTCCTAGTGATTACGAAGCATGCCTCTGCTCCATTTGCTATGATGAAAATTCAGTTTTTGTGAAGGACAGGAAGGTTGATTGCAAGTCAATCGGGTTATCTAGTCCGGGACGATCTTAATTATCCATCGTTTTCAGTTGTTTTTAAATCCGGGTTTGATATGTTGAAGTATAAGAAAGTGGTTAAGAACGTTGGAAGTTCAGTGAATGCAGTTTACAAACTTAAAATTAGAGCTCGAACACCATTTGTTAAGATTAGTGTGTCCCCAATTAAACTAGTGTTTAGTATGGATAAGACGACTTTGTCCTATGAAATCACATTCGAATTTAGACTAACGGATGTGGACACGGCGAAAAAGGCATTCGGGTCGATTGAATGGTACGATGGAGTTCATGTTGTGAAGAGTCCTATTGCGTTTAGGTGGGGAGTTACTTCTACTAGCTTATTATCTTCTATTTAATCTTTCTTCTCTTTGTTCTCGGAGGTTCGGTCCAATGTCCCCCTCCCGATGATGTTTTTTTTTTTCCTTGACTAATAAATTGCGATCACTAGGTTTGCTTAAAAAGATATGCTTTCAATTGTATTCTCTTGCCAATCTTCTGCATCAGAGAATGCAATTCTTACAGTGGACAGTCTAGGAATAAAAAGCACAATCGCTAACAAATAAGCGCAATCTGCAGTTATAAATGAGGTTTAAAGCTTAATTTCCTTTGGAGATCATCTGCTAACTGGTTTCGAACAACACCATTTAGATACCTGATAACGCTTTAGAAGAATATTATACATAGCAAAAAAGACATGCTAGCCAGATTCTGAGGCCAGCTAGCTATTCACTACTTCAGATTGGATATCTCTGTAACATTTAATTGTCTTCATTTCTAATATCTGAAATATATTGATTTAAAATGTGTCACATTTCGTTATACTCGAAGGTCGAGCTGCAGTTATATGTACACAGAGTTTTTGCGTAGATTGAGCTGGATAAAACATAAATTGTCGAGGGACTGTACAAGCGTAACATGGTTCAATCCTTATGGATAAGTACATGGAGAAACTTGCTGAATGCACAAGCCACATTGGTGGATCTTGTCGGGAAAAAAATATTGCACGTTGCTGGAATTTCTAATTTGCATGAGAAATATATATAGCAGCAAATTGGATTATAGTGAACGATTCTAGAATCATGAGTCAATGACTGCCATATATACGTCCCAATGAATTTATTAATCAAATGTGCTGATCAGGTTCTGAGGTAAAATCACGGGTCCGTCCCTGCATGGTATATATATCTGAGCTATACCACCAAGGTGTCACTTCCATTTTATGAGAAAGACATGTACATGGATATATAATACTCACTTCGTCCCTATTTACTTGTTATAATAGTGTTTTACTCTAGTCCTTCAATACTTGCTAATATTAATATATTTTTCACAAATTTTCATACAATGTCTAATAGCAATTAGTGTTTTACGACTTTTATCAGGGGTCCCAAAGAGTAAACAGGGGCGAAGGAAGTATCCAATATGCAGCGAGAGAGGCTGTTATTCACATATATATCATCCATGCACAATATTACATCCTGCCAGCTAGCTAGTTATATGATGCTGGGCATTTTTTAGATAATTTTTTTTTTCTGTATATTGATATATTAGACCATTTGGCATGGTGTATGTATGTCTCATACCATGATGTTTGCTCTTACGTACCTGCCAGAATTATGAGTGGAAACTCTTTAATTAAATGCCTGGCGATGCTAAAATGAAAAGAAAAAAACAATAGATTTTCAAATTAATGCATCACTAATCACAACTTTAATGCGAAAAGAAAGAAAAATATCCCAATTAGATTTTGAAAAAAATTAATGAAGAATCACATTAAGATTTTGTTTTCAAAATGAAGGCATGTAAGATGTAAATGTAGCGTTTCTTTATTTGAGTATAAATGTGGAAATACATACACAGATAGAATCACCCTCAACTAAGAAAAAAAATGGCGCGTCACAGCGGTGTCTACATATTTGCTTCTTTCCTTCTGTTTGCAATACTATTTCGCGAGTGTTCATCATCATCTGACCAAAATTTTGGTGGATTTATAGTGAAAGTTACGAACCAAACTGAAGAAAACTTTGTCAACGATGTTGAGCAGCAAAATGAACCAAACTTTGGCTATGTTGAGATGGAAGTTGGAAACTTAATTGATGGTGTCCCTATTATGAAATTACACTGTAAGTCGTCGGATGATAAAGATTCTGGTGTAAGAGATATTCCTTACCGTCAAAGTTTGTTTTGGAAATTTAGGCTAAAGTGGTTCGGGAAAATATACTGGTATTGCAATTTTGCATGGTATGATAATGTTAGCCATGGTTGGATTAGACAAGGCTTTCAGGTCTTTAACGAGAAAAGAGACAAAGATCAATGCCAGGGTGGTGATTGTAGATATTCAGCACGTCGAGATGGAATTTATCGATGGAATCATATTAATGGAGTATGGTACAAAGTAGTGGATTGGTTTTAAAACCTACGTCGCTTAAAAAGATAAATTTAAGAATAAGAGGAGTGATTAACAATGCCAAATTAGTTATTTGCATCTGTTGGTTATACTTTCGATTTAAGTTGCATGAAAAATTAATTAAAAGTAATGTAATGCAATTCATTAATAAATATGATAAGATTTTCAGAAAATATGACATTGGAAACGCATGAAATCTAGATGCAGTGAAAAGAAGAGTTAATTAGTGTCCGGGTCAGGAAATCTTATACTATAGTCTCACCCAACTAGCAATATGAAACAGATCTAAGACATGAATGATAAAACTCTAAGTATTATTATGAGAAGATGAACTATTACACACAAAACTAAGAGCAAACCCTAACTTGTAAGACCAAACTCTCCAAAAAGATCTCTCTCATACAATGGTCTCTCGTCCCTTTTATAGGGGTTACATAGTGGAAGACAACTAATATAGATAATGGAGTACATCTAATAAAACCCTGAGGGGCTATATCATCGTGCTTGTAGTAATCGCGGTTTCCTTCACATGTTTTGTGTGATTCTTATGATGTCATAGCGTGTGTTAGTAGTGACGTAATGGACTTGTAATCTTCGACCTTAGGAATTATATTGCTAAAATGATCTTCTCGCGTTGTTATTGGTTGAGCGATATTTGGTATCCACATTTTGCCTTTTCTCGCACTGGTCGATTCGAAGAAAGCACGGTGAGAGAACTTCTAATCCATCGCATCAATCCTGTCCTTTCGTATTCTTCAGATCTACCGACATTATTTCGGGCTTTCCGCGTGACCGTATACGCGTGTTGATTACATTCTTCATTGTTCGACACGTCTTTGATTCCTCTCCTTTTTTTACCGGTAACCGCCTTCACCTGTTGGTTTCCTAATAAGTGCAAATGAAAGATAAATTTTTTGGGAAAAGGGATAGAATCTCTTGGTAATTTTATCACGCTTCTCCATTTCCTTTTTACTCTATCTTCTCTTTCATTTTCTAAAATTTCTTCTCCTGTAACTGCTGCTGATGTTAACTTTTCTTTCCTATCGAATCTCTGACCAGAATCGCCAATCTGCTTCTACGGTTTTGATTCCACCTTCTTTCTTTTTGTCGCTTTTATTCCTGGCTATTCTGATTAGATTCTCTTGAATGAAGTTTCTTGATCAAAGTGCTTGATTGATCCTATGATCTTTTTGGTTGAGTTTTCTTCATACATTATTACCCCCATACTAAAAATGGCCCCAAAAACAAGTATAAAACAACAAACAGAAATCTATAGGCTCAAGGATGAGTTGGATCCAAAAGGGATTACACTAAGAGTTCCTCCCAATTCGACTCATATTACTGAGTTGGATCTGGAGTGGATCGCTCTTGAACAATGGAACGATAAAAGAGTAATTGTTTCGCTTGAGCAACTTCGTGCTGGCTTGCCCATTCCTCTTTTTAATCCAGAACTTCCCCCTTTTTACGAAATTTTATCGCATTTGGAGGATCCTCGCGCAATATGTCAGTTATGTGGCGATGCTATCATAATTTTGGTGGAGTATTCACGTCGCACTGCTGGCTTAAATTCTCTTTATCCGAAATATGCCAAGCCTTACAATCGCAAAGAATATACTGTGGAAAATTTCTCCAAACACAATTGTGTTAAACTTGTCGCCCATGGAGATAGGCTATGGGGAATCCTCTTCAAGCGAAAGGATGAAATAACCGAAAATGATAGAATCACGAGGGATGTTGATTTTCATAGAAACTCCAATGATTCTGCTCGCTTTTCTAATGATCCGCATTGGACGAGGTTCCCCCTTATCGTTGAGGGTCCCTATATTTGGGGTTGCGATGCTGATTGTAGTACCCGCGTTCTTTCCATAAAATATCTGGGTGCGAGCCCAATCCATTTGGATTGGAAGCCTAGAAGTAGCGCAATGTGGAGTGTGAAATCTAGTTCTCGTTGTGTTTTGGTTATGAAACACTTGGATTTTGCCTGATAAATTATGTTTCTCTTTCCATGAGCCTGTCCGTAGTTTGCATGTACGTTAATAGAGTTTTTAAACTCGAATTTGCGATAAAACAACACCTCCCAAGTGTATGTGTCGAGTTAAAATTGAAAGAAGGGTATTTCAGTCCTTTGACTTTCTTTTACAAGTATTCTCTACTGATTTACAAAACCAGCTCGTTATTTTCATTCTTCAATTATCTTTCTTCCTACAAAAAAGAAAAGAATATATCACGAAACTTGAAATTAAAACCTGAGATTTGAAGCTTAATTTACATCTTTCGGTTGGTGGTTTGGATTTGAGTAGCTTTGGCGGATTTTGCTGCACAAAAGGTAGGGGGAAATTCTTCTTGAAATTATTTTGATTTTGAAATTCATGATTTTGATTCTCTGATTTCATGTTTAATGGAATTTGAAGTTTCTTCATACTTTTATGATACTCCATATGATGAATTTGTGATGTTTTAAACGACTAGCTTACTTATGTGAATGCTCATGATATTCTCTTGAAGAACAACAAGATTGTAGTGTTGTAATTTATAAAACATGGGTACGTTGGCGTTAGCCTGCAATAAGTAAGAACTACAAAACCATCTATTTATATTCATCATGGTTTCAAATACTTGCTTCCTGCTATCTTGTGACTAATGAGCAAGTATGGGCAAGTGCCAGAATGGTGGTTTGTGTGCTTACTCATAGAAACTGTTGCAACAACCATATAAATACCCTTTACCCAGTAAGTTACGTGCATAATTTTTGTAAAAAGCAAATGAACCTCTTCGATTCTTTTTGGTAAGCTATTGGTGCATTATGTTTTTCAGCTGTAAATGAGAACATCAATGGGTATAACTTCTCGCTGTAGTTCAGAATTGTCAAATGTTGGACAGAAGAAAACCCATTTGAGTATGCGTGTATTCAGAGACACTGGTTCCATTAGTGCTTTACATTGTGAAACGAGAAGAGAGGTGTGGGATTTAATTGGCAATCATATAGATGCATTGTTTGATTTTTTTTTTTTCTTCTATTCTCTCATTGAGTATATTGTGGTTACCATTTTTGGTAGTTTCCCATGTTGCAGATTCGGAAAGAAGTTATCTGTCAACCATAAATCTCCTGTTACCAAGGTGAGAAATTGAGGCATTATAAATGTTCTCTTTTCAAGTATATTGAAATAGATCTTTTAGGAGTTTGCTGAAGGTTTTCTGGAAGGTACAGTCGTTGCGCATAAAAATGGGGTCACGGCGAAATGACATGAATTGGACTTTATTGCCACCAAAGACGTTACCAGCATATATAGTAATGGTAATCTCTTCTATTACCCTTCCCTATGGTACTTTCATGCATGTTCCAATTTTTTATTTATTTCACGGGTAGGTATTCATTCCAACCAACTGTTGTTGCACTATAATTTCTTATTTTCTTTGTGATTCAGATGACCAGGTTGTATCCAAAAATCCGCTGATTTCGTTTGAGCCCTTTTTTAGTACACATACTTTGCTCTTTTAAATGAACATACTATTTGCCGACCACATAACTCATATGGACAGAGAGACATTATTTATGTGTACCAAAAGAGTAAAGTATGACTATCATTTTATTAATATCTATAAGAGATTGAATCCATGAGTCAGACAAGGAAGGTTTTATACATAGATGTAAAATTTATCCTACTAACTACTAAGATCAGAGGATCTCTGAGTTGTGTAATTTCAGGCCGTGGAACGCAGTAAACTATGTGTCAGTTATCACTTCAAAATGCTTGTGAAGATTGGTCGTCCCAAACAGGAAGGCCAATATGCTAATACTCTGCGATCTTTACAATTTCAGCTCAAGTAATAACCCAATTAACCTGGACCATATTTTCTGTCAAGTTGTTTTAGTTAAGGATACAACTATTTGATCTGCTAATACTCGGCGATCACTAAGCAAGTAGATACTCCAATTTGACACAATAGGAGACCCGTCTCTAAATTTTCAACACAAATAATAATTCAATTAACTTAATCCCATGCAACGCACGGGAAATACACTAGTTAACCTAATTATCGCTCAAATCTTTGACTAGACTCCGTAGATTTAATTAAATAATTATTTAAAGGCCCGGTAACAAATTTTACTGATTCACCATGTTTTCTCCTTCTTTTTCTATCTTGGGATCCCAAGGGTTGCTTTCTTTTTATACCGGAGACATAAAAAATCATTATAATCAACAATTCGATTTATGCCCTAGATGTAAGGTCAAGAGAACGGTGACCAACATTGGCTTTGCTACTTCAGTTTATAATGTCAAGCTTTCTGCTCCTGGAACGAACGTTAAGATCACTGTCTCACCAAGAAGGCTTTCGTTCACTCAGACTAACCAGCGTTTATCTTATGAAATCACGTTCAAACCAGAGATAACGAGTTCAACAAAACCATTGTTTGGGTCAATAGAATGGCGCGATGATTATCATGTTGTGAGGAGTCCTCTTGTCTTTAACTGGGGAAATTCTACTTCCAGCTTGGTTGCCTCAAAGTGATGTCCTTGTATCTTTCCTGATTTCCCTTTTTTTGTCAACCAACTCAGTTGTTGACTTGTTGTCGTTGTGTGTTACTTGTAAAATTGTCATTTATACTCATTTCGCATTCCTGGTATTCATGTTGTCATCGGTTGATTTTACTTGCCAACCGTCTCTCAAACTTAATTTTTCTCTCCATTTTTATTATTTTTTTCTTTTTTAATTCGTCTCTGATTTTCTCCACTTTATCTTGAATCCTGGTGCCACAACGGATATTGAGTGGATATTGTGTATTTTGATGGCTCCAAAGTTCATACTTAAGGAAGATAATGATACATAATTTTAGCACAGTTAAAGATGTTTGACAAGGCGTAGAAGAAAGGAAATGTCATTTTGTGCACATGTAACAAGCATGTTCACCAATTTTTTCAATGGTAATTAATAATATGATTTCTGTTGAATTTACTTTGTTGTGGTTAAAAGCTGAACAAAGCTCCATTTTCAGAGCTTCTGGCCCCACCAGAGAATATTTCAACCAATATAATTTTATTTATTTTTTCTCTTTTAGCTACCCACGCAATTTAGTTATTCACTACCCACAACTAGGGCATATACAGTAAAACTTCTACATATTAATACTCTATATATTAATAACCTCCATATATTAACAAAAAATTATGGTCCCAATTTGGGCCAGGATTTCAGGTGAATTTCCTTTGTTGTGGTTAAAAGCTGAACAAAGCTCTCTTTCTAAAGCTTCTGGCCCCACCAGAGAATATTTCAACCAATATAATTTTTTTTTTTTTTTATTTTTTTTTTTTTAGCTACCCAGGCAATTTAGTTATCCACTACCCACAGCTAGGGCATATACAGTAAAACCTCCACATATTAGTACTCTATATATTAATAATCTGCATATATTAACAAAAAATTATGGTCCCAATTTGGACCAGTTATAAATAATAATAACCTCCACATTTTAATATTAATGTTTTTTTCAGCTCCGTCTTAAGGAATTTACCTTTATATGTTAATAATAGACACTATATTAGAGACATATACAGCTTGTACTAATAATTGAGGCATGATGACTCTAATGTCGGGCATACACCAGTAGAAGAAATTGTAGGCTCTCTCTCTCCTCCTCCCTCTCTCACTCTTCTTCTTAAACAAAACCACCAAGAACAACCCTTCTCTAGGTTAGCTAGTGGTTTTTATTATGTTTTCTAGGTTAGCTAGTAATTTAGTGTAGTTTTTATTATGTTTCCTGCTTATCTACACCGTTATGGTGGTTTTATCTACTCTTTTGAGGTTTATCTTTGCTTTAATGGCGATTCTTGGTTATTGGGTTGGGTTTTAAGATCAATAGTGATGCTCTCCATGTTTTCCAATGATGAAATCTTCATCTTGGTTGTCTCCGGCGACGGAATCTTCATCATCAACTTATCCAGCGACGGAATCTCCATAGGTGGTCTTTTTGACGACGGAAGCTTTATCACTAGTTACAAGAGATTTGAGCGAATCACTCCTACTTTGGGAGCACATCTTTCTATAGAAGAAAAAAAAAACTAAATGGTTGGAAGTTAATTCCGAGAAAAACCATCATTCTTCCGATTTAATCGGATCTTATTCATACTTGTATTTGTCTTACTCTGGTAATCCTTCTCTTTCTCTTGTCGGATTTTTCGGTATTGTACTTTTACGGTATGTTCTTGTTACTTTGTATTCTCTTATTTTCGATCTTAAACTCATTGTAACCTCGAATTTTCATTAATAAAAAGGTTCCTACTTTATAAATTAAAAAAAAAGAAGAAAAAAAAGAAGTAATTGTAGGATTTTGAAAGCGTCTCTTAAGAATCACATTTGTTACAAAAAGGCACTGTTTGATGAATACGACCCAAACAAAAAGGTTCATGTTTATTCATTTCGAAGCAAGTGGCATTTTGGAGCTGTTATCCTTCCCATAATCTAGAATCGATATGGGCGATAAAATTTCAATGCAGTAGCGTTCTAATGCTCGTATTTTTCACATGACACATACTCTAGGATGTGTCATTCAACGATATGAAACATCATTTCAAACATGTGTTGGGTACTCTGGGGTGCATCATTTTGAATCTGCGATGCACACTAGAATAAGGCTTAATCCTTTGGCCTGCTGTTAGTGTTTTCCCAGAAAAAAAATAACAACTCTGGTTTGGCTGGTCAACTTTGACCAAAATCAAGGACTGATCCCATAGTAATATTTTTTAGTTTTTTTTAATCGGTAGAATTAGTTCAAAGTAAAATATATCTTCTTTTATCCAAAGTAGATTCAATTGATATATGAACCTCTGTTATTACAATAGGAAAATCATGGGATAATTTATAAAGTACCCCCGTTTTTTTGACCTCGTTTTTTTAATACCCCGATATTTATAAATTTTCTAAAGTGCCCCCACTATTTAGTTTTCCATCCTAGTTAGTTAACACTAGTTTTCTTTATTTAAAGTTTACTTATTTACCCTTTATTTGTTGGCACGTTGATCTTCTATATCATTTTTCCGATTCGTTGAGCTCGGTTAAGGCTCGTGTCATCATTTTCAGGTTCGTTACATCATTCCCCAAAAGGGTTCATCGTTCCCAAGTGTCTTGGGGTTTTTGGTTGGTGGAGAATCGATCTTCTACAATATTTTTCAGATTCGTCGATCCCGGTTCAGGGTCATTACACCACTTTCAGGTTCGTCAAGTCTGGTTCAGGATCCTTACACCCGTTATCAGGATCGTCGAATTATTTACCCTCCCCACCAAGGAGATGTGTTCAGGGGTAAATAGGACTTTCAATGGGTGGGATAACTGCCACCTAGCATTTAACTGGATGGAAACTGTTACATGAAAAAACGGTCAAAAAAGGGTACTTTATAAAATTTGTAAAAAACGAGGGTACTTTATAAATTATCATTTTCAACCGGGGGTACTTTATAAAATTTCCCGAAGATGATTGCGGAAACTAAAGCAAAAGGGGAGGAAAATCAACATCAGGAGTTGTTGGTTGGGAAGGACTTTAAAAAATGTGATATATTTGGCACTTACTGTTTCGTATAAAAAATTCCAAAAACGACACTTTCGATTTTGGGAAATTATACGGATTTTACCCCCTACGATGAGTCCAGTTAACTTGTTATAGACTTTTCGCAACGGTTTTACGGAGTTTTAGCAACCGTTTTGTTAAACTGAGTCCCAGATAACTTGCTATGACCAGTTGATTGAGTCCAGTTAACGTGGTATGAACAGTTGAACTATAACTAGTTGACTGAGTACAGTTGACCTTTCCAAAACGGGGGAGCACTCTTACTGGACACTCGAATATAGTATTGTTGACCAGTCAACATGTTTCTAGTTGACGTGTTAACATTTAGAACGCGTTATTACTGCACTCTAAAAAATGTTCTTACTTCATTGATCATGAAGTAATGTATGGCATCATTTCAGGGACATAGATGGTATTTTTTCGGTCATAGTTTGCCCTTTTGGTCATACTTTCCTACTTTGGAATTTATGAGGACTTTGAGGTTTGGTAAGGTGAGGGAACCGAGAATTTATCTCTCTTTAAGCCCCTTTGCGGCAAAAATCTCCAGCATCATCTGGTGATTATTGTTAAGCTTAAGTAAAACAATTTAATGGAACAATACATGATTTCTTCGTAATGCAATAGCTGAACAGAGAATTCAACGATTTCATTGTTTTTGAGGTGCTGTAGGTTGAATGGCAGTACAAATCAAACTGTGAAATCCGATATCAGTCCGTCATTCAAGGTAAGTAGATTATTCTTTTTGCCTTTGATAATTCACTTTTGCTTTTGTAATTCACTTTTGCTTTTGTAATTCACTCTTCATTCCTTTTACTTTAAGATATAAAGTTCTTGTCCATTGAAAAGCATTAAAAAAAAACAAAAAGGCAACGCACTTATTACTCCGGCTCAATTAAGTTCTTCTGAAACTCATTGTTTTACAAATCAACGGTTAAAATCTCTATTGCACGAAAATTAACGAAAACAAAATCATTGTGGGTGCAAAATACCGCACAAACATTAATAGCGCGAAGAAGTACCTTTGGTAACAGGCGATTATGATGCGTTCAATACATTCCTGATGACGAATGAGATGACGTCACCAAGTCACACCAAAAACGTGAAGGTCAACGCGGTAGTTAAAATGTCAGTGCGCCAATGAAGAAGCAGGGAGAAGTTGACGCCCTCCCAGATCCGAAAATAAGGGCTTTATTAGCTGTCCTCCACTATGTAACCTCCCTATAAAAGGGGCAAGAAGCCATTGTAAGAGGGGGAGATCTTTTTGGAGTGTTGAGATAGAATTTTAGGAGAGAGAAAGTTGTTTTCTTCTCCAAGTTAGGGTTTTCATAAAACTTCATTGTATTTGTTCTATCTTTAATAAAATGATTTAGAGTTTTCTTCATGATGTCTTAGATTTATCTTTTAGATTTACTTGGGTGTAGGTTGTGGGATTTCCTGCAGCTACATTTTTGCGTTAGAAACACTTTGGACGAGTGGGAAAGATGTTACTTGATTGTTAAAATTTATAGAGCGGTTTCTAAATAGTTATTGATTTTATTTTCAAACTAAAACTTTTTGTTGTTTTCACCAAGTTTTGAGAGTCTCTGAAGTTTAGATCTGTTAAACAAAGTCAAAGTTTTCATCTCAGGAAAATAGTTTTCATTGATAGCCTTTTTCGGATCTCTGAATGATACCTTTACTTTGTCAAAAGAACATATTATTACATGAACAAAAGATAGATGGTGAGGCAAGCAACTACAGCAGAGCACGTGATAGCAACCATGAGTAGTAGGAGAATTGCAGGAAGAAGAAAAAGCGAAATTGCTGAATCACCAAGAATGGAAGAAAGGAACAACCGAGTACAGCAAATCCAGTCTCAGATTCAACATGTGCAGGAGGAAGGTAACAACCACAACTATGATGAGGGAACCAAAAACAAAGGAGGAAGAGATGTATCGGCGGAAAAGGAGAATCAACAAATAGAGAAGGAATCATATAGGAAAAAACATAGAAAAACGAAGCAAGCCGGACAAGCAAATATCATAAAGAACATTGAAGCAAAAGAAGGAAGTAGGCATATACAGTGCAATTCAATAACGAAAACGACTATGAATGTTGTAGATTTTCATGTAGGGATTACAGGGAATATACACAAGCGCGACTACGAAGGAAGAAAGATCTTGACTGTAAACAAAATATCACCTTTGAAGGAATGGCAAAAAGAGAGGATAACGTTTGCAGCAGATGAATTACCAGAAGAAAATCTAAGGCGAACAAATCCACTGGTCGTTACCTTAACAGCAAAGTGAAAAGAAATTAAGGAAAGCGCGAACACATCAGAAGAATGGGCGGTAGACAAAACTTTGATAGATACGGGAAGTTCGGTAGACATTATATTGTACCACGCGTTCAAAAGCATGGGAAATAATGACGCAGAGCTAACGCAACCTACGTATAATATTCACGGCTTTAATAGGGTGGTCACAAAACCAAAAGGTGAAGTGGTCATACAAATATTATAAGGAGAAATAAATACACAGGTAACATTTTGCGTAGTAGACGTGGAGTAACCATACAACATGCTACTAGGGAGACCATGGGTGCATGGGATAAAAGGTGTAGCGTCAAGTCTTCATCAATGTATATGCTTCCCAATACCAAGTGGAATAGGTGAAATCAAAGGCGACACAAAGAGCACGAAGATTTGCAGTCAAACAGATGTGAAAAATTATGAAGGACGAGCAAAAAGGCGAAAGGATCGATGGAGAAGGAATACCAAGTGAGATCCCATAGAAAGAAGTAGAACCACCACATGAAATAAAGTAGCCATCGCCATTAGGAGAACCAAAGGCGAACTTTACTGCAGCAGAGCCAACAAAAGAAATAAATGTAGGAACAGAAGAAGAACCAAAGAAGTTAAAAATTGGAACCTAGATGGACAAGGAGGAAGAAGAAAAGATAATAAACCTATTGCGAGAATATAAGGATGTCTTCGCGTGGAGCATGGACGACATGCCAGGTATAGATCCCTCAATTGCATGTCACAGGTTAGATATCAACCAAAATGTGAAGCCATTCAAACAGAATATAAGAAAGATAGCAACAACATATCATCCTCAAATAGAAGAAGAGTTGCAGAATATGCTTGACACGGGGATAATCCGGCCGGCAAAATACCCAGTGTGGATAGCAAACATGGTGGTGGTATCAAAGAAGAATAAAGGGATACGAATCTTCATCGACTTTAGTGATCTAAACAAAGCATCCCCAAAAGATAGTTTCCCACTTCCAGATATACCACAAATTGTGGAGACAGCCGCAGGAAACGAAAGACTATCATTAATGGATGGGTATTCGGGCTACAACCAAATAGCTTTAGAAGAAGAAAACCAAGAGCACATGGCTTTCTTCGCACTAAGAGGATTATATTGTTATAACAGAATGCCTTTTGGTTTAAAAAATTCAGGTGCAACATATCAAAGAATGGTGGGCAAAATATTCGCAAAATGGGTACATACAACGCTGGAAGTCTATGTGGATGATATGCTAGTAAAAAGCAAAAAGGCGATATATCATGTTGACGATCTGAAAGAAATATTTGAACAGATGCGGCAATATAAAATTAAAATCAACCCGGTAAAATGCATCTTTGGAGTTGCATCAGGGAAATTCTTGGGTTACATCGTGTCAAAGGAAGGAATAGAAGTAAATCCAAAAAAGGTGCAAGCGATTCGAGACATGCCATCACCAGCTACAGTAAAAGATGTGCAGAAATTGAATGGACTCCTAGCTTCATTAGGGTGGTTCATTTCGCGCTCCTCAGACAAATGCAAGCAATTTTTTAATATCTTGAAGAAGGGGACCAAATTCGAATGGACAGCTGAATGCGAGCAAGCATTACAAAGTATCAAGAATTATTTAATGAATTTATCTATTTTGCAGAAACCCGAACCAGGAGAAGAATTATTAATCTATCTTGCATCAACGCCTCATGCATTAAGTGCAGTACTGCTCCGCCTACATGAGGAGTAGAAAGGCCAATATACTACATAAGTAAAACTTATAGCTCACCAGAAAAGAATTACACAAAGATTTAAAAGCTCATCCTCGCACTGGTTTATGAAACACAAAAGCTTCGCACTTATTTTCAGGCCCACAAGATTAAAGTGTTAACAAAAGTTCCAATCGAATCTGTAACGAAGAATTCAAAAAGAATAGGAAGAGTTTAAAGGTGGAATGCACAAGTAGAGCAATTTGGGGTAAAATATGAAATATTATCGTCACCAAAATCACAGGTTATTGCAGACTTCCTGGTAGAATTTCCATTAGAAGAAGATGAGGAGGTAGAAGAAATGATGGACACGGATGAAGAACAAGGAAACCCAAAAGATTTATTAACAGAGCGTAATACAAGAAGATTGGAAATACTGGTAGATTGATCAACAAATGGAGAAGTAAAAGGGATTGGAATAGTCTTCATTTCCCCCCAAGAAGCAAGAATGGTGTACTCATTTAGATTTGAGTTCACATCTACAAATAAAGAAACGGAATATGAAGCAGTAGTACACGCATTAAGAATGGCAATTGAAATGAAGTTGGAAGATATCAGAGTGACTAGTGACTCACAATTTTTAATACGTCAAATACAAGGCCTATACTGCACGAATGAACCTTCTCTACAAAAATATAAACAACTTGTCACAGAACTCTCAACAAGAATACCAAAAATAGATTTGAGGCATATCTACAGGAAAGATAATCGATTTGCAGATGCATTAGCATTCATCTCATCTATGATGGTAGACCCTACAGCGCGACACTTAAAAATAGAAACGTTATTTCTTCCATAAATAAAAAAAAGGAAGAAAATGCAGATGTAATGATTGTCGAGAACCAGAAATAAATGCAAAATGAAAAGGGGGCGGATTGGAGAGCACAGCTTCATTACTATCTGGAGAAGGGAGAAGTACCAAGAAGCAGATTAGAGGCGCACAAGTTAAAGAGCAGGGTGACAAATTACGAACTGAGAGAGGGCGTTCTATGGCGGAGATCCTTCCTTGGACCATCACTCAGATGTCTTACAAGGAGTGAGGGAATGGAGATTTTAAAGGCCATCCATTATGGAGACGCAGGGAATCATAGCGGGGGAAGATCATTGGTTTACAAAACTAAAATTCAAGGGTACTACTGGCCCTACATGCACGAAGAACCAAAGGAAGTATCTAGGCGGTGTAAAGACTGCCAGCATCATGGAAAAAGAATACATGTACCAGGGTCGGGGCTAAACTCTTCAACAAGCGTATGGCCATTTGCAAAATGGGGTCTGGACATTATAGGACCATTCATACCAGGAACAGGGCAAAGGAGATACCTAATTGTAGCAACTGATTACTTCACAAAGTGGGCAGAGGCGAAAGCAGTCTAACATATTCGAGATCGTGACTTATTTACCTTCATTTTTGAAAATATCATCTGCAGATTTGGAATTCAAGTGCAAATAGTCTCTGATAACAAAAAGCAGTTTGAGGGCGAAAATATAGAAATGTTGTTTAACGCATTTAAAATCCAAAGTGGGAAATCAACGCCTTTGTACCCGCAAAATAATGGCGGGAAGAGGCAACAAATAAGACACTTGCGGATATATTGAAGATGAAGTTAGAAGGACACAATAAAGGATGGTGCGAACAGATTCATAATGCTCTATAGGCATATAGAACAACAAGAAGAGAAGCAACAAGAATGTCACCTTTTTGCTTAACATATGGAGTAGAGGCGATGCTATCCATTGAAGTCATCATACCCACAACAAAGAAATAAGCATGGGAAAAGAACTTAAACACAGATCTAATCTTAGCAAAGCTTGATGACTTAGAAGAAAACAGAGAAATTGCTCAACAACACATGGAGAACTACAACAACAGATTAGCTCGTGAGTATAATAAGCGCCTCAAAGAAAATGAGTTTCATCCAGGAGAGCTAGTATTACGGGAAATACCGCCTTATCAGAATGGTGGAGACGGTAAGTTAGAGAAGACATGGGATAGACCATACATTATCAAGAGAATTGTTGGAAAGGGAGCATACGAATTAATGGATAGTGAAGGGAAAGATGTGGGACGTAAGCTCGATCACACATGGAATAGGATGTACCTGAAAAAATATTATCCATAAGATGTGCGGCATCATTAAGAAAATAATATGTACACACCTCTAACGAAGAGGGAAGGCGACAATAATGTATCAATCATAACATAAATGAAAGTTGAAGAAAATTCCTTCCAATTAGATATAAAAGATACATCACAAGAAGAAGAACGAGGCAAAAATAAGACCTCAATAGGAGGCAATAAAGAATCAACACCTCTAACTAAGGAGGCTAGGAATCCAATTGTGGCATGCGCCCTAGTTCGCGTAAGTGCAAGAGGCACAGTAAGACCTAACGCGCGTCATAATTGGGGGAAACCTAGTAATACATGGCTCAGGTGAAAGCCATACCATCCCTGGAACCTGAGTCATGGAGAATTTGGGCAAAATGAAAGCCTATCCAGCAGAGACTCCTTAGTCGAAAGATTAAGGTACTAAGCTTTCTCCTAAGGAGTGTAGAAACTCGATCAGGGAGCCGCGGTACACTATTGAGTCAAGAGTGCCTGGGGCGTCTTTAGCGTACCTGGACATTCTTTGCAAGTCCTGACTATGATACACTCGGTCCGAAAGAAACCCCAATTAGGGTGTGATTTAGTAACCATAAGCCATATCGGCGGAGGGATAAGAGGTCACGAAAAAAGCTGATTGTTGGCATAACTGGATGGGAAGAGCCCACCCTAACCCAGTAGGGGTAAGCTTCCTTGAAGGGGCAATCAGGTGGAATATAAGGACGGAACCCTCTATTAGGGAGCTGAATTGTGTCAAAGAAGTCAATTTCACAGGACTTTTACTCACGGGAGAAATTAAGCTTGTCACATTGACGCGTCAATATATCCTGCAGAAGTAAAAATACGAAAGGTGATAAGGAAAAATCAATGGGTTATTATTCGGGAGGGTAATGACCGTCTGAGATTTTGCCGCTCGACCAAATAGAATACCCTAGGGCAAGGATAAGTCCTACTAACAGGGGGAGGCTGATTAGGACCTCTACTTAGAGAGACACAATAAGACCTCAACAAAAAACCAAAATACCAATTTGAATATAACATTAACTATTTTGCAGAATAAGCGCTCGAAAAGAACAATAAGAGCGAAAAGAAATATAGACAATTAAAGATCATGGAGGAAAGTATGCGTTTAGAATTTCACAAGGGAATAATGACCGCCTAATAAGGATAATGGTGAACATTTTGATATCTTCAAAGGTGAAGAACAAATGCAAGTATGGGAATAAAATAGATAAAGGAGGTGTCATTCGCCTTTTCAGAAACTAAGACAAAGAAATAATAGAAGAAGTCAAATTTAAAAATAGATAGAAACAGAGAAAACAAAATTTGCTTGTTTAATGTGTAGCCAAGAACAGGTAAGACATAAGTCATGTCCATCAAGTTTGGGAACGCCCAGTCATACAAAAAGCAGGCAAAGAGGGAGAATCACATCTAAAGAAAAAGAACTAAGGATCATTCTGAGGCGCATCCTGATTTAAAGCGGGGTTTTCAACATCAAGACTTTAATCCTTAGCAGGCCCACCATCATCTTCGCTCTCCTTGGGTTGATCTTCTAGAAGGAGGGTTTCCTCATCATCATCGCTCTCATCATAAAGATCACTGTCAGGTTAAAGAAACTCTTCATCAGCAGAAACTTAAAGAGGCTCAAGCTCCAATAAAGGAATTGGATAAGCGAGGCAAACTCGATCCGCAAGAGCCTTGGACTTCGCATAGAGATCACGCGCGGCACTTTTCTTGGTGTTCCCCACGGCAACCTCCATCAACCGCTCGAGATGGGAATATCTATTATTCGCCTTATCTTGGGTGGATGAAAGTCTCACGGAGAGCAAACCGCGTTCCCTTTGCGCCTTTGCAAGGTCATACTTTAATTTTGTGATGGTAAGTTGATTTGATTCTTCGGAGACTTCGCAAGCAAAGGATTCAAAATTAAAACGAGGGCGGTAAAATAAAAACAAATGGAAAAGGGATAAATCAAAGGAAAAGATGAGGCAGCCAGCTTAATGTGACTACCTTCCCTTTGAGAAGTGAAATGACGGGACATAGCAAGACCACTATTTTTAATAATCTCCATACACTTATCAAAATCATCACCAACTAAACCTTGAAGGCGGGACCAAATCTTCCTTTCATCCTGATAAAGGGATACCTTCTCCTTTGCTAAGATATCATAAGATCCCTTTAGCTGTTTATGTTGTTCTCGGAGTTTGTTCATATTCACAGTAACATTTATTTTTCTATGAATAACTTTCTCATTCTCTAAGGTTAATCTCTTCACATCTTCACCATATTGGTTTCTTAAAACGCGAAGAGATTCTTTTAATCTCTTCACATCTCCATCATATTTGGTTTTCAAAACGCGAAGAGATTCTTCTTGATCATTGCAAGTCTTCTTAAGGGACAAGTAGTGACGCGTAAACATCGCCTTCTCACTCGTAAAATACCGCCTCTCTTCAGCAAGGATTTGGTTTTAATCTTATAAAGTTCGATTCCTTAAATCAGAGATATATAATAATCCTGAAAGATTGGACACTCGGGAACCCAAAAAATTGTATTGGTTGCATAGATAAAGGTTTTCATTCTTTAGATTGTCAATTTGATCAAGCAGATACGAGTTATTATTAATCAATTGATTCTGCAACCTTTCATTATCATCCCGAGCATCCTTAGCAGAATGTTGATAACTAAATCTTTCATTGACGCGCTTCTTGTTTAAATCTTTACATACGTGCGAAGAAATTCAAAAAATAAATACAACCACGGCAAAACATAAAAATGGATACTGACAGAGGAATATACCTTTGAGTTCTTGATTTTTAGAACGAATATTCTCAGATGCAAGAGTCTAAGCTAAAAGGTCCCCCTTTAGCTTAGTAACTTGTTGAGAAAGTTCCCGAATGACGTTACTAGACTCAGAAAACCCTTCAGCCTGGACAAAGCGGCGAGGAGATTCCTAAAAGGTAGAATAAAACATAAGAGTGCGGCAAATAGTGTAAATCGAAAGAGTAAATAAAAAGATACATACAAGGCGATCAAAAGAAAGATGAACACTTGGGTCCAATTGGGAGAAGATCTCGCTCCTAGTAGATTTATCTGGAGAAGGATCACACAACAACTTAACAAGGGCGTCACAAACCAGAGCTTGAGAAAGATCGTCATTGGACGAACGGGCGGCATTAACAATGTTCAGCAGCAACTTAGTTCCATAATCAATCCTTTCAAGAGCACCCCCACCAGCAGGAGTAGCCTCCAAATAAGAGGATGTAATCATGGAAGAAGTAGTAACTATATCCTTTGAAGACGCGGTAACAACCTCCCGAGCTAAAGTAGTGGTATCCTCTACAGGGGAAATAACATCTTCAGAAGCAGGGGCGGTAATATCCTCTACGGAAGTGGAAGCATTCTCAGAAATAGGTGCGGTAACATTCCTTAAGGGAATAGTGGTGGCTTCATCAGAGGAGATTTTCTGTGACTCAACAGAAGGATAAGGGGCGGTAAGTTCATTATTAACTATGGAAGGTATGATTGAAGCATGAGGCGATGGCAGAGGATGAAATTTATATCCGAGCACAAGAAGGTTAACAGTTGTGTCAATTTTGGGAACGGGGCGATACTTCTTAACCTTCTTCTTTTCACGCTTAGTTTCATCCTCGGAATCCTACGCACAAACAAAATAGATAAGAAACAGAGGCAACAATATTGTTTTTTCTCTAAGGCGAAAATTTTAAGTAAAATAGTGTCTACCTTGTTGCGTGAAGACTTCCTCTTCAGAGACTCATTACCCTTAGAACTTGAAGAAGAATTAGGGTTTGGAACTTTGATGACGAGACCACTAGAAGAAGAATCTTTACTGAAATAGTATGGGAATATGAAGGTAAGAACCAGCAGCAGAAGAACATTAGCAGAACAACAATGGTGGTCAAAAATTAAAGAAGCGGCAGAACAACAATGGTGGTCGAAAATAAAAAAAGAAAAACAAAATAATAACGATAGAAGAACGAACTAACCTGTTGGGTGAATCCATAAAGTCAAGAGGAAATCGACACAAATGAAGATTTTAAGAGGATGAAGATTTTTAGAAAACGAAAGTTCCGGAAGATGAAGATGAAGAAAATTTGCAGAGAAGAAGGGAAAGTATTGAAAAGAAAAACTTCTTCACTTACTGAAATCATTAAATAAGAAAACTTTTGAGAAAGAGATAGCCAGTCAAATAGGGAGATGTGTCAGTCAAAAGGGGGTAAGTTAATACGTGTAGACAGGTATGCATGAATTCCGGAAAACTGTCGGTTAAAGGAATACGAAAGGATAGGCTAGCACGGTAAAACAAGAAAACAAAAATTCTCTTGACAGTTGACTGAGTGCAGTTAGCGTGCTATGACCAGTTGACTGAGTGCAGTTAACGTGCTATGACCAGTTGACTGCGTACAGTTGATCGGACCAGAACGAGGGAGAACTCTTAGTGGACACTCGAATATAGTGTTGTTGACCAGTCAACGTGTGTCCAGTTGACGTGGAACACGCTATTAGTGCACTCTAAAAAATGTTCTTACTTCATTGATCATGAAGTCATGTATGTCATCATTTCAGGGACATAAATGGTATTTTATCGGTCATAGTTTTCCGTTTTGGTCATACTTTCCTTCTTCAGAATTTATGAGGACTATGGGGGTGGGGTAAGGTGAGGGAACTCAAAACTTCATCTTTTTTTTAAGTCTCTTTGCGGCAAAAATCATCTGGGGATTATTGTTAAGCTTAAGTAAAACAATTTAATGGAACAATACATGATTTCTTCGTAATGCAAGAGCTGAACAGAGAATTCAACGATTTCATTGTTTTTGAGGTGCTGTAGGTTGAATGGCAGTACAAATCAAACTGTGAAATTCGATATCGATCCGTCATGCAAGGTCGGTAGTTTATTCTTTTTTGCCTTTGAAAATTCACTTTTGCTTTTGTAACTCACTCTTCATTCCTTTTACTTTAAGATATAAAGTGCTTGTCCATTGAAAACCTTTAGAAAAAAAAACGCACTTATTACTCCGGCTCAATTACCTTCTTCTGAAACTCATTGTCTTACAAATCAACAGTAAAAATCTCTATTGCACGATTGTCTAAAATTAACGAAAACAAAATCATAACAGAAATTGCTGGTAAGCATCCCTACTTAACCGTGTTAGGGTTTTTGAAAGCCCTGTTTACAAGCGGTTTACTCAGCATAATTCGCAAATTAACCGTGTTAGGGTTTCTTTTTTCGCAGCAAAAGAAAAATACTGGATTGTATTCTTCTCTTTAATAATTCACTTTTTCCATTCAAGTAAAGATATAAAGAGCTTGTCCATTGATGATAATACAAAGCCAAGTATTTTTCTTTTCTTTTCAGAACATGAAGTGTTGGTTTCAATCATTAATCTGAACTGATTCCACGTACACTCTGCTCCAGGTTACTAAAGTAAGGATAGGACTACACATATACTAACTTGATAATGACGAGACTAAGAAGGGTATTCATTTCTCTAATATTCGCTATTGCCTTTTATAATAGATAGCATTAAGCAGAAGATTCATTTCAAGGTTATATATATTCGACATTCATAACCACATACTATCCATCTTACAAAAACTTATCTTCTGCTCTCTACTATCTCATCATCTTCAGTATATCTGTCTGATAACTCATTTTGATATCATCATCTTTTCTGTATTATTTCTTGATACAAGCTTCTTCGTCATCCTTATTATATATTTCAAAAAAAATCGTAATGGCTTTGGAAGGAGTTCTTGTTGGTGGTGTGACTGAAATCTTGAAGAAATTGCTCCCGGTGATTGATCAACAGATTAGCCAGGCATGGGGTGTTAAAGACGACCTAAGGAAACTTGGGAAAACCTTAGAGTCAATTCAAGCTTTAATTTCTGATGCTGAGGAGAAACAAATAAATGATGCTACGGTCAGACTTTGGTTAAGAAGGTTAAAAGACGTAGTCTACGATGCCGATGATGTTATGGAAGAATTCTGTTATGAAACCATGCGTCGTCGCGAAAGAGGAGGTCAGCTCAAGCACAAAGTACACGATTTTATTGGTAAATCCACAAACCCCCTTGTGTTTCTGCTTAAGATGGCTGGTAAAATCCGAGCCATCAAAAAAAGCTTAGATGAAATTTACAATGATCAAGTCAGATATACCTTGAACGTTACTAGTAATATTTCTCAAGACGATCAAATCAGAGAGCAACGCAACCGGACGACTACATCAGTTGTAGATAATTCTGTACTCATAGGTCGGGAGGACGCATCATCAGACATAGTAAAGATGCTGACTCAAAAAACGCTGCCTTCAATGTCATCATCACACAATTCTTTTCTTCAAGAGAAACTTCCGGTCGTGTCCATCGTGGGTATGGGGGGTCTGGGCAAGACTTCCTTAGCGCAGTTGGTATACCAGGACAAGTCTATAGAAACACATTTTGAAATAAAAATATGGGTATGTGTATCTGACAGGTTTGACGTCTATAGGATCTTAAAAGAAATTTTAGAGTCCCTTACTGATGGTTCAGGTGGAGATCCTTCAAATGTCGATGTGCTGGCAAGAAAAGTTAAGGAAGAACTGACTGGTAAGAAATACCTGTTAGTACTCGATGATCTATGGAACGAGGATGCTGAAGATTGGGAAAGACTTCAGGGAGTCCTTGTCAATGGTGTCAAGTGGAGCAGAATATTAGTGACCACAAGAAGCCAAAAAGTTGCATCTGTTATTGGGGGTAAGGTCCATAATTTACAAAATTTAACAGATGATGTTTGTTGGTCTATTATGCAGAAGAAAATCTCATTCCCACTTTCTCAAAATATGATAAATATTGGTCGGGACATAGCGAAGAAATGCGATGGCTTACCACTTGCGGCAAACTTTCTTGGAAGTTTGTTACACTTGAAAAGAGAAGAAAGGGACTGGGTTTTGATCAATGGTAACGAGCATTTGTGGGTTCAACCAGAAAATAAAAGGGTAATATCTATCTTAAAGTTGAGCTATGATAACTTACCTTGGCCATTGAAACAATGTTTTTCATACTGCTGTTTATTTCCCAAAGGCCGGGCAATTGAAAGAGAGATATTGATTCGTTTGTGGATGGCAGAGGGATTTCTTCAGCTACCTGCAGAGCACGTAAATAATAGATCCTTTGAAGATATTGGGAATGATTATTTTGAGTTTCTGTTGTGGAACTCTTTCTTTCAGGATGCAGTGGAGGATGAACTTGATGTCATCATCTCATGCAGCATGCATGATCTTGTACATGATCTTGCAATGAGTGTTGTTGATCTTGAGGAATATGGAATTCTGCAGTCAAGTGGTGGGAACAAAGATGCTTCAAGAATTCGTCGTTTACAACTGGAATTTGGTGAAGGATCATCAAATAAAATTCCTGAAGTGTTGTCCGAGGCAAAGAAATTGCGAACGGTTTTTGCTCTTGCTCCCGGAAAATGTTCACAAATCAATAGTTTCTTCTCTATTAAGAAGTTGCGCGTGTTATGTCCCCTCGGTAGAGGATGGGGTTTTTATCAGAGTGAAAAGATATTATGCACTTCGATTCCTGAACTGAAGAATCTTAGGTACCTAGACCTCTCCGAATGTGAAATTGATTCAATGCATGATGTGTCATTGAATCGTTCTTACAATCTGCAGACGTTGATACTTCATAAGTGCGTAAATGTTTGGGTGCTTCTTCGTAATATTAAGTCCTTGAAAAATTTGAGGCATCTCGATCTCTCCGACTCAGATATTAACCTTGTACCTGAAAGTATTGGGTTGTTAATACATCTAAGTTTCCTTGATCTTTCATCTACAGCAATCACAAAATTACCTGATTCAATCCTTGGCCTCACTAATTTTTTGGAGACGTTGAATCTCAATGGTTGTGGTGGGTTTAAATCTTTACCTGCAAATATCGGGTTTTTAATACACCTAAGTTCCCTTGATCTTTCAGAAACAGCAATCACAAAATTACCTGATTCCATCACTTGCCTCACCAATTTAAGGAATATGGAGTTTCCTCGGAATCTAGAAGCACTACCAAGAGAGTTTGGAGCATTAACACGATTAAGGTGCCTTGAAGTGGAAAATACAAAGATCAAAGAGATTCCTGAATACAGAACCCCCTGCAATTTGGAGATAGTGAAGATAGGAGGTGATTGCAAACTTCCAAGAGATATTCAGAATTGGCCAAAATTAAAACACTTTGATCACTCCAGAGAAGGTTCTGGTGATGCAATGCCAAGAGGTATGGAAAATCTCATTTACCTTGAAACGTTGGATTCATACATGGTGAGGAAAGATGCAGGTCAGGTATCCAGCCGAAGTATCAGTCATCGCAGTGGGATAGAAGAGTTAGCGGCCCTTAACAACCTTCAGGTATTACGTATAGATAATCTAGAGAATGTCGGTGGAAAAGAAGATGCGGAGAGAGCAAAATTAAAAGACAAGCAACATATGAGTCACTTAGAGCTAATGTGGACTTGCTACGAATTCGATGGTCATAAGATGGTTTTAAAGGGTCTTCGACCTTGCTACGGATTCGATGATCATCATGAGATGGTTTTAGAGGGTCTTCGACCTCACCCCAATTTGAGATTGCTGGTTATATCTGGATTCTCGGGTTTAAATCTTCCCAAGTGGATGGGTTCTAATCGCCTGCTTCCGAATTTGGTGGAATTACATTTAACGGATTTGTTAAGGTGTGAGAAACTTCCAGGTCTAGGTATGCTCCCATGTCTTAGAAATCTTCGGTTTTGGGGGATCAAATCAGTCAAGTGTTTGGGTGGAGAATGTTATTACCAGCCACGAGAAGAAGAAGAAGAAGAAGAAGAAGAAGAAGAAGAAGAAGAAAGTAGGAGTACAATATCATCATTCTTCCCTTCCTTGGTTGAATTGAGAATCCTTGATATGGAAAATCTAGAAGAATGGGTGGCTCCTCCTTCGTCTTATTTTTATGTTGATTCCTTCCCTCTCCTTGAGAAGATAGAAATAAAGGGTTGTCCAAAATTGAAAAGCGCACCAAACTCATTTCCTTTTCTTAAGGAATTGAAATTACATGAAACTAACGGCAAGGCAGTAAACTCAATCTTATCCACCAGCAGAGGAAGATGTCTCACCTCTCTCACATCCATTGAAATAAATAATTCTCCAGAGCTAATTTATTTCCCGCTGGGCGTACTACTTCAAAACAATACTCCGAATCTCCATTCTCTACGTATCAGAGACTGCTCTGAGTTTCAAGGTTTTCGTGATGATGATGATCTAAACAATAACAACTGCAACAGTTCTCTCCAGGAGTTGATATTATATGAGTGCCCTGTTTTAACGGCTGTGCCGGATTTGAGATCGTGGACGTCTCTTCGGGAATTAGTCATATGGAAGTGCGATAAATTAAAGGAGTCTATACCCTACGATCTCAAGACGTCACTCTCCTTTCTTGATTCACTCAAAGTCGATTTTATTCAAAGAGAAGACCAGTGGCTACCAGATCCAGAAGATTATCAGGATGATTATTATAATTTTAATGGACTAAACTTAATTAATTTGATGGACTTCCGTTTACTACCAACAGGTCTCTTTCTCACTCTTACTCTCAAAGTCGAGACTTTCATTTGAATGCTTTAATTATTCTTCGTTTAGGTAAATTCTAATGTTTGTTATCAGATTTCATCATATTCAAGTGGTGATAGATTGAGATTACATTGCTCTATTTAAATACATATATATGCAATAGCTGCTCAGACCTCATTTTTAACATATTATGTAATTCTTCACTGAAACTGAAATGTTACAGATTGCTCAGCAATTTACTATGGGCTTGCAGTGTATATACTATCTTCATTGAATTGAGAGCTTGTTGTCCATGAACTCTTGTCTGATATCCTTCTGAAATTTTTTTATTTCAGAAATCCCGAAGCTCCAGAGACATTGAGCTGCAATGAAGGACTCAAGAAATTAAGTTCGCGCACATCTTACTTGCAAATAGATAATCAGGGAGATAAAGAATAAGTATAGACGATAGTGTATCAATTTATTTTTATTTCGCGTTAATAAGTATATGAATGTACTCTTTAAATCTTGTAAGCTGTTGTATCTGAATAATTTGGTCTTCCTTTCAACTTTCGATAGACTTGCTAAGAGTTAGATATTAGCTTTCTTGGTTCAGCTTGTTTGAAAGTTTGAAGACTGAGATTGATAAAAATGAATCATACTATTTATATTTGGAGTACTTTCTATTGGGACTTCTTTCATTACTAGTGAATTTTTATTTGTCTTGGCTGGTTGGACTTGGAGTGGCTCCAGATCCTCTGTTACGAAATGCCTCTATTCCTCCAATCTCCAACAGCCATTTGTCTCTAAAAATGATACTTTCACTTTAAGTTTTACAGTCCAATTGCAACAATGTTTCCTCTTTTTTTTGTCGGCTCTCCCGATCGTGATAGCGATGTTTTAGTAATCAACCATAACTAAAAAATCAAGTAAAAACAGAATTAGAAAACCTGATTATGATAAGGTCAAATATAAGCATACTCTGAGAAGTAGTTTATGTGATTTTCTCTAAGAACGATCACAAAACAAAATAAGAAAAAGCGATCTCGTGTGAACAAAATAGATTAGATACATAATTGAACAACTAAAACAAAACAAAGAAAAAAACAGTTTTTGCAAGATTACAGATAGAGTGCGACTAAGATTCGACCGAAAAGCTACTAACATTGGTGCTTTACGAAGGAAAAAGGGGGGGATTCATTCACAAAGCCCATATAGGAGAGAACCCGTAAGATGGAGTTGCGGAAGAGAAACAACGGCAGAATAAGATGAAAAAATGCTTAGGGTTATGTATATTGGATATTAGGCACCTACCTTATATCGTTTATAAAATGTCATGGCCATGAAAGGTGCAAGAATCATAATTGACAGAATGATTGTATTTTTTGATTACCGTCTTCTAATCTAAGTACGTTGTAATGGGATTTGATCCAGCGGGGATTCGACTTTCCCTCTTAAAGGTCTTGACAAAATAAGCTTTCACGTTGAACGGTGATGAAACCCTCGTTTCCTATTGGTCGAAATAGGCTTTTTCTAGTGCAGAAGCTATGGTGAGGACACTTGGCGAAACTCTATTGGTCGGAATATTAAAACTTGGTTTACACTTTGTTTACATCAAGTATTTAACCTTTCCTTAGTAACGCCGTCGACAAAAAAGTATGTGGACAACACTTCCGTCAGAGTTTAAACCTAAATAATTTCGTTACACCGTGTTTACTCAAAATACTTAACTGTACGTTAGTAACAGCGTCTTAGGTGGACAATACCTCGGTCAAACCACTAAAAAATTTGATATCCAAAATTTTGCTCAATTTTTTCCTATACATAAAACGGTGGATTCCTAAACTTAGTTTAACTAAGGAAATTTCTATACATAAAACCATAGATTCCTAAACTCGGAATCCTAATCCATGTAGTCAGTCTATCATACGGAAATCGTCCTTCTTCAACAGCTGCTTTAGTTATCAATCTTTGTAAAACAGAAACGAATCATAAGAAAGTTAAGCGTATTAAAAGTGGTGTTAATTGGGGTTCTTCGCTATTTCTTTGTTCTCATTCTTCTTCCACCAAAATGTAAAGCTCTGATAAATCAAAATATATAGTTCAATTGATTTGAATGGAAACCCTAATTTGTTTTCACCATCATCAAACTATCATCCTCAGGTAATTGAAGTGCCTCTTTTCTTTCCCTATTCTCCTTTTATCCGTCTAAATTGCACCATTAACTGTTTGTTTTTTTTATTCCAGAGATTAATGTTGATTCGCAGTAAGAAATTGGAAAGAAGGCCTTCTGGGCAAATAAGCCTCCCTCATGCCCGTGCCGCTGTGTGGAGAATCAATTAACAGATTTAAACCACGTATAAGAATAATCAATTAACAGATTTAACACTCTTTCGTTTTCTTCTTCAATCAAAACAGTGAGTTTTGAACGACTACGGGCACTGCGACGTGTCACACTGAGGTAAACCACTTTACCTCGAACATCAGCTCCAATCTATAACATAAAACAGATGTGGATGGTTCAATAAAGTTTACACACACAAATAAAGGATGGTTCAATTAAAAAAGACTAAAGAGCGAACTTGATAAATGTAGGAAAAAATGAAATTTTACCAAGGAATGCACTGGCATAGCTTCAATTGGTTTGCGATCCATGGAAAATTGTCCTTCTGGCCGGCCTACGTTCATATGTAGAAACTGTTCTTTGCTTTGGGGAGTGTCTAGGATTTTCTCTAGACACAAAATGAAAATCTCGTGGGCTTCTTCGAATGCTACTAATCTGATCGGGTTGAATCTCTACGACATTGTTTACATTTGGATTCTGAAAACGTTGCTTCAGATAACATAATGGACGAGGTTTTGCTCTAATCGGTGTCTGCTCTTGGTCAGATTGGGAAGGAGATGAATGCTGCGACAATGAAAGGGAGTGTTCTTCTTGTTCGGATTCCACTTCGCATGGCTTAGAATCACTTGTTTTCCGTTTCTTTGCGTGTACATCATCTGAAGAATATTTAGGAAAGGTTGCAAAATCAGTTTTATGTAATGTTAAATAATCAAGAGAACGAACCTGAGTTGCGCAACACAGCTTGCTTTGGTTCTGTTTCACTAGCTCTCTTATGTTGCTCTCCTTTATTCACATAGACCTGCCAAGAGGTAAATGATAAGTGCTGTTAGTTTTCTGGAGAATTCCAAAGAAAAGTTGAAGAAATCTAGTTTCATCAAAAAAATAGCGTACCAATTCAGTCTCTGCTCCTTGTGGAAACCTTCTTTTCTCATGGTTCCAATGACTACCAAAAATCTTACATAAAGAAATGTTGTTACGGCCGTTGGGGTGCTCGGATCCGAGTTGCAAGATGAGTAACTCATTTAATGGACGATCCTCCTCACCACAGCTGCAATTTGACCCAAAAAAGTTACATTAGACACGAGAGAAACAGACAGGGACACAATATATACTTCTCCAGCTTGGTCCTCGCAATAACTGACAAATGTTTTCATCCAGGCATCTCATTTTTCTGTAATTCTCTTTCACTATTTATAAAAATTCTTCGTAGTATTGAACAAAAAAAAATCTCATCTTTCATACCGGCAAACTCAAAAGCCTATATGATTGTATTGGGTGCATGTGCACCTCTAGAACTCACAATTTACCTGCTATGGTCAGAGTTTTATAATCGTCACCTGCCATGCAAGTGCTTTTCCATCTCGACATGATCTCGCCAATTTCCTAGTCAGTCATTTTGAGACAGTAAGAAACTGATTGGAAAGTAACACAAATGAAAAAACTTAATCGGAATCCCATGTCTGAAATTCCAATACTTAATTCAAAATTTCCCACTACTTCTTAAAAGAAAATGGATAGAACAACAACCAAATTTATATACACAAAAAGTCCATTTCACTTTAATTTTTTTATCAATAATGATTTGCAACCATCATTGAAAAAATTCAATAAGAATGTGATGTAACCCTCACCTGAACTCCTCAACCCTGCGTAAACTCCATTACCATAGACTCTTGGTTCAATACCTATGATACACAACTGAAAGCCAGACATTAGTTTTTATATAAACACATGGCTTCTTTAAGAACCAAAGCAAAATTGTACATTATTTTCTATCAGGCATTTCAACAAACAGTTAGAAGTATAAAACAAATTAAACAGTAACCCCTAACTGAAAATTAGAGGATTTGATATTTTAAGTTCCAACTGAAATTTTCAACTCATACCCAAAATAAACTCTTCAACTCATATCCAGAATTCAACTAAAACTATCAAAATCATAAAAAATCTGGAACTCACACCCAAACTTGACACTGAATGAATAATCGGAAACAACTAAAATTAAAACAATCAAAACCATAAAAAATCTGAAAGTCACCCAAGATGTAACAATAACAATTGAAGTTGAAACCCATATTGAATTTGATATTGAAATTAGGAGGGGTGCAATAATCTCAATTTCCCTCAATTTCGATTTCAAATCTAATTGAAAGATTCCAAATGCAACTGAAGGAATGATAGCGGTGCATATGGTTACCGTATGCGTGGTTTGTGGTGGTAATCTTCTCATGGTTCTTCACAGAATCAAACCTAATTCTCGACAGCCACCATCATGTGAATCAACTTAAATAACAACACGACCATTTCTTCTCTGTGGCATCACGAGCAGCTCCAAATCCCGTCGATTCGATTTTTCTGAGAAGAAATCGAGAGGAGGAAGAACGAGTAGGAAGAAGAAAAAAAAAAAAAAACTAAAATGGGAGGTGCTCGGGTTGGATCTCGAGACCACTACCTCGATTTTTAGTAATCATAAGGGCATTCTGGTCTTATGAAGTACCCAACCAAGGAAAATATAACACCAAATTCTAATCTTTTTATATCAAATTGGAAAAAAAAAAATCAAATCCTACATTGACACAAAGTCATCGTCCAATAATCAAATCTCAGAATTAACATGTGAACGTATACCTACTTCTATATCTTTTTTAATTAGGCCAGGCGTATCACATTGCTGGATACTTTGGTTCAATCAGTTAGCATATATTAATTCTGTTTCGTGGTAAGCATTTTTATTTTATTTTTGAAGCAGTGGTAAGCTCTTGATAAGCTAAATTATTTTCTTGGTAACATTAAAAGTTATTAATAAAACGTCGTCTTATATTGAAAAATCCTTTTTAATTCAAGCAACTTGATAGAAGATCGAATCTTATGACATGTTACAAATCTCATCACATGTTAATTATTTTCAAACTCATAATATATAATTGAATGAGATTACTATAGATGGTCTGGCCTTTTCATTTCTAATTTAGCAAGGCATACAATTATTAAATCCTGAATCCAATATACCCTAAAAAATGAATAATTCATCAGATCCACTGCCACGTTGATTGTCGTCAAAATGTTATAGGGACGGCCGGCTTATTTTATTTTATAGGCGGGATGTTGTCATGTTATCATTATAGGGTATTCCCTATTATGATTTTTAGACAACAAACTTAAGTTTGTGTCAAACTAGTCTGGTATTATTAATGCCTTCATTTGAATTATCATCAATATCTAGTTTAATAAACTTATCTAAGAAAGCCGGTAAATCTTCTTTCCAGGTATTAAAAATAAATCTTCTTTCCATGTATTAAAAATAGAAGACTTCCTGGCCTCCACCGCCAACTTGTCAGCCACAGCGTTGCCAGTTCTGTGGATGAATTTAAAACCCAAAAAACTATTACATTTTTCCAAAACTTTCATAGCTTCTTTCAAAATTCTCTGATTCCTCCGATCCATCATTGTGTCCTTCCCTTCAATGAACTTTACCAGTCTTTCACAGCCACTTTCTAACAAGAAATGAGAAAAACCCTCATCTCTGGCCCATTTGGCTCCTTGCAGCAGATAGAGCTTCAGCTTTTTATGGACATGTAGCTTTGAATATTCCAGATTTAGCTCCTTTTCCATCACCTGCGGCTTTTCTTAAACGTGCGTTTTCAATAGCAGAAATCCAAGAGGCATCGTAGTTTAATTTGCTACAATAGAGATTAGGAATTTTCATGGGACAATTTTTTTACAATTGACTTGGCACAACTAATTTGGTAATTCACATTCCCAAGTGTACCGCACCAGTAGTTTAGGTGTCCGAATTGCAATTGAAAGATGCAATGAAGAAGTAGATTTTTCTTCAAAAATCCTATGCATCTTTCCTTTCATATGAACCAAAATTTAGTTGCGCAAATCTCAATCAGTTTGTCCCCTCCTACGTGCCATTGATCATAGTAATCTCTGAAAGAAAGATTCCCTGCATTACTAATTACTCCACCAGAAAAAGGAGGTAGAGTCCACACATATTTTGCATAGCCACATTTAAACAATAAGTGTTCTAAAGTTTCAATGGTATCATGACAGTTGATACATTTTTCATCTATATCAGTCATATAACATCTTAATATTTGCGTGATTGGTATAGCATCATTCAAACATTTCCATAAAAAAAGTTTTATTCTTTGCGGCATTTCTGCTTTACAGAATTTTTTCCAAAATAATTCCTTATTACTGTCAATCTCTTTCATTCCACAAATCCTATCGTATAGAGATTTAATTGTAAATATTTCATTCTTAGTTAATTTCCATCTAGGTTTGTCCTGTTCTAAGGTATCATCCCTATCTAAATACAAGTTATTATTCAAAATGGACTGTGCAATAATATGAGGAAAAGAAGCCATGATTAGTTCCTGGTTCCACTTATTTGTATTAGGATTAATCAGATGTGATACAAGTGTTAACGCAATGTTCCTTTCAGAACAAAGTTGATCAAGAGTAAATTCAAGATCAGGGATCCATTGGTCAGTCCAAATGTTAATGGATTGAGCATCTCCCACATCCCAGCAGAGGTATTTATGAATTAAATTGATTCCCTGCAAGACACACTTCCATATCCATGAGGAGTTAGTTGACTTTTTTCCTAAAATATATTTATTTGAATTGTTTCGCCCACCAAGAATCTTGTTGCGAAATCAATCTCCGGGCGAGCCTAGCCATCATTGCCTGGTTCATTTTTCAGCGTCTTTAAAACCCAAGCCACCCATGGTTATTGCTTTAGACAAATGGTTTTGGGGCAGATCCTCTGTACCCGGAATCTGCCTGTCCCTCTGTCCCTGCCTATCAAGAGATGCCACGTGTGTCTTCTCCTTCGATGATTTAACGAAGTTTATTCGCTCACAACTAATTAGATTTGTATATTAAAAAGGCACCAATTTTTTTTGAGATATCGCTCCGTCTTCTCTCAAAGAATTAGAAGACGCCTTCACGAGATCTGTGCATAAGATATAACACAAGAAAACCCTGTTTCTTGTCCACATCCTTAGGTTTTTATAAGATCTTTAATCCACAGTTGATTTACAAATGGTTGTTGCCTCCTCCGTTTTTGGTTACAAAATGAACTAGAAGTAGAACCAAACTGAGAGTGAGCAAAAGATGCATTTGTGAATGAGTAGTACAAGTTCCCTATCTTCATAGGAATGAGCAGAATAATGGCAAATTGCTCAAGTGGGATGTGTACCATTCACTTTATTCACTTTGTATTTTCTCTTCCGTTTCTTGTTCTTTTAAGAAAGACTTATAAGAAATGACTGGTTGGATTTGTCCAACCAAGAAAGACATGGGAAAGATTCTTTCTTTTCTTTCTCTTCCAAAACAAGTCATTAGCAACCTTACCTACGAATCGAGAAGGATGTGGAAGTGCAAGAATGGCAATAATTTAATAAAATCAATCAAGAGATGAACAAATAAAAAGATAAAGTAAAACAAAAATTCTGAGATAAAACTAAACAATTAAAAAATCTGTAGTCATTCTCCAGTTGATGAATCATCTTCCATCTACATTAAATAGGTTTTGATTTTAATTGCACTTATAAGGAATCTTCTCCATAACTTAATGGGGAGTCTCCTACGGATATGTGTTAAGTAGGGATTTGATAGATCAGTTCTTCTCCATAACTTAATGAGGAATCTTCTCCATATCCAATGTGTATTTTCGTTGAGATAAAAATAGTTAATCAGCTCCTCGAGATATTTCAATACCAAGAAAATACTTGAGATTGCCCGAATCTTTCACATGAAAACAATGGCTTAAATATGCTTTAAAAGCAGTAATAGCAGCGGAATTGTTCCCAGCAATAATTAAATCATCCACATAGACAAGCACATTAATAGAATTCTCACCTCGTCATAGGGTAAATAGAGAATAATCAGCATAAGATTGTACAAACCCAAAAGTCTTAAGAGCACCTGCAAGCTTAGCAAACCAATTACGAGGAGCTTGACAAAGACCATATAGAGATTTATGGAGTCGACACACTTTACCAGGAGAACTGGTCGAATATCCTGGAGGAATTTGCATATATACTTCTTCATCAAGATTCCCATGTAGAAAAGCATTGTGAACATCCATTTGATGTAACTCCCAATCACGAGCAACTGCGACTGCTAAAAATGTTCTAACCGAAACCATTTTAGCTACGGGAGCAAATGTTTCATGATAATCCACCCCTTCCACTTGTCTATTACCGAGGACAACTAAGCGAGCCTTATACCGCTCGACAGTACCATCAAAATTATATTTAATTTTTTAAACCCATTTACAACCAATAGCCTTCTTCCCTGGAGGCAGGTCAGTAATAGATAATGTGCCATTTTTATCAAGAGCACCAATTTCTTCAGACATAGCTACACGCCAACAGGGAAGGCGAACAGCCTCAGCATAACTGGTAGGTTCTTTAAGAGTAGTAATCGCCGCCAAAAAACGAGTATAATTAGCAGAAAAATTTGCACAAGACACATAGTTAATTATGGGATAAGGTGTACCTGAGAACGTTGATGAGTTAGGAGTGGGGTCTATTTCTTTGACATGATTACATATATAATCCTTTAACTAAGGATTAGGAATCCGAGTCCGAACACTACGTCGAATCGCCGTATCAGATATGTCACTAATATCACAACTTTCCGTAGTAGGTAAAGTTACATCAGAAGTGTCTCTTAAACTCCCTGACACATTCTGCAAATCAGTCCGAGAAGTGTCGCTTAATCTTCCGGACACATTCTGCAAAGCTATCTCAGATGAGACAAAATCATCTCTTAAAGAAACTGATGATCCCGTGACCTTTGGAATTCTGTCACTGCATGTGACTAATTGACTTCTGACATGTGACAAATCCCGTACACTGGCTGGAG
The DNA here is from genome assembly GCA_023531105.1 of Papaver atlanticum. Lineage (NCBI taxonomy): Eukaryota > Viridiplantae > Streptophyta > Magnoliopsida > Ranunculales > Papaveraceae > Papaver > Papaver atlanticum. Next base: position 621,487 of record JAJJMB010009331.1, on the reverse strand, counting down.
TAGCAGTTCTCTCACTACTGGACATAACCCGTTCTTTACTGCCTGTTGGAGTAGTTCGGTCACTACCGGATAATGCCTGTTCATCACTTCTTGGAGTGTTTTCACTACCGGACAACATCTTTACATTGGGGCAGTTGTACTGTCACTAGCTGACAATTTCATTCGGCCTGTACCTGAAGTCATTTCTATCTCGTGAACTTTTGTCACGTTATGCGACTTTTGTCTCCTTGTTCTATTTGAAATCCCACTCCCTCCTGTTACTTTTTGTGACCTTGTCGAGTTCCGGGAAGAACTCCCGCCTGGCACGTGATGTGAAGGGTCAGTAGATGAACCGTCCCAATCTCTTTCTGACCCACCGTCACTATCTCTTGAACTTCTTCCTTGTCTACTTTCTCCTGAAGCTGCTGTCACGCCAGCAGATCTGTCTGCTCTATTCAGTTCTACTGACACATTCTCGTAGATGGTATTTGAGGACTGTCAGACGCCAAAAAAAAAAAAAACAAGGATTGTAAGGAAATTTTACATCTCGAGACACAAAAAAATTGCTTTGTTTCCAAATCAAACAACTGCCAACCCTTCTTTCCATGAGGATAACCAACAAAGATGCATCTCTGACTTCGTGGTTTAAACTTATTACGATCACGAGGTACAATACTTGCATAACACAAACATCCAAATACCCGAATAAGATTATAAATAGGAGGCTTCCTATGTAACAATTCATATGGAGTTCTCCCATTGAGCAAGGGAGTGGGCGTGCGATTAATAATATAAGCAGCACTTAAGATACATTCACCCCAAAACCGAAGGGGTAAATTGGCTTGACATCGTAAAGCATGCGCCACATTCAATATATGGCGATGTTTGCGTTCAACTCGCCCATTTTGTTGTGGCGTATCCACACATGAAGTTTGAAATTCTATACCCTGTTTAGTAAAGAATGGAATTAATGGAAGAAATTTTGTACCATTATCACTGCGCACCTTCTTAACTTGTCTATCAAATTGCGTCCTAGCTATAGCACAAAAATTATGAAAATTTTGCACCACCCCAGTTTTATGTGCCATTAAACAAACCCAAACACAACGAGAATAATCGTCGATAATGGTAAGAAAATAATGTGCACCACAAGAAGATAGGGTACGATAGGGACCCCATACATCACAATGAACTAAATCGAAGAAGTCATCTGCTTTATTCTCACTAACAGGAAAGGAAAAGTAGTCCGTGTTTGTTCAGCTGTAAAGAAAATATCACATGGTTCATTAAGAAATTTCTGACAATCAACTTTATTCGTACCTAGAAGCAGAGAAGCAACCTTATTAGACGCATGACCTAAACGTCTATGCCACAAACAATAATCTTCTCCAGCAGATACTCGATTTGCCGTAATGAGTGTTCCACTGTGGAAGATATAGACCCCGTCTCGTTCCTCACCCACACCAATCACCGTCCTCGTAGTACGGTCCTGTATCACACATAACTTATCAGTCAAAGTGAAAATACATTTTAAATCTTTAATTAAACATGCTAAAGAAATCAAATTGCAGTGGAGATCAGGTGTGAGGGTAAAATACCCAATCGCCATGTGGAAGCATCACAGGAGGTGATCTCATGATAAGATGATAAGATAGAAGTATCGAATTAGGTCCCAAAAGGTGATTTCGTCTGAATCGAGACACCTGCTACAACGCTACATACATGACGCGTGTAAAGAGTGGTCTAATCCGCTCATACGGTCAAGTCTAAAAAGAATGAATGCATTTAATGAAGGATTAGAAGTGACGTAAAAAGGTGATTTCGTCTGAATCGAGACACCTGCTACAACGCTACATGCATGACGCGTGTAAAGAGTGGTTTAATCGGCTCAGACGGTCAAGTCTAAAAAGAAGGAATGCATTTAATGAAGGATTAGAAGTGACGTGAACGAAGTTACATCGTATCAGAAGACTCGGACGATCCATACTACAACCCGAGGATGCTGCAGTATGATGCCCCTCAAGGAAGAGCAGTACAACATTGCATAAGACGAGACTGCTCGGAAGGAGAACCGAGCGAGGCATCACAAGGGGTAATTAAGAGTTCGTCCGAGATAATGAGAAGATGTACGATAGCTCCACTAGCTCGGCGAGATCGGGACACACCTTCACGAGTCTAATTTGTCTATAAATACCATTCCATGTAGAAGGAAATGGATATGTAATGTTAGATGGTCTTTCTACAAAGAATGCCTGAGAGAGACTTAGAGAAAGAGAGAGTCAGAAATCTAAGTGATATTTGTAACTCTTTTAAGGGTAAGACCTTAATTAATAGAGAAGTAGTTTCTTTCCGGTGGATGTGGGTCTCAAATGACTGAACCACTTTACATACTTGTGTTCATATTTACTTTCATGTTCTTTAGATCTTGTTTATCTTTGAATCTTGAATGTTAGTAGTTTTATAATCGTTAGATCTACTTGAGTGTGGTCATTAGAAAATATGCAACTACATCAGGAACGAATAAGACACAAAATAGTTTCATATTGTTTTCAAACACCACAGTGCCTTCGCATGGAGCATGAGAGTATGTGCCATTCGGAAGCTTTACGTAAGAAAAACCTATTTCATGAGTCTTAAATAAAAATTCTTTACTTCCCGTCATGTGTCGTGAAGCCCCTGTATCAAGTATCCATTTACCAGAAGTTTCTCCTTCGAATCATTATTTGAAATTTTAAGCATTTCCACAATGGTTTCCCATTGGGTATCAGTAAGAGTATCAATAAGACCCAGTCGATCTTGTGACGATAGAGATCCTCCACCAGAGTTAGTTGTTGCTATAACAGTCTTGGTGTTAATCTTCAACACAAATTTCTGATTTTAAATTTGAAAAGATTCAGTACATCCTGGCTCAGATGCCATGAAACGACAAGGTAGAGAAGATGAAGATTTTGTATTATCAAAAGCTTGAGATTACAATCTGTTTCTCTAAGACTAAATACGGAGAAACCCAAAAACAAATTTACACCAAAAATAATATCTTTCCTAACTAAATATTTCCTAACCATATATGGAATATATGTACAAATATGCATATCTCCTAATAGTTACTCTTATTCAACATTCTTTCGTGTTCACTTTGCTTTAATAATTCACTTTTTTTCCCCCTTTAAAGTAATAATGAATGTGCTTGTCCATTGAAGATAATCTAAAGCCAAGTATTTTCATTCTTAACATGTAGTGTTGGAATCAAACCCTTCCTTTGGTTACAGTTCATCATCTAAAGTTCAGATTCCGAACTGAGTCCCACACACACACTAGTCTTTCATGTTACCATATGTCTTGTCATATATTCGACATTCATAATACTATAACCCGGTCAATATTTTTCCTTACGGTTAGATGATAAACGCTTCTAGAATGAAAACTTAAGATTCTCAAAGGATGCTTGAATTAGTATAACTTGGATCAAGCAAATTGAGCTTAATTTATTTGGTTCTGCTTCAAGCGGTTTACTCAGCATAGTATGTAATTAAATATTGTTTTTAGTTTTTCGCAACAAATTAACAGAAATCACTGGATTCTATTCTTCCCTTTGATAAATTCACTTTTGCTTTGATAATTCACTTTTACTTATTCTTTAAGTAAAGATATAAAGTGCTTGTCCATTGAAGATGTAAAGTGCTTGTATAAAGCCAGGTATTATTTTCAGGACATGGACTGTTGGAATCATATCCTTTGGTCGGTCTGAACTGGGTCCAACATAAACCCTACATCATGGTATTATTATCTTTCTAAGATTCGGTTCCAAGACCTCTCACAACGAAAGACCTATGATATCGACCAATATTTGTGGACAAGACTCATTTCAAAGTTACATATATTCGACATCCACAATCTAAACAAACTATCTTTGGAAAACTTATTTCTTTACTGTCTCATCTTCATTTCTTCAATCTTTAGTATCTTTCTCTATCTGTATTTGGTTTTCTTATAATGGCTTCCGAAGGGATTCTTTCTAATGGTGTGACTGAGATCTTGAAGAATTTGCTCCCGGTTATTTCTCAACAAGTTAGTCAGGCATGGGGTGTTAAAGATGACCTTAAGAAACTTGGGAAAACCTTGGAGTCAATTCAAGCTTTAATTTCAGATGCTGAGGAGAAACAAATAAATGACAATTCTGTCAGACTTTGGTTGAGAAGGCTCAAAGACGTTGTTTACGATGCAGATGATGTTATGGATGAATTTTGTTATGAAACCATGCGTCGCTGCGAAAGAGGAAATCAGCTCAAGCACAAAGTACGCGACTTTATTAGTAAATCCTCCAATCCACTTCTGTTTAATTGCAAGATGGCTGGTAAAATCCGAGCCATAAAAAAAAACTTGGATGAAATTTATAATGATCAAGTCAGATATTCGTTGAATGCTACTACTGGTACTTCTCAAGTCGATCAAATCAGAGAGCACCGCAACCGGCTAACTACATCAGTTGTTGATGATTCTGTACTTATAGGCCGGGAGGATGCAATATCAGAAGTAGTAAAGATGCTGACTAACAAGACGTTGCCTTCAGTTTCTCCATCATCATCATCATCAACAATATCGCACAATTCTTCTTTTCAGGAACAGCTTTCGGTCGTGTCCATTGTTGGTATGGGGGGTCTGGGTAAGACTTCATTAGCTCAGTTGGTATACCAACACGAATCCATAAAAGCGTACTTTCAAGAAAAAATATGGGTATGTGTATCTGACAAGTTTGATGTCTACAGAATCTTAAAAGAAATTTTAGAGTCCCTTAATAATGGTTCATGCGGAGATCCATCAAATGTCGATGTGCTGGCAAGAAAGGTTAAGGAAAACCTGATCGGCAAGAAATACCTGTTAGTACTGGATGATCTATGGAACGAGGACGCTGGAGATTTGGAAAAACTACAAGGAGTACTTGTCAATCGTGGAAAAGGAAGCAAATTATTAATCACCACACGAAGCCAACAAGTTGCATCTGTTATTGGGGGTAAGGTCCATCATTTACAAAAATTAACAGATGATGTTTGTTGGTCTATAATGCAGAAAAAAATTTCATTTCCACTTCCTCAAAATATGATAAATATTGGGCGGGACATAGCAAAGAAATGCGATGGCTTACCACTTGCGGCGAACTTTCTTGGAAGTCTGTTACAGCTGAAAAGAGAAGAAAGAGACTGGGTTTCCATCAATGACGACAAGAATTTGTGGGTTGAACCTGAAACTAAAAGAGTCATATCAATCTTAAAGTTGAGCTATGATAACTTACCTTCGCCTTTGAAACAATGTTTTTCGTACTGTTGTTTATTTCCCAAAGATTGGGAAATCGAAAGAGAGATGTTGATTCGTATGTGGATGGCAGAGGGATTCCTTCAGTCCAATGAGGTAAATAGTAGATCCTTTGAAGATATAGGAAATGATTATTTTGAATTTTTGTTGTGGAACTCATTCTTTCAGGATACCAAGAAGGATGAACTTGGTGTCATCCTTAAGTGTAAGATGCATGATCTTGTGCATGATCTTGCAATGAGTGTGGTAGATCGTAATGAATTTTGGATTGACGGGAAAGAAGATGTTTCACAAGTTCGTCGCTTACAACTGATATGTGACAGCAGATCATCGACATCGGCTGCCAACGTGTTGCATACGGCAAAGAAATTGCGAACGGTTGTTTTTCTTGATCCAAAGAATCATTTACACTTCAGTAGTTTTTCTTCCACTAAGCGTTTACGCTTATTATATCCTCCCTATGGTTGGCACAAAAAACAATCCTTCTCGCTTCTTAAGTATAAACATTTGAGGTTCCTGGACCTGTCAGGCTGTGAATTTGATTTATCACATTATGCATCATTAAATCATTCTCACAATTTGCAGACATTGATATTGCTTCAATGCAAAAATGTTTCTGGGTTTCTTAGTGAAATTGGGCGTTTGAAAAATTTGAGGTATCTCGACGTAACATATTCTGATTTTAAAGTTCTACCTGATGATTCTATCAGTAACCTCATTAATTTGCAGACGTTGAAATTCAGCGGGTGCAGTGAGTTAGAAGCCTTACCCGAAAATATTGGGTTGTTAAAACACTTAAGTGTCCTTAACCTTTCATATTCATCAATTAGAAAAATACCTGATTCCATCACTTGCATTACCAATTTAATGACGCTGAATATTGAGTTTTGTAAAAACTTAGTTGCCTTACCTACAGAACTAGGAGCGTTGACACGGTTAAGGTGCCTTGATTTGTCATATTCTAAGATCAAAGTATTGCCAGAATCTTGCATTAGTAACCTGTGTAATTTGGAGATAGTGGAATTTGGAAAGGAATGTGAGCTTCCCAAAGAAATTAAGAACTGGCCGAAATTAAGACAGTTTACAGTGTCTGCATGGAATAAGTGTGATATCATGCCCAGAGGTATAGAAAAGCTAACTTGCCTTGAAAAGTTGAAGTCATTCATCGTAAGGGAAGAATCAGGAAGTGGTCAGAGCAGTATAGAAGAGTTAGCAGCCCTGAACTCTCTTCAGGAGTTGTATATAAAAAGGTTAGAGAATGTACGAGGAGGAATTGAAGATGCAGAGAGAGCAAAATTAAAGGATAAGCAAAACTTGAGAGACTTACATCTATCGTGGAGCTATGATGAAGTTGGTGAAAATGATGACATGGTTTTACAGGGTCTTCGACCTCACCCTAATTTGAGGAAGCTGGATATATTTCTATTCTCGGGTTTAAATTTTCCGAAGTGGATGGGTTCATCACCGTCTAATTGCCTGCTTCAGAATTTGGTGAATTTGAAATTATGGAGTTGCGACAGGTGTGATAAGCTTCCAGGTCTAGGCATGCTTCCATGTCTTAGAGATCTTGAGGTTCTGGGAATGAATTCAGTCAAGTGTTTGGGTAGAGAATTTTATTACCAGCAACAACAACAAGAAGAAAGTAGTAGTACCAGTAATTCTACAACAACATCATCATTATTCCCTTCGTTAATTTGTTTGGAAATCCGTGATATGGAAAATCTCCAAGAATGGGTTTCTCCTCCTCCATCTGCTTTTTACGTTGATTGCTTCCCTGTCCTTGAGACGCTAAGAATGAAGGGTTGTCGAAAATTGAGAAGCGCACCAAATTCATTTCCCACCCTTAAGGATTTGAGATTAATCAGAACCAACGGCAAGGCAATAAACGCAATGTTATCTGCCAGCAGAGAAAGATGTCTCACCTCTCTCACATCCATTTGTATATCAAAATCTCCAGAGCTGATCTATTTCCCACTGGGCGTACTACTCCAGAACAATACTCCAAATCTTCATTCTCTAACGATCAGTGATTGCTCTGAGTTTCAGGGTTTTCGTAATGATGGAGATCTAAACAACAATGACAGCAACAGTTCTCTTCATTCGTTGATATTATATAGGTGCCCTGTTTTAACATCTCTACCGGATTTACGATTATGGACTTCTCTTCGGGAATTAGTTATCTGGAGGTGCGACAAATTGAATAGGGAGTCTATACCCTATGATCTCAAGACATCACTCTCCTTTCTTGAATCACTTACTGTTGATTTTATTCGAAGTGAAGACGAGCAGATGGAGTTCCAATTGGTTATAGGTTAATCAATTTGATGGATAAGAAGTAGATGCAGATATTTCTCCTGCAAGTTTTTCGTTCTTGGAAGACTTCTTTGAATGCTTAATTATCCTTGTTTAGGTAAACCCTAATATTTATTATCAGATTACATCATTCCTCCAACTTTACATGTATCATTCTCAAGAATTCGAGAAAATCTGGAATTGAAACAGTTCCCTTTTGTTTGTCTGATATCTTTATAAATTTTCATTTCTTGCAGAAACACCAAACCTCTGGAGACGTTGGGCAGCAATGAAGGACCCAAGAATGTAAGTTCCCACATCTTACTTGCAATAAAGACAATTAAGGGATAAATGCCCAAGATTGTAGTTATTATTAATATTCAACTTATATTGATTTAGAGTTGGTTATCCAAAACTTTTTGACTTCCTATTAATATTTCTTTGGGTCTTTCCCTAACTATGCAGGAGGAGGTGTTCGAAGATTGAAGTTCAAATGGGTGACTATATGCGTTGCGTTTCTACTTGCTAGAGCAATGCACGGAGAACTGGATTATGTAGAAAGTATGTTCAGAGAGATCAAGTTGCTACACCATTGGGTCGGAGTTTTGCATCAGTGATTCTGGACAGCTTCCAAGTAGAATACTGCAGGTAAAAATATATGAGAATCTTAAATTTGGAGAAAATTGGTCTTCCTTTCCACTTTCGGTAGACTTACAAAGATTAGTCATAGATACCAGTTATCTTGGTTGAGTTTGTTTCTAAGTTTGAAGAGTGAGATTGACGGAATGGAATCTTGGTTGAATTGCTAGTGAGTTTTTATAGGTCTTGGTTGGTTGGATTTACTCTTATTCGACGTTCTTTGTGTTTCTAGCTTCATTTGAGAGGATATGAAGAAGTCTGATCAAGAGAAATGAATCAACTAGCAAAAAGGCAGACCAACTGACAATTTATAAGGCAGTCAGATGTGGGTATTTGCATATGCAGCAAGAGTCCGTCTAGAACATCATTCCGACGCAGTTGAATCCAATTGAGTTCTCTGCTCGACATCCATTTCTATAAAACTCAGACTTCATACTATTGTAAAATGAATAATTATCCAATTGAGTTCATACTATTGCAAAATGAGAGTCCGTTTGGGTGGTCTTAGTCTTCATTCTTGTTCATACTATTTTGGGTGTTCTTAGTCTTCATTCTTGCAAAATGAGCGAGTTAGTTATTTTGGGTGGTCTTAGTCTTAGTCTTCATTCTTGTTCATACTATTTTGGGTTTATGTATTTTTTGTCATGTTTGTTTCTGAATAGTTTGCCCTTGCAAAATGAAATTATTTGGGTGTGAGTGTCAACTAGCTAGGTGGGATGACAGTCACTGTAGTGATGCTATTAAGCTTTTAATACTTTTCAAGATTGACAGAATGGAAGAAATTCTACATTCTGGCTATCTTTAAAGTTTCTTGTCCTGTGCTCTTGTTGTCTATTACCCTTTCTCACCTAATCCAAATATTATGTCAGTGTCCATTGTATTGTCCCTTCTCCAGGAAATCCGATGATTCTATTTTTCAAAAAGGGGATTTTAATAAACTGCCACACTTTCATTTTCATGTCTAAGAAAGTGTCACCGTTTTTTTGAGAATTAATAAAATGCCATTAGTTGGACTTCTTCGTCCAGCTAACATATGTTAATGCATAGTGGCAGTTATTCTCTCCTAGTAAAAGACAAGTAAACCCCTGAATAATCTTGCTTCCTAGGATGACAATTCAATCAAACGGTAACAACAACAGCCATCAGCTGCCTCTATCCAAAACTGCCTCAATCCTGAGCTAAATCTAACCTAAAAGATACCAGCAACCCACAACCTGCGTTCCCCCTTTACATTGCCCTCTAAACCGAGCTCTAGTCCCTCCAAACACGACCGTCGATACAGCAGCAATAGACATTATTCAATTTCAAGCTACTCTATTCAATTTCGAGTAACCACACCTTCATAACCCTTACCCTTTGTCACACCAATTATATCAATCATCTCGTCCTTCTGAAATATGGCATCAACTGGAACCTGTTTCTCAAAAAAGCCATAAGCAAAGTCAACCTTTTGAGCAGTATCTCCACCATTTACTTGGATCTCCATCAGATGGGCTTTCTTTTGCTTCAACCCCTTCATCTTTCGAATCTACAAACAGACAACAGCCAAATGGCTCAGTAAAAATCTAATAAAGTCAACAAGCCAATTGAATTCCAAATAAATGGTCACCTATATCAACACACTAAAAAAATCATGTTCGTGGAGTTTCCCGGATAACATGGCATTGAAGAGCCATGAATCAGAATGGCCACAATTAGGTATAGCAACCCAAGCCATTATCTCAAGAAGAACCAGTCAATCTTCCCGAATTGGTAATGGGTGCAATTGTTGATAATCAAATGACTGGAATGTACAGCTTTAGACGAATTAAACACCTGGGTATGAGCCAAGACACGAATCACAGTGCAGTACCTCTTCAGTTTTTCCAACTGAGATTGGATATCCTTCTTCCCTTCCTCAGTTTCATATTTCCTGGAGTACTTGACAAATGCCTTCTTCTTGGACTTCGCAAAGTTCTTGTAAAATCGCCTCTTCACTTCCTCGTTAAGATGCTGATCCCACACAGTCACTGCACAAACATCATCGAACTGTGAGGAATAGCAACAATGCAAGAAATGAACATAGATAAGCATAAGGTTGCCACTACAAACAGTATTGTTTCTCAAAGCTCTTATTAAAACTCGCTTGGCAACAAAAATTAATCAAGTGAGAATTATTGCAAGAACAAATGCATCAAAGCATTAACAAGCTTGGAAACTAAATGAAATTGCAAGGTTGACAAGCTATTCTATTCAATTTCAAGAACGTAATGAACAAAATAAAACCAGTAGATGACCACCTAAGTACATCAGTTTTCCGACACATTTCTGGCTGAATTGTTGGACCAGAACATTACCCAAATCACCAACAAATTCATATCAAAGTTCTGTGCTACTGTTAACTCTTAAACCCATCTCAATCTTCTCAAAAAACAACCACCAGAAACCATCATTCCAGCAGCACAAACCTTCTTTCATTCAACTGGTTTACGTCTTCAAACTCCACCAGTTCTGCAATCATCGACTCCAGCTCAATCCCTATCCTAATCTCCTCCATTAACATCATATCAACGACACAGAACATCACCAGTTCAAGCCATCACAACATCCATACAAATTCAGTTCATAACCCTGTAAAACAATCCACCAGCACCATGCCAACTAGCCACTAGAACCTTAGCAGCATTACACTTCTGTGGACTGAATTCTAGCTCAAAATTCAACCTAAATCAGTCCCAGACTTAACCCAGTTCAGACCATTTCTCGAACAGTTTATGCGCCATTACCTGGTGGTGTTGGAGATGAGTATGTTGTGATGCTTTTAGCAGCTTCCATGCTTCAATCCTACCTGCAAATTCAAATCCAAAGAAAATCTACAAAACACAACCGATTGAACGTAAGAAAAACAAAATTCCTTAAGAACCCTAATTAAGAAGGATACCCAAATTAAAATTCAGAAACTTAATTTATCAATTCAGAAACATACATAAATTAAATTAATACAAACTTAAAGATCTTTGAAAACCATATGAGCAACAACAGTAGAAGAGTTGGAGAGGAAGAGGAAGCCGTGATTATGATTTTGTGACAAGTATAGTAGGATATGCGAGGGTACGGAAAGGCTAACGTTAGTGGCACTTAATTAAGTTTGAAAAAAAAGGTGGCAGTTTTGTAAACCGGAAATCCTAAGTTTGGCATTTTGTTAAAATTCCCTTCAAAAAGCTTAATGAATTAACTAACTGGTAATCATTGCATAAAGGGTTTCCTAAACGTCAAGTAATTTTGCCTATGTAATATGGGTTGTGCAAGGCGTTGCAAGCCGGCGTAAAAACTATGTTAAATCTTTTCGGAGATTCTCTCTCTAGCCTACCTGGTACTTGTTACTGGAAAAAGATTTCGGTTTTCGGTTCTTGGAATAAGAAAAATTTAAGCCTTGAATCAATTATAGAGATCTCATAATTATCGTATTTATTATTTAATTTTATCGCATAAAACAGGAGTTGATCAAAATTTTCAGGCATCAACTTTTACCGGATAATGCAACTTAGGACTGATTTTTATCTCCCATATTTTCCCTCTAACCCAAACGGGCACTCTGCACTACAATACCCCCAAAATAATTGAATGTCTACATTATACTGAAGACGATCTGAATCAAAAATTTGATCAAAGAAAAGATAATTTGTCTATAGGACTCATTGAGTTTATATACTCGACTCTCGTATATTTTCAGACTCGCTTATAAATCTCACGTGCACTCAATACACTCATGACACATAACCCTTCACACACTAACTAGGACTCTGGCACTCTATGTTATTACGAATATGTTGATGCAGGCTAAATTAATCAGACGGATGGCTCGTCTACTTTTTTTCTTTTTCACAAAACTGTCATCTACATGTATCCTTCTCCTCGTACGAAGTTTTGACTTTCGTCGTTGGCTAAGAATTTTACCAACCTCAACGCTTTCGTGGGCCACCCACTGCTCAGCAGTCATCTTATCCGAATTGGATTAATTTTTTTCAACTCATAATTAATGATTCGATCGATGTAATAATATTTTGATAAAATGAAACCTTGTAGTGATACTTGATTGTATTTCTTCGTGTTTAAAATAAATTGAACACCAAATTTCTTTTGATTATAATCAAAATAAATAAATAAATACTTGATATCAGAAGGGGATCATAAAAGTGGGAGAGACGAAATACAATATAATCCAAATCCAAATTCCTTTCCAGTAATAAGTATCAGGTCGACTAGATAATATTTCATAAAATATAACATAGTTTTTACGCCGACTTGTCAGAGTCTTGCACAACCCACATTACGAAATACAATGTAGTCATCATCAAATAGAAAAACCTTTCCTAAAAACCGCCATAAAGGGAGGTTTAACACGTTTGTCTATACTATTGGCACCGATCCACACTGATCTCCACAAAATGACAAAGGAAAACGGAAAGAAACTACAACCAAGTATACAAATTTGAATGGCAAGTCCAGGCAACTCGCTTGGAACCGCGTATGTACCTGCCACAAATGCCCCCATCATCGTTGGGATGGCTAATAATGTGCAGAAAGACGGGAATGCTTCTATTGAATAGAAGGTGTTGAGCTTAGTGTCGCCACGCGCTGATCTGAAGCTTAAAAATAAAAAGTAGCTTAACAAAGAGGAATATGATAGAAGCATGCTTAAATTGTTACAAACAGTAAAAATTGTGAAAGCTGTTCTTCTAGCAAAAATTGCGGTGCCTTTACTGGTGTAGCCTCCAGGATTTGTAAAAGCAGCAGCAAATGCAATAGTTATCATAAGTGTAACTACTGGAAATCCAGTAGTACACCCAAATAGAAATAAGAAGCTCTAAGACATCATTCACATGAGCGAAATATAAATGTTTCTTTTATTAGATTGGAAACTCGATGTTGATGATAATGATATTACAAATATTAGAACTCAGAAGAACCCTAACTTACTTTCTCTCAACGTCGCCTCTCTCAATATAAATTATCCAACCCCCCTTACAATTAACCTTGGTCTCTATTTATAGGAAAAACTAAGTAGTGGAGTACAACTCATTTTACTTCGCAGGAAATCACACTATTCACGTGATCCTATTTTACACTTCGCCCAAGCCATTTTCAATAAAGTTATTCCAGTCTTTTCGCCGATAACTTCGGTAACTTGTCGGTACAGTTGTCCCATTTCTTGCGCAACAATTCATCTTCTTCAGAAATTACTTCGTCTTGTTACTTCTTCGTTAGTTACTTTCTTGCTTGGTCAGGATTATCTCGCCAGTTGGTTATTCATACATATTTCGGGGACCTGATAATTAGGATGGATTTATACTTCGCAGATCTGATATTCGTAAAAGTAGCTTTGACATTTAATTTGACTCATCACTGACATTTCCCTCGAGGTTAATAAAAGATCTTCTGTATTAAGATTTACTTCGCGTATTTCGTTTAACCTCGTTCGACCACGTGGCGAGTAGGATTTCCGTACCTACCACTACTATATTAGCTTGAGTACTTTCGTCGATACCCAATAGTTGTTCATCAGGTCGTGCTTGCCCTACTGCCTTTGATATAGAAAAACGAAGATACAAAGCAAGAAAAATGTATCATGGATTAGTAAGAAAAACATATTTTAGAAAAAACAATTTAAAAAAAAAAAAAACTAAAAACTAAGGAATAAAAATATTTTCTTGATGTGGCAATGGTGATTATTTGCCCTTATATTGGGAAATAACATGATGAGTGATGAACAGTCTAAACCCCTCTAAAAAGCACTTATATTATGAAAAAAAGAAAGCTATGGCCTATGAGAAGACACTATATCAAAACGGGCTTTGTCTAGAGATAGTAGGAGAGGAGGTACACACCTTGTTCCTTGGATAAACACCGACTTCGTAATCACGTGGATGCACACAGTACTGTCTGGTTCTTGGGTCTCGCTTGATAAGTTCTAGGCACTCATCTCTATAAGCCGGAAGTTCATCCGGGCCTAAACTTAGGAGCAAATCCCATGGTGTGTTTCCATTGTCTTCCCTCCGATTTATTAGGTTGATCACGATAAGATCATTTGTCGGTGAAGAAGGGATACTCTTGAAAACGTACTGAAAACAAAAATATTTTCTGTACTCAGCAGCAATATGAAGCAAGTTTCGGCCTTTGTGGTCTCTGATATCCCCGCAACCAGGGCAACGTTCTGTCAGTTTGAATTAATGGTCAATACTAGGAGCGGGAGCGATTTTTTCGGAATTTCTCTTTCATGGCGATTTTTTCCCCAATTCTCAAACTCAGCCTCAATCGGATCAATCTTGATTGATTCAGTTTGAAATTGTGCTAACTGAACTTCTCTGTTGTCTAAGGACGGATCTTCGATCCTTCCCCTTGGGGCCGAGATTTATTGGTTAGTGGAGTTTGATTAATCGCTTTTATTTTATTTTCGATTTTTTTTAGGGTTTTTAGTTTATTACTTGTTTTCATTCTATGATTACTGGAAGAACAAAGGCACGTTCATTGAGAATGCTACGGAATCAACAGCACAAACAGAGAGCAGCAGCTTTATCTAATGAAGAAGCAGTAGGAAGGTTTGATGGCTCAAAGGACCCGGAGAGAAGATTCTTCCAACTGGAGCGCAAGTCTTTCTTAATAGAAGTAGAATACTATGACAAGATTAAAATTGTGAAGATCACAGAAAGGGGCAGAAACGGATATCGGGCATGGCTAGCATTCCATCCACAGATGATTGAATGGTTTAAGAAGATAGTGGACAGTATACTGGAAGAGCACACAGAGGACGATAAATGGAAGTAGAAGATGGGAGGAGATGTCTACTTAGCTCAGATTAAAAATAACAGTGAGGGCATTTATTTAAGAGTCTCAAGGTTCAGGAGTACTGCAGAAGGTAAAACCTTAAGTCTTTGTTTTCCTTGCGGTGAGAATTATCAGTGCTGGCAGGCACTCTCCCTTGTTTTGAATATTTTTGTAACTCAAGACTCACCGCGCCAGGGGAGTTTAGGAGGCAGTTTCAAGTCTTATGCTGAATTCCCAAGTCTATCTCACCAGAATGAATTAAGGGGAGTGGTTAAAGTATCGAAGAATATAGGCTGGGGAAGAATAACTATGATGATCAAAAGGAAACTAGGCTGGAATAGATATTTGAAGATGGATGAAGAAAATAAACTCACTTCTCTTGTTACATTGGAAGGAAACGAATGGAGAAGCTTATGGAAGCCAAGCATCTGGGAGGAGAACGGTGTTATAATCAAAGTCTATAAATGGCAGGGTGAAAAAATACTAAAATTCCCAAGCACTCCACAGGGCACTGTTAGGGAGATGGCAGTAAGATCATTGCAGGATAAGCAACAGCCTAGGGATCAGAATGCGGTTCCTATGGAGTTGGTTTGCGTACCTGAGAAATGGCTTAAGATTCTTGGCTTGCCTCTAAAATACTGGGGGAGGATACGTTTAAAGCTATCGCAGAAGCGTTAGGAGGGATGATTAAAATTTCAGACGAAACCTTAAGGATCAAAAAGGCTACCAGAACCCACTTCTTTAGGATGTCTATAGGAGGTGAAATTGATAAAATTCCCACGGAAGTTGTAAAGGAGATAGGAGGAGTGAAGTTTGTTTTAACCATCCAGTGGGATGTGTTTTATAAACCAACACAGGAATGGGTTCAGCAGGAGTACATAAAAAAAATGGAACAGTTTGAGGCGAAGATTATGGAGTTTACAAACCAAACTTCTACAGTTGATCATAATACGGTGCAGGAAGATAATACCAAGTTGCAGGTTCAGGAGCAGGTGCAGGGAAGTATAGAAAATGGAAATATAGGTGATGTTAATTCAGGTAGTCGAGATACTAGGCACAGAGAACACCACAAAGCCTTGAGCTTGGACACGCAAACCTGGAAGCAACAGAAGGTAGTTGGAGGTTTTTACCAAGACGCGATAGTGAGTGCTTAGGCAGGAACTTTAGTCGAAGCACAGGTTCAAGAACAGTTTCCGGTTCCAGATACACTCCACTAGAGAACGATGAGGACTCAGTGACTGAGTCTTCGGAGAATACTTTCTCCACAGGAAAATCTCATAGAAATCTGTTGGGGGATACGGTGGTGCAGAATTTAGAAGAGGTGAAGCAACATGCCGAGACGGAAGAAGAGAATCTAATAGAGAACACGGTTCAATCTTTAGTTCAAGTGGCTTGCAGTTATGGTAATATTAATCAACAGCGGCGCGATACTTTGAAAAATAACATGACTGCATTGGTTTATTATTATCGGCAGAGATTTAAAGGAGTACAGGATGCTGAAGTCGCGGAAGAGGGAGGTAACAACAACAATGCAAATATTTCAGAGGGGGCAGATAATAATATTGAATATGAAGAGGAGAATGTCTTTGTGAATGGGAATGTTGAAGAAACAAGCACTGTGGAAGGCATTCATGCGGCAAGGGAAGAAATAATCACTAATGGATTTTAGAATCTTATGTTGGAATATAAGAGGCATGAATGATTTCGACAAGCAAATGTCGGTGAAGAACTTGATTCATTCACAAAGGTGTGCACTTTGTTTGATACAGGAAACTAAGATGCAAAGCATGACTGATGGGTTCGTTCGTCAACTTTGGTATGACGAGAATTTTGGTTGGAATTACATACCTTCAATTGGAAATAGCGGAGGACTGTTAACTATCCGGGACAGCAGTAGATATGATAAGATGGATGAGAGGCTTGGTTTAAATAATATCACTGTTCTTTATTGACAAGAATAAATGGATTCCAGTGGGCAGTTGTTAACGTGTATAGCCCATGTGAACATGAACCAAGGATGGAATTCTGGCAGGACATGTATGAAATGAGGAATTGGTGGGCAGGGCCTATTTGCATAGCCTATGACATGAATGCGGTCCGTTCTAGGGAGGAAAGGAATCGCGGTGATGGTGATAGTCGCAATACAGCAATGCTTAACAATTATATTCTGGATAATGAGTTGATTGACCAACCTCTGATAGGTGGTGCATTTACGTGGTCAAATAATCAAGTTAACCCACTGCTGTGTAGACTAGATCGATTCATTTTTAGCCATAACTTCGAGGAGGCGTTTCCGAATGCGTTACAGGTGGTTTTGACGAGAACAATTTCAGATCATAATCCAATATTGGTTTTTTCTGAACCGGTCATGCCTTCCAAACCATATTTCAAGGTATACAGGGTGTGGATTGAACACAAAGATTTTGTTCAGAAAGTGAAACTGTAGTGGGAGAGCTTGACTTACTCTGGAAGTGCAAGTACACGTTTCTTCTTAAAACTTCAGAATTTGAAGCATCTAATCAAGCCTTGGAAAAAGCAGGAGTTTGGTCATATTTCCATAGATAAAAATGAGCTTACAGCTAGAATTCACGAGTTAAATATTTTGGAGGAAACGACTACACTTCTCCATACTCAAATGGAAGAGAGAACTTTATGCAAGTTGAAGCTGAGAAATATTGAAACAATGGAAGCAAAGAAATTGCATTTGAGATCGAAACAAAACGACTTTAGGTGGGGAGATTCGAATACTAGATACTTTCATAGTACGGCTAGTGCAAGGAAGAAGCGGAATACTATTGCAAAACTTCAGGTCGGTGGAGAGGACAGTTTTGATCTTTATATAATCAAGGAAGAAATCCGAAATTACTATATTAACTCGTTTACTCAGAGGGATGAGGAGAACTCGAGTATGGAGAATTTACATTTTCTGAAAATCACACAGGTGGACAGATTGTAGCTTGAACGCGAGTTTACTGAAGAAGAAGTTTGGGAGGTGGTTAAGAAAATGGGTCAACAAAGCACCGGGGCCAGACGGATTTACTGCTGAGTTGTTGGAGTACGTTAAAGGAGGATTTCATGGGGCTAGTTAATGACTTTCACAGGTTTGGTTCCATAGATTGGCGTTTTAACTGTTCTTTCATCACTCTTATTCCAAAAAAAGAGGACTCTTGCACTCCTAAAGATTATAGGCCATTAAGTTTGATTGGTATAGTGTATAAGATTATCTCAAAGCTTCTTGCAATTCGGTTGAAGACGATGATTCCAAGGCTGGTTTCTGATTTTCAAGGGGCTTTTATTCATGGCAAACAAATACTAGATGGTGTTTTAATTTCAAATGAATGTGTCGATAGTAGGTTAAAGGCTAGGAAACCTGGAATTCTGTGTAAGATTGATATGGAGAAAGCTTTTGATAATGTTAATTGGAATGCCTTGTTCACAATCTTGCAGAAGCATGACTTTGGAGGTAAATGGATATCTTGGACTAAATGGTGTGTAACCACTACTCATCTTTCTGTTCTTGTGAATGGTGGCTCTATAGAAAAATTTAAACCAAGCAAGGGTTTACGTCAGGGTGACTCTTTATCTCCGTATCTTTTCCTTTTGGTGGTGGAGATTCTTTCAAAACTCATAAATGATGCAGTGGAGAGAGGTCAGCTCTCTGGTTTCCAAATGATGGAACATGGCTCTATTATGTCTCATCTTCAATTTGCGGATGATACTCTGATTTTCATTGATGCAACAGTGGAGGAACTTAGACGTCTTTTCATCATCTTGACTATCTTTGAAACCATTACGGGTCTGAAGTTGAACCTAGATAAGAGCACTATGATTAGTGTTGGAGCTGAAGGGGTTATTGATGATCTTGCCAAAGAACTAGGTTGTAAGACAGAAAAGCTTCCTTTCACTTACCTTGGCATGCCAATTGGAGCTCATTGGCGTAGCACTTCAGTGTGGGATCATGTTTTGCTCAGAATAGAGAAAAAGTTGGCTTCGTGGAAGAAACGACAACTTAATAAAGCAGTTAGGTTAATTCTTATTTAGAGTTGTCTTGCAAGTTTACCTATCTATTATCTTTCGCTTTTTCATCTTCCGGTGAGTGTGGAGAAGAGAATGATTAAGATTATGCGTAACTTCTTGTGGGGCGCTGTGGAAGTTAGAAGGAAATTGGTATGGGGTTCTTAGAAGAAACTTTGTATACCGAAGGTGAATGGGGTTTATGTGTGAAGAATTTGAGGAAAACAAACCAATCTTTGTTAATCAAGTGGATTTGGAGATTTTCGAAGAACAAAAATAGTATATGGTGGAGAATATTTAATGAAAAATTCTCTTATAATACTAATCTTCTAATTCCCGACGTGGATAATAATCCTCAAGGAAGGAGCCTGTGGAAGAATGTTACTAATATGGTGCCATTAATCCAATATGAATGGAAAGGGTATTTGGTTTTGGAAGGATCATTGGATTGATAGGGGTATCTTACAGGATCTCTTTCGGGTAGTTTTCAAGACAGCAAGGATGAAGAATGCTCCAGTTTCAGACATGATTGTGAATGGGGAGTGGGTTTGCAAATTCAAGAGACATTTAAATATGAATGAACAACTAGAATGTGATTTACTGAAGCGTGACTTACAATATGTGCCTGTTTTGGTGGAAGAGGAAGATCAACTGGAGATCATGGATAATTTCAGTACTTCGAATTGTTATAAGAAACTCATAGGTGACTTGGATGAGTGCAGCTTCAATCAATTTCTTTGGAAATCTCATATTCCCAACAAGGTTAGTTTCATTTTATGGGCTACTTTTCATGATTCTCTCCCAACTAGGGACATGTTGCGTCATCATGGTGTTGATATAGAAAGTGAACCGTGTGTCCTATGCAATAATGTTAGAGAATCTGCGAATCATATGTTTCTTCATTGCACGTATTCTTTTGAGATATGGAAGTACTTCATTGCAGCCTTCAAAATTGCTTGGCATATTCCAAGCACGTTGCTTCAATTATTTGAAGCTTGGACCACCAACGTGTTGCGTGGTAAAGGAAGACAGGTATGGCAAATATTGCATTATGCGATTAGTTGGGTTTGTGGAAGGAAAGAAATGGAATGGTTTTTGGAGGTCGACATAAGTGTATGCAAGAAAGTATTGATTTGGTCAAGCAATTGGTAGTTTTATGGTCTTGTGATAATGACACTTTCAAGTATGTTGATCCAAGTCTCATTTGGAGTACTTGGGATACTCTAATATGTATGTAATTGACCTTGGATTATTCCTTGGTTCTCTTTTTCTCTTTTAATATAACCTACTCTTTCGAAAAACGTTCTGTCAGTTTTCCGATCATTCTCTCAATAAAATCAAGCATAGCAAAATAATCACTAAGAGCCACATTAAAGTGATCTCCTGCGACATAATGAAGGGCTGTCATGCCATCTTTATCTCTGAAATACCCAACAGATGAATCAACATTCAATATATCCACGAAGGCGTGAGCTCTGTATAACGAAGCAGCATAGTCAAGTGCACTACGGCCATCTTTGTCTACTTCTTTTACTGTAAGTGGTTTCTTCTTCAACAATAATTCTACGGTATCAGCTGAAGTCGTAATACGCGGTCAAGCATGAATTTATTTTAAGGTTATCAGTATTGGTAAATAATCGAACTGAACTCCAAAAACATACAAGCCATTGCAAGCACAATATCATTTTCTATCAACATTGAATGCAGTTGAAACAGTACATATACCTGACCGAAAGTAGTCATGGAGCTGCATTACAGGGTGTAGCACGGTCCTTCCGTCGGGAGCACCATGAGCTTGGGATGGAGATTTGTCTAGGATATACTCAGTCTCAGAAATTGTGGCATTTTTCACGGCCAAGTAAAGTGGTGTCTCACCAGCATCATTAGCAAAATAATCAAAACCTGGGTCGGCATCAATCAACCAGGGAAGTACTGGATTAATGGATCGACTTACATATTGCAGTGTCTCGTGAAGTGCTGTATCATTCTTTTTGCTTCTCATTCTCACAAGTTGTTGGAGTTTTGTCAACCCACCACCACCAGCTCCGTCTGCTGAATCTCTGGCCCAACCAATTAGTGTCCTTGCGACATTATCTAGCCTTAGCCTCGAGGCAATATGCAGAGCCGTATCACCTTCTGAGTTTTGTATCATTAGCAGCGATGGACACATGTTGAAGATTTCTTCTAGACATTCTACTTGATTGAATTGAGCTGGAATATGAAGTGGACTGCTATTGAGAGAGGTCGTCATCGCTTGGAGGAGATAATGATCACCACTACCTGAATTGCCATGATCAGCTGTTTCATGCCATCTACATTTCCTTCCTGTATAGATTTGTACAAATTAGAATCCATCGAACAATCTATAATGGGTGGTCTCAGCTACCGTATTAATTACTTGATTTATATGGATCTTCGATGCCGCATAAGACTGAGAGAAGAGAATGGGAATATGGTAATTGGAGCATAAAATTTCTTTTATGTCAAAGATGAAAAAGGTGTTTGTATGTTAATGTATACGTGCGGTGGTTCGTTCAATTTCTATGCCTTGCTAAATCACACAGATTTGTGATAACATTTCTTACTAGCTACATTCCTAGATCAAGTTGAGCATTTTGCAATATAAGTCAAACTTGTATCAATTAACATGCATGTGATGGGATTCGTAACGACCTAGATTCTTGGAACAAGTTGGTCAAACAAGAAAGTATTATGCAATCTAAGTCAATGGTTCTTAACAGAACTCTCGGGTATAGTGCACCGCAAATTTAGCCGTTAGACGAGTTAAGACGCAAAACAGAGGTTAATAGAAAAGCCAAATATTGTGTTTATACACCATATTTTGATTTCGCCAATTGAATCGAGGTAGAATCAACTATAGTCAAATTTTGGACAAAAAATGAACGCGCAATTTGGGGTATATGTAGAATTATTGGGATATGACGATAAGACAAAATGGGGATTTAAATAGTAAATCAGAATAACGCCCTATCCAAATAATTTATATAATTTCTAATTTATCCTTATTAATTATGTTCAGTAGTTAATTATAATTAGTTAAGTTAACAGATTAGTTTGATAATAATTAATATAAATCACTATCATTTAGAATCAATCATCACCATTCATCACACAATCGACAACAACAACATCACTTGGTGGCTGTTTTCATGGCATGAAGCATGCGATATGAATTGATTTATATTTATAATACTCTACCCAAATCTAAAGTAATCTCCACTCCAAATCCGAATTAGATACTAACTCGAGAATTGAAGCCTTTTTCCAGTAACAAGTACCAGGTAGGCTGGAGAGAGAATCTCCGAAAATTTTAGCATAGTTTTTATGCCGACTTGCCACGCCTTGCACAACCCACATTACGTAGGTAAGAATTAGATACTAACCCGAGAACCGAAGCCTTTTTCCAGTAACAAGTACAGAGTAGGCTAGAGATAGAATCTCCGAAAAGTTTAGCATAGTGTTTACGCCGGCCAGCCACGCCTTGCACAACCCACATACGTAGGCAAAATCTTTGACACATTATGTGCCGTAATGGTTAACCAGACAGGGGTGGGCACACCACTCTAATTGGGATTACGTATTCACGACCGTTAGATTGGCATACCCACATGTTCCCTTCCCAGTGAGGCATAGCAAGGAAGACCTGCTAGCAGATGGTGTAACATGTTCGCATGTTGAGGGTATAGCTTAATAAAAACCTTAACGCTCAACCGTCGAAAGGACCGGTAGCCTGGATGCCGACTTTAGGCCATTGCAATGATCTATCCCCATCACGATGAAGTTTTCGAAGATTACCCGGGCCTGTCGGCCAAGGCTATATACTCGTTGAATACATCAGTGTAGCCGCGTGCGGCCCAGAACATCTAACCCATCCTCTTAATCTATCACAAAATCTTATTGCTTCTTTATCACCTCCAATGATCCACAACTTTAACACACAACAAACTTATTTTCTTCCCAATTTTCTTCCTCATTCTATTCAATTAATCCATCTATCTAATTAATCCTTCAATTAATCCATCTATCTAATTCATTTGCCCAAGTATATATAGTAGAAGAGAGAAACAGTTTGTGTTGAAGACAAAAACAAACCTAGGGATTTTGAGTTCGCCATTACACCTAAATGAGTATGTCTGTATGTGATTATTAGACCGATTCTTTCTTTTTTTAGGCACCTCTCCAGCTTATGTCCACACTAGGACTCCAGATCCAGCTATCCAGCATCAAATGTGCTAAACCCCCTAAAGAATACACTCTAATCGGAAAGTCAGAACATAGTGCTAAGGTAGTTGTAAGTGCCCAGCCACTTTTTCTTTGAGAAGGGTAGTTAGGTAATCACGCCACTTTTTCTTTGACCTTTTCAATGGCAATTGACCATATAGTGGGCCCTGAATTATAAACGATAAAAATAGGGTCATTTTTTTAAGAATGATGTTTTGGGGACTACTCCAAAAAGGTGGGGGACTACTTTGTTATATGAATGTCCACCCTAAATTTTAAGGGGTGTCCTAAAAGATTAGGGAAGACTAATCTGCCCTTATCCTAATTAAGTTTATAACTAATCCTAATAACCCATTAATTTAACCACTACCCACTAATCTAACCCCCTAAATTAAAACCTAAAATCAGTTTTAAAACCTTTTGTTTTTCTTTTTTTTTTTCTTCTTCTTCATCTTCTTCTTCTTCTTACCCATTCCTTTGAATCATTTATTGTTGAAGAAATCGATTAGAAATCATCAAAAACCATTGAAAATGGTCGTTACAGTAGAGATTTCGGCTAGGAGAAATTTTGAAAACCTTAGATTTTGGTAACCGAACTTTCAATATGAAGAACAGTTCGGCCAATTAGGAATTTTTAGGTAACCGAACTATGTAGTTCGGTAAGCTCGCAAAAAAAAAACGTAACCGAACTCCTTGTTTATATGAAAATTTTGAGTTCGGTTTAGTCGATAAATTTATATAGGTAACCGAACTTTGATAAGATATAGTTCGGTTACTTCGCAGTTTCTATGTGGTAACCGAACATTGATCTGTCAACACCAAACTTGTAGTTCAGTGACTTCGCAACTTATACCAGAAAACCGAACTTTAGTCTGTTAACATTTTGTGTTTGATGTAATTCCATGTTCAATTTTATTTGATAAAACAATATTCTGTTTAGCTAATAATGTGGTTTTCATTCATTAGGAACAAAGGAAAAAAATCTAATCCCCACCTAGCCGAAGATTTGAGAACTCCCACCCCTCGCGGTAGAATACATTTGGATTTCCGAAACCGTGGTACTAAAAATGCTAAACATGGAGGGGGATCGTTACAGGAAGTCAATCAAGAGGTGATGGAGAATACAATTGATAATGTTATTGAAGAAGAGAATGATGATGAAGAAGAGCAAGGAAATGAAGACCAAGGAAATGAAGAGGTTGAACAACAAAGAGAACACGTTGATTTTCCATCGTACAAAATATCAAGGGGTAGGTTGATTTTCCATTGGTTCTATTGGATCAGATGCAACCTACGAGTACTAGCACAACGTCAATACCAACTAAAAATAAGAAATACTTAAATTTTTATACGATCCTGCCAAAAAGTTCGGTTACGAAAAAAAAATTGCGATCTTGCCGAACTTGTTCTTTGGAATTTTCTATAGTATAGTTTGGCAACATAATTACTATGCTCGACTAAACCGAACTACAAAGTTCGTTTAGCTATTCAATGAACGTGATTTGCGAGCTTGCCGAACATAAAGTTCGGTAACAAAGGGACCAAACTCGCTAAACCAAACTATTAACTGTATACTCTATAACATTAGTTCGGCAACATTTTCTGGAAAAAGATAACCGAACACTCTAAAACCTCCATTAAAACAGAGTTCGGTTACTTGTGTATGCTGAAATGAGTAACCGAACTGCACATACAGGAGAGTTCGGCTACCTGTTTTGCAGAATTGCTAACCGAACTACTTTCACCTAGCCGAAATTTCTTCCTGAAATTTTCGATTTGGCCAATTTTTTGCACAATTCAAGCTACATTAACTAAATTTGAGACATACTTGAGTACCCATAACTTCATCTTCTGGTTGTGACTGATAAAATTCATCATTTGGGTCGTTAGGTTGAGTTTGGGGTAAATAGCTTTCATCATCTAACAAATAACTCATATCCGGATCATTAGAAATGTTGACAAATATATTAGGAGATGAAGGAGGTTCTGATTCTGAGGAGGAGGTATCATCACATGAATCACTCATATCATATTTACTAAACTCAAAATAAGATTTTTTGGGTTCTTCCCTCTTCTTCTTCTTCTTCTTCTTCTTCTTCTTCTTCTTCTTCTCATTCTAACAAAACTATCCTATTAATAACTCACTAATCACTAACTAATCAGTAATTAATCATTACACTAACACTAACTAATCAATAAACTAACTAATTTAATTACCAAGGGTAAATTTGGTATTAAAAAAATTAGATAAGGGATGACCCAAAACTACTTCAAATGTCCTATAAAAAATGAAAGAGTAGTCCCCTACCTATTTTAAGTAGCCCCCAAAACATCATTCAAAAGTGGGGACATATAATTAATACCAAATATCATCGGATACAGCCTAGGTGGCGGCGGCAACATCCAATGAGAGACAGAAGCCCTGCCCCATATAACACGTACCGTGCTTAGGTGTCGGCGACATCCAAATTCATATACAGCTTAGGTGTCGGTGACATCCAAATTCATGCTGTGAAGAAAAAATTGTTGCTCATCACTTACCGCGATGAACTATTTAAATAAACTCAATGCAATATATTCTCGCCATTTCTAAAAATCGGTTCACCTGCTTTACTGTCAAATCCACCTATCTATTGTGGAAACACTTGTCCATATGTAAGCGGAGAATAATTGTTAGAAATTTAAATAAATAGCACGACGTGCTACATAAAATTCTTATGTACCTAACACGACTACTCGATAGGAGAAGTATCAAGTTAGGTGACACAATAATATGAGATCATGCGACATACAAGTTCATTAATCCAATATTGAGTTGGGTACTTAATATCTTAATTTCAAGGGTCAGATCCCAGCTCTGATTCATCATTTTCCAAGTATCATTAAACTGTCAATAGCTAAACTTGATACCATTACCCCCGAAATGGCGAACTGTCAAATTTTCACCAGTTACCTCTTTGTATTGATTGCATTATCTGCGAATTTGGGTAAGTTCTTTCATGTCCTCTTGTATAAATTTGCTTACCTGTTTTTCCATGTCCTCTTTTGTGATCATATATGAAAAATTTGTTAATTGTATCTAATTTTATGCAGAAATGGCATTATCAGCGCGTGGGGAAGTGCAGTCATTGGGTTTTGCATGCAGCGCAGCAGCAAACGTAGAAATCGAAGAAGGATGCCCGCTTGACCCACACTACTGTTATAAGCACTGCTGGGATGCATGCCCTGATGCAGCCCTCCAAGTGAGCACTTACAGTTGCGTGCCTAATCTCATTTCAGTAGGAGTAAATGGATGCTTTTGCTGCTTTGTAGATCCCGGAAAATATTAACAGGACTAGGCAGCTAGAATCACATAACTAATCCGGCCTGATACAGTGTGTTGTTTAATCACGTATTTACTTTTTTGTATCGCTCATTCTATATTTCTATCTTAAGTCTTTATCAGAAATTTATGTATTTACATATTTTGATTCAGTTAGTGGAATTTCTTTCTATTGTTAAGTTAATTTCAATCAGAATCACATTTACGCTTCAGTGTTTGTCACTAGCATCGCCCGACGAAGTGCAATCACAAACTCATATAATTGTGACATTAATAATAATACCTACCCATAAACCCTTAGGCATGAGACTAATTTTCCACAGATGGATCGGTCACATGAAAAACTAAAGGGAAAGAGAGTTTTGTTGGCAACTGAAAGTAAGGACATATATATCTCATTACAGATTGAATAAATTGGTACAATTGCACGGGTTCGTCCTTCTTATTTCATAATTAGGTCTAGGCCATGACCATCCCAGCAATTTGAGGTAGCTAGCATTTCAACTTTTTTCTCAGGCAAGTCCTCCACTTTTGCTTCTTACAGTGACTGGTGTCACTCAGCTCTGCAACCTTTTCCTCCAGCTCGTTTTAAGAGAAGGAACTAATATATAAGGAAGGTAATACCAATATTTAATTTTTGGGAATTTCGCTGTCTAATTTGCACCGAGTTTTTGTACTAAAATTAAAAGAACTAAGTTTGTGTAATTCGTAGAAAGAAATTGGATCTCAAGACAGTTCAAGGCTTCACGCATATTATTACCATAAATCCTCAAAGAAGTACTCCCTCCGTACCACATATATAGGCGGAGGGACCAATTCTCTTAGATTAAGAAATTTTTCTTGATTTTATAAATATCCATGTTTTTCCTTTTTGCCCTTTATTATATTTCCTATGTTAAAAACATAAACCCAATCGTGATGATAACCAAGCAACATAAATAAGGGTAAAATAGTTAAAAGCCATATTGGAATTATCATTCCGCCTATCTAATGATACAAGGAAAAAACAATATTCCCCCCATAAAATAGGTACGGAGGGAGTATAGTCTTACCCTCAAACTACATGTTGTTTTATTTTTATTTATCCACAGAATATTTGGTGTTGATAAGTTGGATCTCAGGTCATTAATATCAATAGCCAACAACTTTTGTACCTGAGAAAATTAAAAACTTCTCTACAACTCCATCATCCCATAATCTGATTCCGATCTTTTTGAATACTGTACTAATATATTTTAAATTATAAACGTGACAAATTTTAAGTCGATATTTCTAGATATCAGAGAAAAATGAGAACAATAAAATATGTTATTGAGATCCCATCGGAAAGTAGGTATTTTTGGTATCTGCTGGAAGCCTGGAACTGACATCATCACATGTTAAAGATAGCTATAACAAGGAAAAAAGATCACAGCAGAAAATGATGATCTCTACTGAAAAAATAAAAAGATCACAACTAAAAAGAGATTAGAAGGGAAAACAAATCGTAACAGAGATTGTGATGAGTTTAATCTTCTCAGATCTGCTCCAAAGAGCAAATCTGAGTAGAAAGGGCTCAGGCGGATGTTTAAAGTTCTCTTATCTCGTTTTCTGGTTTTTCTTTTTGTTTCTTAAAGGTAAAACACAACAAATAAAACGGAACTCGTTGACTTGTATATACAGTTCATTACCCCCTAGCGAGCGTCCTATCAAATAACCGAACATTACGGCCTAGCAGAAAAAATACTTCCATATTGTTTTCCAAATTACGGAGTTACCTACGGGTAGTTTAAGGGCATCTCTAGTAGGAGATGTGACGTTCCTATTTGGGAGAATTAATAAAATACTCATGTGGGAAAATGGAATTAATAAAATGCCCACGTTGTTTTCATAGTTTATTAATGCCCATGAATCAACCTTTTCCGTCTCGTTTTAAAAAAAAAACTGTTAACAGCCGTTACATGACATGTGGCACTAAACCGGCTATGTCATAAGACATTCTAGCCCCTGAATCAATTGGATCGGTCCAAGTTGAAACAGTGACTCAGTCATTGTCAACTGAACTCTTGACTCGGCAGTGCAGGCATTTCTCCGAACATTTGATGTGCGTGACTTAGACAATGAAGAAATATAACTCTACGGTGATTTTTTCAGCCATTCTTCAGGATCCTTCCCTGCAAATCATAACCCAGCACTCTGAATAATTTACAAACACTAAACGACCTTAATTTATCCATTGATGTTCCAAGAAACCAATGGAATTGAATCAAATTCAATGGATGCAGCTCCCTTAATCTTTCGAATCCAAATGATACCCATCTTTTAATTCTCATTGAACTTCTGAATACCAGTCTAATTGCCTCCGTTAATCACCATTACAAGCAACGAAACAACTCATTTTCTTCCTTCTCTTTTCACTGATTTCTCCAACTCTATCTCGAGCTAAAACCAACCACTTGCTCAAGTTTCTTTATGAATTTGAAAAGTAATAATTTAACCGAATCACAATAAAATCAATTTGCTCGAGTTTCAGTTCTTCCAACTGATTTTATAATTTTTACTCTCAAAAGAATCCATACCAAGAACCCCTCAAAATCCCATCTTGTGTTGCTGTGAATTTAAATTGAATAAGAACCCACCCATCAATATCAATTAAAGCGACAATAGCTCTTGTTTCAATCGACCCCAAAACATAATTGATACTCCCAAGCAAATCCAGATTGACAGATTTTATCGCTGTAATCTATAAAAATCGAAAAAATCTTACTTAAATCCAATTTGAGGTCGTGTATAGGAACCCCCAAATCTGTTGTTGCTGTTGAAACGGAAAAAAGAAATCTACAATTAACCATCTTTACATCTCTGGAAAATGAGAGAATAAACAAGAAATTGACTCATCAAACAGCAAAAAATGTTTGTATCGCAAATAACATTTTTCCTTCCATCTAAAACTCTATATATTTGAGCCGTTGATTAACCAAAGAAAAGATGTGATAGATGATACACGATATTGGGCAGTTTAGTAATGTGCACACCAAAATCTCATCTCGTCAGATGGGAAATTGACCAAGTCCACGAGATTTTACTGATTGGATGGGCTCGGATAGAAAAACAAACGGTATGAACATTAAATATATTATGGAAAAAACGTGGACATCTTTTTAAATGCATTTCCCCACATGGTTACTTTTTTAATATTCCCTTCCTATTTTTAGGGATTACGCATGCTATCCTTAAAAATCATCCCCAACGGTATCAAAAGAAAAAATAAGATGCTTATGTGGTAGGCTGTTGGATTTACACCCTCTAGCCCATCCTCTTACATTATTCACATCCTACATTGGGTTTATTTTTCATGGTTTGGGGTCGGGCAACAACAAGAGGAAACGGGAAAACTACCCCTGGTTATTCCGTGTCCTCTTCATAGCGAATATAGTGGGAGGTGAGGGCCCTTGAGGGACGTTAGCATAACAAATTGGGTTTGGGATGGAACTTCTTCGTGAGAAGCAGTTTTAATTGGGTCGGTCTACCTAGGAGGTGAGCCCCTGTCTTAGAGGTGTAAAACGTGTCGGCTCGGCACAGCCCATCCTACAAAATCATGTGCTTAGGGTGCTATGTGCCGTTTTGTTTGCGGAAATATAAAGTAAATGGCATAGCAAGATGATAGACGCATTTATGTGTCTATTTTCATCTCTTTTATGTATAGTGTTAGTACCCATTTTTGCACTAATTTTGGTATTTTATCCCTTGTAGGTGTATTTTGGAAAAATAGGCTTTTGCGGCGAAATTGGCTCGAAAAGTTGTTAAAGACTCCTGGGAGGACATTTGTTATTCGGACTCTCATTTTGGATAAGGGGTAACCCATTTCCAAGCAGCTGCTAAGCACAGACCAAGACTGGATAGGGGGAGGACAAATTTCTTCACGTTTTCAAAAAAACAGAAAATGGCGGGAATTTCTTTCTTGTCACAGATGATTTCTGGGATGAATTTTTGATCGATTTTTATGGAGATTAAAGAGCTGAATTTGATTGGATTTGTTCCTATGGACCTAACAGGCGAGGTAAGGGTGTTGGAATGGATCCAAAGTGGCTAGAACTCGAATTGGAAGCGAAAACTTGCCAAAAATATCACGGTTTATTTTGGGTAAGTTTCTTGGTTTATTTTTGGAAAACTTACGTGAAGAAGAGGAAGGAAACTCTTCTTAAAGACTTGTTTCTATCAAGGGAGGAGCTTGGACAACTTTGATTGATTGAATACACGTGAAACAGAAAAAAAGAAGAAGGAAATATCGCAACTTGCTGTGGAGGAAAAAACCAAGTTTATTCTCGAATTTTCTTTGCTCTACTATGTATAAAAGGGTTGGTTAGAGTCCTAGGAAGGTAAGGAAGAAGTTGGGGGAAGTTTAGAGCCTTAGAGGAGCTAGAAAAATCATTGGAGAAATCACGTTTCTGCTGGTGCAAACTGTGTTGGAGAAGACGAAGAACATAAACAGCAAAAAAAGAAAGTCGCAGATTCTGTGACCGTAACTTTCAAATTTTAAACCTTTTGTAACAATTTTTCCAACAGTTATCTTCAGTTCACAACGGTTTCTCTGTAGAAATAGGTTCTGTAACAATTATATTAGTTACAGAACCCGCTGTTTAGAATTTTCACTCTTTTAATCAACTTTTGAAAACCAAAGATGTATTTTGAGCAAGAGATTAATATGAGGAGCTAAACCCCTTAGCCGAGGCGACGGAGGAAGCCATTGTTCCATGAAAAGTGGTATAATTCTTTTTTTATTATTTATTGCAATTATTTTATATGATTTTTTGCATAGAATTTAAAAGAAAAATTGGTTTTTATTGAGTAGTTGTGAAGTGTTTTTATGGGACATGCTTGGTTTTAATACTTTTGATGTTTCATGCTTCGTGCTTACAATTATTACTTCAAGAACCATATTAGAGGCAAATATTAGAGTCAACTTAAAGAAAAATATTGCATGAATATTGATTAGAATTTATCAAATAATTGGTCAATGGTGGAATCCAAAGTCTCGGTGTCTTTTTTATAATTTGATACAATTTTATTTTAGTTAATTTGAGTCTAAAAGAATCCTTCACAAGTTCGGGCATCGAACCTTTTCACCACTATTTTTACTACAATTAAAACTCACATCACAAGATTTTGTTAACGAGGAAACTGCAAATGCATAAAAATCCCAGGACCTAGTCCAGAATTGAATACCCTCATAATTAAGCCGCTATACAAAATATACACCAACTTCGTATAGTTGAGACCAAGCAACTACCCCTAGTTCACTCAGTTTCCTAAGTATCCCTGTGCTTTCGACTTCGATGAGTCACGCACTGGTAAAATTCCTTTTGACCGTATTCCAAACAGTAAAGGAACAACCAATCTGTTTGGTAACATCTCTATTGATTCTTTAAGATAAAGATATCTTAAGTCATACGCAAAGGCTCTTCCGTTTGATCTAATAAACTCCTTTGTCTGGTTAGATCAATCTATACAATAACTACCAAAGTAGTTAAATTTAGATTCACAATCAATCAGTATAGATTTCAAACAAAAACTGTAAACCGATGCCAATCTCACGCAACTAATCAATTGAAATCCGATTCTATTTGGATCCCACCCGATCAAGGTTTGTGCACACACAAAGATATGAAAACCATTAAAAAATCTTCTTTGCCTCCAAATCTTCTTTAATCTTCAATAATAACCTGCACAACACCACTTGAGTCTCTTGTGATCACTCACACACAGAACGGAGTCTGTTAACAATGGATTATCACAAGATGTCTTTAGATCTAACAACAATTCTAAAGATCCTTTCAATACTTCGATCTAGTTTGAGTGAATCTTATATCAGAATAGAATATTCTCAAGAATAAACAAACTAGGTGCAATCAAAGTTTCAACAACCGTTAGTCAATCAAATCAATCGAAAACTAATAACACTATAATTATCTAGTTTCTCACCAAAGGTACTCGTAGAGCTTCTTGATCCCACTTAAGTCTTTAAACGAGCGGTCGTAAGAGATTTCACCTAATTAGGATACTTTCTTCTCCGATTAGACGGCTCCAACAGAAACAACAAGAAATGAAGTTAGCCTGGCTCTAAGGATAGTTTGCTAGAAATGCAAACTTAGGTATTTATAGACCAAGGATGTTTGGACATCAAGGAATTTCCAAAACGGAAAATATTCTCAAGATATGCAATGAATGGAAAATTTTGGTTTTCCTAATTCCAATAAATGTTTGTCCAATATTTCCGAAATCTCTCAATAGAAAATCTCCAATTAGTAAATGCACATTACTAATTTTTATTCTCTAGAGATATTCATTTAATTGCTAGTAATTAAAGCATATAAAACCAAAAACCTTAATTAAAAGATTCTTAATTTATCTCGGATCTCCTTGAGTATTAAGGAATATCTTTGAACAATAAATGATAAGAGTTATTGTACGTGTTCAAAGTATGTTGACATCTTTTCACTGTAAATCCTTATTCATATTCACATGGATTTATATTCTTGGAATTGGTTATACCACACTTCCAAACAAGTTTAGAATTGGTTTTCCTGTATTCCAGACAACTATGTGATTGATCAAATATCAAAGCACATACATGGGTTCAATAGGTTCTACCAATCACTAGGATCGGTTATACCTTATTATGAAAATAATTGTGATCGGTCACACCAGTCACTAGGATCGGTTACACCAGTTACAAGGATAGGTTCCATATTACCATGGTATTGCTTGTGATCGGTCACACCAGTTACCAGGACCGGTTAGACCTGTGATAAGGACCGGTTACCAATTACAAGGATTGATTACATAACACTTGTGATCGGTCACACCAATTACTAGGATCGGTCACACCAATTACATAGTTCGATCATACCATCACATGGTGATTACTTAGGATCAGTTACACCAGCTAATGGATGTACTTCCTTTAAACAAATGTAAAACATTGTTTCCTAGGATGCAATCTTCACCATAACCCATCCACATAATCATAACAGTATATACAAGATTATGTCGATGTCATATCTACAAAGTTTAAAAGATAAGCGTTATAAACACAAAATTGGTCAATTAACCCAATAACAGCAATTCCTTGGTGAAAATGACATGTAAAATTTGATACTGTTTAAATGGATAGGAATGTAAAAAGAGACAGGATGTAAACAGTTTCATCCTACCCATTTTCGAATACTTTTTCTTATTTTTAATTTACATCAGGATGCATCAAGTTTCACCCTCGCTATTTTTTAAGTTTAAGCCAGGATGAATCTAGATTCATTCTTGCTTTTTTTTTGTGTCCATTTCACCCATACTAATTTTTACTCGTCCATTAAAACCATGTTTTAAAAATATTTGGGCAATTGACCCAATTTCTCAAAATTATACAATATGTACAGTATATACAGCTTAGCATTAATGTTTTCAATATAGCACGACTTCAAATCTACGTTAGGAATGAAACATTTCAATTCAATATTACTAACCTCAAGTGGAAGGATGATGTCGTCGTTGTAGTTCGTTACTTCTTCACATTCTTCAGGTCTTTAGAGTAATACTTGTATGTATCAACATTCCTAGACTTTCTAGTCTAACCTAAACGAAATTGACTCTGGTATATAATCAAGCGACTTTAGATGAGTTTTAACACACTAAAATATGACAACCAAACTTGACATACCAACGCTTGGTGAGTTCAACCGAGCTATGCTCTAACAACACCAATAATGATAGCAACAAAAAGAATTATACCAAAGCCGACAATATTGTATTCTAGAGGTTTATTGAATCTAATTGGTCAAGCTAATGGTTCAAATTCACCAAGTTATCATATCTGTATCCATATCAAATCCTGTTTCTACAACTCTGCCACTTCTCCGATCATGTTGTTTACCTATCAGTCTGTTTAGGTAAATTTTAGTTAATTTGCTAGGTACGAACTATAATATTCTCTCTTAAGAAGTATGATGGTCTAGTTCGGCTCTTTCTAATTGTTTCTCCAACTAGATTCACCAAAAATATCTTCGCTTGAGTAAGACCTCACTTTTCTGTCATAGTTTAAAATGGTATATCGAATTTGTGATTCATGTAGCCCATTACTGTTGGCCAATCTATGGGTATTTGGATTGAAGTTTGCTTGTGTGGTTGATACTTTAACAATGTTTCTCCTTGAGCCTGATACTGTGTTTTGGTGGTTTCTGGCTGAGCATGGTCGTGACAGTTAGTTCGGGCTTGTAATTTCTAGAGATGTTGTAGATGTGGAGGCCATGAAGAAGTAAACCAGCCCACAGTGCAAAAGTCTTCCTAGTAACCTTTTGTAATTTTATTTATTGATGTTGTCCTCTTGGATGTTGTTTGGATAAATAATTCATATGAAATTGCATTTTTACAATATATGTCAATTTATTTTGAAGTTAAAAGTGTTCTTAACTTTTATTTACAATTTAAGCAACATAAGAAAATACTATTTATATAAATAATTATTAAAAAGAATATATATTGGATGCCAATTCCATTGTGGGGTAACTGACAGGTGATGCCGTCAGTAATTATTGACATGTTAAGCTCGTAGTTTATTTCTGATAATTATTGACATTGCGTCACTATCAATTATGTTTTTCACACCTTAAAAAACATAATTGCGTCACGTTAATAATCTCTATTAACGACGGATCCAGTCTGTAGAAAAAGGTGATTTCTGGCCTAGTGTCTATTGTCAAGGTGAGACTGGGATGGTTTCTTTTGTTTCTCAAAATCTTATTTGGTTGTCGTTGGCTCAAAGGCCTATGATGTTTTGTAGTATAGATTTTATAACTCATGGAACTTTACCTACTTATATTTTATAATAAGGCTGACATATCTCATTGGACATAAATTAATTGGTTTAATGATATGTTAGTTATAATTCATCTAATTTATAGGGAGGTAGTCAAATGAGATTTCAAATGACTACCGGAGAGTTTTCAAATCTACTGTTATTCCATTGAGACTTTTGTGGAGTCTCTTAATGTCTCTTGTTAATGGTTAGAGACTTTTTAAGTCATTTAAATTTTATGAAACTTCATGCTATTGGATTAGGATTTCATAAGAGTCACTCCAACACCCTTGTTATTGGAAGGAGATATGAAAGTCATTGATTTGTTGTTTCAGAGATTTTGAGAGACTTTTTTTTAATGAAAATAGGCATGGTAAAAATCTCTCTCCCAAAAGATGATATTTTGGGGGACTTGGAAATTTTGGGAATGTTTGTTTTGGAGAGTAAACCAATTATTCTTTTGTTGGTTTGAGCGAATGATTAAGGAACGAGGCATTTGAGCAGTAAACTAGTGGCGAGATAGCATAGCAAATAATATGTCGGATGAATGGAATAAAGAGAATGAAAACTTAGACATAGGACAACGGTGAGATTTTTTTTTGACAACAAACATATATTTTACTAGGTATTCGTGGTACTTTTATTAACATTATAACGTGCATAATAAAATAATTGGTAGAAGTTTTGAATTTTTGATTAGATATTTTACACTTGTTTGCCTCTACAAATCACAAAGACTCTTTATAAATCTCATCTTTTTGTCTCTACAAATCACAAAGACTTTTTATATACTCTCAGAGAATCACTAAAAAACTCTAGATTCTCAGAGAATCTCCGGGAGTCACTCAAATAAAAAGTCTATGAAAGTTTATAGAAATCTCATTTTATTAATACCCTATTATTTTGTTGATAATATTAAAAATTTATTAAGAAACGTGGTTTTATTTTGCAAAATCATTTCTTAGTTGAGCAACTTGATCCAAGATCTAATCCCATCCCATGTTAATAATTTTCAAACTCATATATAATTTTTTTTTTTTTTTTTGGTAAACAACTCATACATTATTGTAACGGGAAGTATTAGGATAAGTCAAGTCAGATTTGGTCATCACGTACTTACCAAGTCCATATGTGTTTCCGACCAAAAAGAAAAGAAAAGAAAAGAAGTGTGTATATGTCATTTATAAATACTCCTCCTTTGTCTTTGTACTAGACACTCAAGATAATATCTGTAATAATAATTTTCATCAATAATAACAAAATCAGTGTTATAATAATCTTCTCATGGTATCACTCGGGACGATCCAACCCAAAATTTTCTAAAATCTTTCTGTCAGTTCATCGTTGCAGTTGTGATTCTATTTCCTCCCTACATCAGTTTCTCTTTTTTCTTTACCAAAATTATATTAGATCTTTCTTCTCCTACTGCTTCTACTGTTTCTATTTGTTTCTTGTATTGTTTTTTTTTTATTAATATCATTGCCGGCGATAACTAGAAGTAAGGCAAATCAAAATCAACATTCAAAGAGTGTTTGGAATCACAACAGCAACTCAAGATCTTTCGCTGCTGTTAATGGTGATTTAGGTATTAAACTTTTCATTACCTTTTAATAATATCAATAATTTAGTTTCCCAGAAATTAAATTCTTCTAATTTCTTGCTATGGAAATATCAAACTGAGTTGATCTTTATTTGCACTGATTTGATTGGTTACATTAATGGAGGGATTAAAGAACCAGTTAATTTTTTTTTAGAGTACGATATTATGATCACAAATCCTAAGTGGCTGTATTAGAGAAAAGAAGATCGGTTTGTTTGACCGATCAAAAAAAATATAATTAATACATTATTGATAGGGTAAAAGTGAGATAGGAGAAACTAGTTCTAATAAGTGTATTAAGGAGGAGAGAGAGAAATTAGGGGTCCCTTTTCAAGTACATTTCCCTTTATACTAATCTCTTTTCCATTCTTATGGATAAGTGTCTATAAACCGAACATATTAATTACCTAATACCATTTTCACTCGTTTCCATTTATCTGTTAGCTCTATACCTTTTATGAAGAGTCTCTATGTGCGTAGTTCAAGTTTTCGCCCCATTTATGAGGGACTTTTTTTGGTTGCTTTTGACGATCGCTGCTTGCTAACATCCTAAGTTATTATTGGGCTAAAGAAAGACTTCCTAACTAGAAGTTAGGACAAATTCCTCTACTTGAACCTGAATGATGTTTTGGGGACTACTCAAAAAAGGTGGGGGACTACTCTTCTATTTTAGGGTGGATATTTGAAGTAAATTTGAGCCACCCCTTAACTTAGTTTTTTTCTAATACCAAATTTGCCCTTGGTGATTAAATTAGTTAGTGTAATGGTTAATTAGTGTTAGTGTAATGATTGATTAGTGATGTTAGATTAATTAGTTGAGTGTTTTGAAAAGAATAATTTTTGAGAAGAAGGAGGTTTTGGTTTTTTTTTTTAAGATGGTTGATTTCGAAATGAGGGTTTTGGGTACTTAGGTATACTTCAAATTTAGTTAATGTTGCTTGAATTGACAAAAACTTTCAAAAAAATGAGAAATTTATAAACTGATTTCGACCATGGAAATGAAGTTCGGCTACGACATCTGAAGAACAGGTAGCCGAACTCATCTGCAAGTGTAGTTCGGCTAATGGTTCTGAAGACACAGGTAGCCGAACTCAACTTTAATGGAGTTTTTGCTTTCAGAGAAAAGTTCGGCTAGGAAAAGGAAAGTTGCGACGTAACCGAACTAAAGTTCGGCTGGGAAATTTTTTTCTCGATGTAACCGAACTCAATATATAGGTTTTCAGAAAAAAATTCGGTTAGTAGAAAAAAAAATGTGACAAAACCGAACTAAAAATTCAGCTAGGAAAAAAATGAAAAAAAGTTGCGACGTAACCGAACTAAAAGTTCGACTGGAATTTTTTTGTTTGCGAGGTAACCGAACTTTTTTCTGAAAGAAAAAACTCCATTAAAGCTGAGTTCGGCTAGTTCGACAAACTGTTTCACATAATTCCTAACCGAACTTCTCTCTGCAACTTTCATTTTCAACTCATTTTGATGATTACTTCTCATTTCTTTAACCAAAAACGAATGACAAGTAATGGGTTTGTGAGAATATCTTCGTTAATGATTTAAATTAAGCTATATACATAGAGGTGGTGGTGGTTGGTGGTGGTAGTAGTTGGAGGTGGTAGGTGATGGGCGGCGGTGGTGGTTATATATATATAGGTGGTTATTGGGTTTGTTTTAAATTAAATTAGGTTAAGGGTATGTTAGTCATTTCCACACTTTAGGACACCCTTTATAAGTATAGGGTAGACATTCCTATCACAAAGTAGTCCCCCACCTTTTTGGGATAGTCCCCAAAACATCATTCTAGGTAATTAATAATTATAGCATGCACATTTACTAAATTTCTATCGTCAACCCATCAAATTAATTGGCAATAGCCCACTACATATTAAGGCCGTAACAAAAGAACCGTGTTTTGGGGACTACCCCAAAACAGTGGGGGACTACTCTTTGATTCAAATGTCCACCCTAAATTATAAGGGGTGTCCTAAAAGATTAGGGAAGACTAATCTGCCCTTATCCTAATTAAGGTTATAACTAATCCTAATAACCCACTAATTTAACCACTACTCAGTAATCTAACCCCCAAATTAAAATCTAAAATCAGTTTCAAAACCATTTTCTTTTCTCTTCTTCTTCTTCTTCATCTTCCTCTTCTTCTTCTTCTTCTTCTTCTCCTCGTCTTCGTATACATCGTCGATTCGAAAAAAATCATCGTCGATTAATCAATCTTTTTAAACAATGCGTTCTAAGCAGACACCAAGAATTCCAGGATTGAGTCCGGGACTCGCTAGCATAGCGAATCTCCCAAATCAATTTGAAGTTGATAAACAACTTCAAGCAAAGTTGGGAGAAGAATTGAAGCATCTAACATCAACCAAGGAGTCTGATTCTATCAAAATGAAAATCCGCAGGTAATTTCCTTCATACCCATTCCTTTGAATCGTTTTCTGTTGAAAAAATCATCAAAAACCACTGAATATGAAAATTTTCGGCTAGGAGAAAATTTTAAAACCCTAGAATTTGGTAACCGAACTTTGAATATGAAGAACAGTTCGGCGAATTAGTAATTTTAAGGTAACCGAACTATGAAGTTTGGTAAGCTCGCAAAGAAAAATACGTAACCGAACTCCTTTACCTCGATAAATTTATATAGGTAACCGAACTTTCAATATGAAGAACAGTTCGGCAGTTCGGCCAATTAGTAATATTAAGGTAACCAAACTATGAAGTTCGGTAAGCTCGCAAAAAATAACGTAACCGAACTCCTTCTTTATATGAAAAATATGAGTTCGGTTACCTCGATAAATTTATATAGGTAACCGAACTTTGATAAAATATAGTTCGGTTACATCGCACTTTCTATGTGGTAACCGAACTTTGATCTGTCACATACAAACTTGTAGTTCGGTTACCTCGCAACTTATACCAGATAACCGAACTTTAGTCTGTTAACATTTTGTGTTTGATGTAATCCCATATTCATCTTTATTTGATAAGACAATATTCTGTTTAGCTAATAATGTGGTTTTCATTCGTTAGGAACAAAGGGAAAAAATCTAATCCCTACGTAGCCGAAGATTTGAGAACTC
Source organism: Papaver atlanticum (assembly GCA_023531105.1). NCBI lineage: Eukaryota > Viridiplantae > Streptophyta > Magnoliopsida > Ranunculales > Papaveraceae > Papaver > Papaver atlanticum. The sequence continues at coordinate 581,378 of JAJJMB010009331.1, read as the reverse complement.
CAACCCCTCGCGGTAGGATACACTTGGATTTCCGAAACCGTGGTACTAAAAATGCAAAACATGGAGGGGGATCATTACAGGAAGTGAACCAAGAGAATGTTCGTAATGTAATCCAAGATGTCAATCAAGAGGTGATGGAAAATACAATTGATAATGTTCTTGAAGAAGAGAATGATGATGAAGAAGAACAAGGAAATGAAGAGGTTGAACAAGAAAGAGAACACGTTGAAAATATAGACGAAGAAGAACAAGGACAGGGCAAAGAAGGAGAAGGACAAAAGGAAGAGAAGGATGAGGAAGAAGAGGGAGAGGATGAAGAGGAAGAAGAGGAGGGAGAGGAGGAAGAGGAGGAAGAGGATGAAGTGGAGGAAAAGGAAGAAGAGCAAGAAATAGTTCCTGTTAAAGAGAAAAAGAAGCGGAAGCCTCCTTGTGATAGATACTCACACATTCCCCCTGATAATTTGTGTTTGGCACCAGTGAACCCAACTTATGGTACTCCAAATGATGGAGGGGCCACATTGTTTGGCTACAAACACTCATGGGCTACGAAGATCTATGCGACAAAGGTATTCTTTAAGTTCATTCTTAACTAACAAAACGATTTTTTTTTGGGACATGTTTCGTCAAGTATTAATAGTGTTATGTTATTTTCATAGGATCATAATGATGCAGTTCGTCTTATTCGTCGTCAAAAGGCGTCCAAATGGGATCTTTCTTTGGAGTGTGATGATTTTCAAGCAAAGGTGAAACAGTGTGTGTTATGGAGAGCTATTGAGTATGCACATGTGGATTTTGACGTTGTTGCCGTATCCGCATTTCTCGAGAGGTATTATCCCGAGACATATACAATGCATCTTCCATTTAGCGATATGGGAATTACTCCCGATGATTGCTCGAGAATAACCGGCTTACCAGTAGAAGGTAAATGTCTTCGAGAAGGCTACAACCCCTCGATGCATTATGAAGCTCTTGAAGAATTGGCTCTAAAATGTCTAGGATGGGATGCAAGAAAGGCTCAATGTGAGTTTAGACGTTCTGTGAGGTCCCCTAAACGTGGCGATGAGTATAATCAAAGAGAGACAAATGGAGTCTTTAAGAAGAGGTTGAAGAAATTCAAGTTGGTAAAGTTGAAGGAAGCATTTGGAGGTACAAGAAAGAAGGTGGAGAAAGGAAAGTTGGTGATGGACCAGGAGACCCTTAGGCATCATGTCACCGCTTATTGGTTATATCAGCTAGGAACCGTCATTTTCCCCGACACTTCTGGAAATAGGGTGGATGCACATTATCTACAGCTTTTGGAGAATATCGATGAGATTAATAAATACTCTTGGGCCACTGGGGTTCTTGCTTTTGTTCTAGGAGAGATGAGCAAAGGGTCGAGGATTAAGACAAATCAAATTGGAGGTTACTTAACTCTTTTTCAGGTGACCTTTTACATTGTTAGTTAGCAAATTATTCGCCTAAATTTTATGCTTCCAAATCAATTTTCATGTATATGGATTAATATTTTCATATTTTCGCATAGGTTTGGATTTATGACCACTTCCCTTCATTGGGATTGGATAGGGAAAAGACAGCTTATCCCTATGACGAACCTACAGCGGGAAAATGGTTGTTTTTGGACGCACAAAAGAAATCTAAAGAAGAGCAGTTGACTTCGTTGAGGGAGAAATTGGATAAACTTACGGTGAACGATGTGGTATTTCACCCATACGCCGTACCCAATGATGTCTCTATAGATGAAGAAGATCTTAATGGTTTCTCTACTGTCTCGGCTTACTATGGACCAATTTGGTATCCTAATGGATACACAATATATAATCCAAGGAGAATACTAAGACAACTTTGTTGTGTCCAAATGGATCCCGACGTGGAGAATGAAAATTTCAATTTGGTGGTTCAAGGAACAAAGAACACCGAGAAATATTTTGTTCCAAAACATGAACCAACTCCTACGGTAGGACATTGGAATGCACTTCGTGACTACTACCTACCTTTAGGTGATTGTGTACCTTGTGATGGAGATGTAAATGCATGTGAAGAAGATTATACGGTGTTTTATCAAGAAATTAGTCATCCTTTTGTGATAAATAGAGAACAACAAGCTAAGACTGATAAGGCGAAGGGGAAGGCAAAGGAGAGGGAGGCTAAGAGAGCTCAGAAGGAGATGCCTATTTGTGGAGAAGAAAATCAAAAGTTATGGGATAATGTGGTAAGAAAATGTCTTCTCTTATACTTCCTTGTTGTTTGAAAGTATTGAAAATATATTTACTTATGCTTTAAATTGGAATCAGGTGAAGAAGGGTACGAAATTGTTGAAGAAATTGATGGCTAAAATCCGCAGTGGAGAGCTGATGTCGACTAAGGAACAAACCTACTACTACGGCGAGTGGGATGGTCTTATAACTAGAAGAATGAAGGAGCCAAGTAGGTCTAAGCAATTGAAGAGGGGTCGACAACAAGGAGAATGTTCAAGTCGCGCTGTGGAGGAAACCGGTCTAGTAAATGAAACCCCAAGTGATGAGGAAGGTCAACCTAAAACTCGTGGTAAACAAGGAAGTGGTAAAAGGGGTCGTCGTGGTGGTCGTTAGTGATTTAGTATGGTTTAATTTCGTATGTTTGTGTGTTTTAAACAATTAGTTAAGGATTTCGTAGTTTGGTATGTATAACAACTTTTATATTTGTTTTAGAACCTTGTTTTTAATTTTAATTGGTTTGTGTTTTCAATTTTATATGAAAGAAATTTTGAATACATGGTGTTTTTCGGCAACCTCAAATTTAAACACAGCTAAAGTTCGGTTACCTGTAACTAATTAATGGTCACAGAACTGATTTTTCGGCGAACAGCTAAATACTACAAGGTTGCCGAAGACAGAGTTCGGTGACCTCGCAACATTTAAACTGGTTGCCGAAATCTCCCCTGAGGCTTCAGGTAAAACGTTCGGTTACCTAAATTTCTAGCTTGTAACCGAACTTTATAGTTCGGTTAGCAAAGCATAATATCAATGGTTGCCGAAACTTTCTCTGAAGACTCAAATAAAACATGAGTTCGGGAACCTGTATTATTTTTGCAGGTAACCGAACTTAAGTTAACTTTGGTACCAACCAGGAAGTGAAGTATCCCCCCACCTAGTTCAAATTTCCTACCAAAAATGAAGGAGTAGTCCCCCACCTAGTTCGGTGACTTCGCAACATTTAAACTGGTTGCCGAAATCTCCCCTGAGGCTTAAGGTAAAAAGTTCGGTTACCTAAATTTCTAGCTTGTAACCGAACTTTATAGTTCGGTTAGGAAAGTATAATATCAATGGTTGCCGAAACTTTCTCTGAAGACTCTGAAGACTCATATAAAACATGAGTTCGGTAAACTGTATTTTTTAACCAGGTAACCGAACACTAGTTCGGTTACCTGCAGAAAAATACATGTTGCCGAACTATTATCTGTCAACTCAATAGAATACTAGCATTAACTCGATAATGAATACCATACTTCAAAAAACATAGTATTACATTGATAAGCATACTTAGTTCCATTGCATGTGTCATTTAATCATCATCAAGTGAAATTTGACCTTCATGTACAATTTCGTCAGATTTCGACAAAGCTTTCCACATCTCCATGTTATGTTCATACATAATACACCAACTCAACATTATATTGGAGTTAAAGGAAGGCCAATAAGAGTTTCCGGATATTGGAGGCAGTGGAAAATCGGGTTTTAAACGAAGGCCTATAAAGTGGTTGTTGTTAGTCAATGCCATCACACATCTCCTTCGTTTGAGTTGCTCGACACATACGGTTGTTTTCGGGGTGAAGGTGAAACTAGCATACTTTGAGAAATAATGAACCACACAATTAAAAGCCTCGGCGATTAAGTGTCCACATATCGGTATGCTCATCCAATAATCCCTTGTGATTGGATGGCCCCCATGAAGACGACGTTGATACTTAACAAATTGCTCATTGAGACTACCCAACCCATCGCACAACATTGTCTTGTAAAATGCTGGATTCTCCTTTAGTTTGGACAACAACCTTTTCCTTATATGAGTGATTGCACACCCATTATTTAGCTTGGCACCTTCGATGAAAGGCCCAAGTTGCTGATTGACAACATGAAAACCACAATTACCATCCAGAGGAACGTCGTCGGTGGATATAACGTATTCTCTAATGTATAGAGGTAGATCATTCAAATAGTCTTTACTTGGAGCATCAAGCTTCACGTCTAGGGAAGATGGTTGGATAGGGCAAATTGGAGACTTAAGCTTCACGTCGCCGGAAGATGGTTGGCTTGGTTGTGATGGACACATCGTACCTTTTTTCTTCAAATCTCGCTCAATTGTTTCTCCTTTCTCCTCAATACTCCTACCCCTTTTCTTGGTTTGCTCCAAGTACATTTCCGCGGTATACTCATGGGCCGAAGGATCTCTAGTAAATGGGGTTTGCTCACTTTTCTTCTTACGTAACACCTTTGCATATTCTCTTAGTTGTTTTTTAGTTTCTTTTTTGCTTGGCCTACCTTTGCGTTTGCCTTTTGACGGTTCATAAACATTCTCCGAAGTTTGTGGATATATGATTTTCCTCATGTCATCCCAAAATATTTGTTTTTGGAGCTTGTTCATGCCACGATACATCTCTAGTACGGTTCTACCCATGTCGTTATCACCAAACTCCTCTCCGGCTTCTTCTCCCTTTGGAGGAGGGATGAAACTTAGATGCTTCCAATATGGATCAATGTCGCTTAAAGGGATTACGCCATGCTCGTAGTTGATTATCATATGGAGACAAGGGAGTCGCATAGACTTCTTCATGTTACATACACACACCTCATCCCTCTTGGTTTCCCACTTATCAATCAACTCGACTTCTATAATCAACAACTTCATACATTGCCGAGATACGTTGTAATGGATTCCCTTGAACAATGGGTGGTCGGCGTATTTTCCGGTCATTTTGAATATACGGCTTTTTTGGAACTTCTCTTTAATTGTATCAATGTCGCGCTTGAAGTAATTTTCCATAGCATTCCACACGGTTACGAAATTATCAACACATCCAAAGAGATTCTTCTTAAACCGATGGTGAGCCGACTCTACTAAACTTGTCGCTTGATTTCCCAAGTGTTTATATTGGTTGGTATAGGCATTAACGAACCTCTCTTTGTGTGGTTCCAACCATTGGCGAAGAACATATGATACAACACCGGGAGAATCGGGAGCATCCCAATGGGCGATAAACTCCGCAAGATTTAGATGATACTCTTCCTCGGTAAGATACCAACACAACGATTCCCATTCACTGTTGAAAGCAACCCATTTAGCGTAATTTATAGCTTTTTTTTTTTTCAATTTCCTCTTTTGCATCCGCTCGTTCATGTTCCGGTAGCATCTTAATCTCTTCATATCCTTTTTTCTTGGATGGACAAATTATTGGCTTGCACCTATTTATCAAATTACACCATATATGGAATGTACAAAGCATATTGTGTGCTAATGGAAACACTACCTCTATTGCATTCATCAATGCAACTTCATTGTCGGTCACTATAACCCCGGGAATATCATCACCTCGGAAGATTTCCTTAACTTGTTGTAGTGCCCAAATGTAACTAGGTTCTTGCTCGTCCCTTAAAAAACAAAACGCCACGGTAAACGGTGAATGCGTCGAAGTACGCCCAACAATATTCAACAATGGCATGTCGTACTTGTTCGTCTTATAAGTACAATCCATTATGAGAACTTCATGAAAGCATTGAGCCAATTGAACACTCGTTAGATGCGCAATGAAGAGTTGTGTTATCTCTCCGTCCGAATCCACATCCTTTTGAACCGCGTAGTCTTTCTCTTTGGCCAAAAAAAACAATTGTTGCATCACTTGTCTATCTCTCCATTCCTTCTTTCTAATTGTCACTATTGCATTATAAATGGTGGACAAAGATGAGTGGTTATCCATGTTATCCTCCTTTAGTATTTGGAGCATTTGAATCGGTGTAAGATCCATTTTCCTCATTTTAGCTACCTTGTCCATCTCTTCAGGAGTTAGCTTGGCCGCCATGAAATGTCCTTCAAGATGCTCCGGACGAGGGTGGTTATGACAACCTTCCATAACCTTGTAGAGAACCCATCCACCCAATTCTTTGTTGTAATTAAATGCAAGCTTGAATGGGCATTTAATCTTCTTTGAGAAAGTTTTGTTCTTCCTATTTGTCTTTCCTTTATAAACATAACCCTTCCTCTTGTGGCTTTTATCGGGATCACCGCTTCTCTCACACACCATTTCAAAACGGGTTTTGCTTTCTCTCCCATTCAATACTAATACGCACATGTCTTTTAGTGCATGTTGTCTAGCCCAACTCTTAGCCTTTAAAGGACTTTTGAATACCAAGTCATTCATGTTGTGATGGGATGTGTCATCGTACAAAATATCAACAGGGGTAGGTTGATTTTCCATTGGTTGTATTGGATCAGATGCAACCTACGAGTAATAGCACAACGTCAATACCAACTAAAAATAAGAAATACTTATATTTTCGGCAATGTAAACATAATATGCGACTCTGCCGAACAAAAAGTTCGGTTATGAACAAAAATTTTGCGACCTTGCCGAACCTATTCTTTGGAAATTTCAATACTATAGTTCGGCAACATAATTAATACAATCGACCAAACCGAACTATGGAGTTCGGTTATCTATTCAATGAAGGTGATTTGCGATCTTTCCGAACATAAAGTTCGGTAACAAAAGGAATAAACTAGACTGAACCGAACCATTAACTGTATACTCTATAAACTTAGTTCGGCAACGTTTTCTGTAAAAAGATAACCGAACTCTCAAAAACTTCCATTAAAACAGAGTTCGGTTACCTGCGTATGCTGAAATGAGTAACCGAACTGCACATACAGGAGAGTTCGGCTACCTGTTTTGGAAGAATTGCTAACCGAACTACTATCACCTAGCCGAAATTTCTTCCTGAAATTTACGATTTGGCCAATTTTTTGCACAATTCAAGCTACATTAACTCAATTTGAGACATACCTGAGTAACCATAACTTCATCTTCTGGTTGTGGCTGATAAAATTCATCATTTGGGTCGTTAGCTTGAGTTTGGGGAAAAAAGCATTCATCATCTAAGAAATAACTCATACCCGGATCGTTAGAAGTATTGACAAATAGTTTAGGAGATGAAAGAGGTTCTGATTCTGAGGAGGAATCATCACATGAATCACTCATATCATATTTACTAAACTCAAAATAATTTTTTGTAGGTTCTTCCCTATTTTTCTTCATCTTTTCTTCTTCTTCTTCTTCTTCTTCTTCATCTCATTCTAACAAAACTATCCTATTAATAACTCACTAATCACTAACTAATCACTAATCACTAACTAATCACTAATCAATCATTACACTAATACTAATTAATCATTAAACTAACTAAAACAAGGGTAAATTTGGTATTAAAAAAAAAATTGGATAAGGGGTAACCCAAAACTACTTCAAATGTCCACCTCCAAATTGGAAGAGTAGTCCCCACCAAAAATGGGTAGTGCCCAAAAGATGTTTCTAACAAAAAGTTGTGTTATTTGGTCGACCGAAAGAGAGACCAACTTAAGTATATGTAGGAATAGAAATTTTGTCAGTCACGCAACCCGATTGAGTAGGAAATGATTGATATTCAGTCACACCCGACTATAGTTAAACACTATCACTTCAACTAACAGCATCTCCGATTGAACTTGGTGTGCATTTTTCAATGGAATTTGTTTTTTTCTTGTGTGACCAAATTTTCCATAATTCGAGGAGATTAAAGAAAAACATTTCCAATCCCCGACCACAAATCGTATTTTTTTAGTTTTGAACTTTTTAAATCATTGATTCAAATTATATATCTAACTATAATCATGGATAATGATAAGTAGGATGTTCACATCCTCTAAGAGAACCTCTAAAACTAGAGGATAGCTTTGAGGATGTCTACATAATTACCAGACACATCATCTTTACTTTCTTCTTTCACATTCCCATTGGAGATAATATTTTGGTTAAATCATTGAAAATCTTATGTGGCCTTATTTTTAGGATATTTTTAATGTCTCATAGGAGATGCTCTAAAACTGAGTTGGTGGTCAATTATTTCGACCTAAAAATTTCAAAAAACCGTGATTCATTCGAATTTGCAACGGTTTTATTCAATTCGATCAAATTGGATTGAAATCAATCATCTTTTCATAAAATCAATTTTTGGGGTCTCCAATTATATAGTTCATTAAATCGAATGGATCCCATCAATTTCACCTTCAATTTCTTCAGATCAAAACAAAATCGAAAATGTAGGGTGTTAAAAAAAAAGAAACAATTAGCAACAGATATATACATTGCTAAAAAAAAATCCCGTCATAAACTAGAAGATTTTTGTTTCAATAAAATAGGATCGAATTCGTATTCTAGTCTTTATCATTACTTTTAGTCCAGTAACAACAAAAAATTAAACTTATACGAACTAATTAAAATTGTTGTTTTGTCGAAGAAAGATTAGAACTCGGTTATTTAATAATTTTTCTACAAATTTGATTGGATATAACTAATTGATTTGACCCTTTTCTGAAAAGAGTTTCTTTTTCTAGCTATCTAAAAAAAGGAATATATACACTTATAGGTCTGTTCTGGACCCTCGTTTTCATTTCTAAACCTCTTTTTTTATTTCTTACAAATCTAAGCCTATCAAACGGATTCCATCCACTTTTGTTATCTCAGTCAATTTATCGCGTTGACTCGTCAATTTCTCGTCAAAATATCATTCATCGATATATCGTGGGTGTGCGAAGATTACTAAAATGACCTTCTCATACATGTGTCAATCACATAAGATCTATCGCCCACGTGTGTTTATCTGAATGCATAATCTGAGTTCTTAGACACCTCGATGATTATTAAACGGCTAGGATGGATGTTCATTGTTATTATCGACAGACGTGGCATAGCGCGGGAAGCTGTAAGGAATAAGAGAAGAAAGAGAGATCGAAATCCATTCATTTTGTTCCTTCTTGTCTCTTGTTCTTTAGAGAGGGTTTTATTATCTGCTAAAATCTGTTCTTCAGAGAGGGTTTTGTCATAATAAAAAGGGAATTTAGTGAAACAGTGTTTTGATTAGGAGAGATTCAAACATTGAATTGAAGATTTTCTGGTGGTGAAGATGCCGAGACGAAAGAAACGTTCTACAGAGAGGTAAGAAAAAACCCTAATCTGATTTTAACGTTTCAGTGTTGATTGTATAATCATGATATACATTATGGGTTTTGTTTCTAGGGTTGGTGGTGATTAGATTTTTTAGGGTTTGTCTGTGATTATATTCTATAGATTTTCTAGGGTTTTCTCTGCTTATAATTTATGATTTTTTGGGGTTTGTTTGCTGATTATTCTTTATCAATGTTCGAATTTGTTCTGCTGATAATGAAGAGACTAGGTTTTCGATAATATGTTGTTAATTTCAAAAATGGGTTTTGATATTATTATTTGAAATTAATTTTTCTAGGGTTTTTTATGGTTTGTGTGATAGTGATTTAGATAGGGTTTTCCAGAATTTGTCTGATATACTTTGTTGTTCTTAATTGTAGAAAGCAAGTGGTTCAAGAGGCTATAAATGAGGTTCAACATGACATGTTTCCACCCAGAGATATTAAGGTTAAGGATGCAATCAACACTGCAATGTGTTTTGAGTTTAGGGTTTGTCAAGAGTAGACATGGGTGTGAATCAGTTAAAGTCTAGGATTAGTCCTATGTTGAGATTAACCAGTAGGGAGACATTGGACATTCTATGGTTTGGTTATCCATGCTTACCATTATCCATAATTTGTGATCAAGAGTTTTGGTTGTTATGGGAAAATGTAATTCAAGATAAAAATGGTTGGATTACATTGCATTTGCAAGTAATGCCAATAGATGAGAATGGTGAGATATCTCAGATTACTGCAGAGCCTCCTCCACCTCAGTTGACACCCAAGAAGAATGTGACTCCAAAGAAACTAGTCTCTAAGACTCCAAATAAACCAGTTGGTTGTAGTAGTTCAACACCCAAGACTGTAACAAAGAGATCTAAGGATGGAAACACAGTAAGAAGAAGTCCAAGAATAGCTAGGATCTAGAAGAAGAATCCTACAAGAATGTTCATTGATTTAGATTATGTTGATGATGAAGATGTTTATGTTCCAGATTTTACTCAACAAACACAAGCTAGTGTAGCTGAGAACAATCCTTTTTGGAACCTTAAGAACACACAGAAGCTAGTGTAGCTGAACTTGAAGAATTGACTCAACACACAAATGCTGGTGTAGCTGAACAAGTTGATGAGATACCTGAATTTGAGGAACCTTTCAATCATGTAGTTGTTTGCAGTGGCAGTTGAGGGGATTTCCTTACTCAATCTTGTAAACTGACAATTTGTTATGGACTTGTTTGTTTTCATGTTGTAGCTACTGTGACCCTGTGTACAGTGTGGATTATTACAGAAAGACATGCTTCAGAGTTTGAACCATTGTCAGCTGAAATTGACTGGGTAAGAGCAAACATTTTATTGTATTATTAAAAAGCAATTATATTGATTATTGTGCAATAAATATAGAATAATAACAAAGATTCTTTTATGGTTTCATACATGCTTTATATAGTACACAACCTGGTTTCATATCTTAACTCATAACACTTAACTCATATCTTCTCCTTCTTTCTTTGTGCAGAAAATATTGGTAGAATTCATTAATTCTCCTGTTATCATAAGGAAAACTGGAAGACCAAGAATTCCTTCTTATGATGAAGCTCATCATGTGAAGAAAATGATGAAATGTAAGAAGTGTGGAGTTTCAGGTCACTATGAAAAGACCTGTGCTGGTAAGCAATACTTGGGATACTTTGTTCATGTCTAAAGAAATTGTCTGGATCAATTTTGCTCTTTACAGATACTAATCTATCAAAGTTACCCTTGAAGTACTTAGTGCCCCAAACTGCAGCTTGTGAGTAACTAGCGGTTCCGTTATTCGATTGACCCAAATCAAGATCTAAATAATTCACATATGCTGCTCTTGGATTCTTAGAAACGTAAGGAGTCATGAATTCGTACGTTCTTCGCAGTTGATTAATATACTTCTCGGATTCGGAAACCTGGTTTTCGTCCCAGTTAGCGAAGTAAAAAATGTCGAATAAGACTCCATCTCTATGCGGGAATGGGGTTTCAGATTCCGAAATCTCGCTCATTCTTCCACCAAAAGGCATTAAAGACATACCAGTGTGACCATCCTTTTGTAATCTTTCCCATATCAATTCTAGGCCAGCATGTGATATGGGTTGTCTGACATAATCAGACTTACCCTTATAGAATAATTTCTCTTGATCAGACATATTGTCTAAAATATCAGTTGAGCTGTTAGCAGGAAATCCACCCAAGAAGAGCACAGATTGAATCCATCTCATTTCGATGAAATCATTACTATCTAAACCCAACTCAGGAAACCTCTCATTCATCACAATTTTAAGCTCCTTAGCATCCCCAAGAAACAAGGATCTAAATGTGGCTACCATTGGACTATTATCGTCTTGTACCCCATGTTCCGACATGCCTATCATGACAAATATAAAGAGCTCTTGAGGAAGCATGTGCGCAACATTTTGCCATTTATGCACAAGTGAAATTGCTCCTTCTGCTAAGGTTTTTTCTACTGAGAAAATAGTGACTGTAGGAGGAACCGGTACTAATTTAATCTTCCATGAAAGAACAATCCCAAAGCAACCTCCACCCCCACCCCGAATAGCCCAAAAAAAGTCTTCTCCCATAGATTTTTTATCGAGTATTCTACCATAAACATCCACTACTCGAGCATCGATGACATTATCGCTCGCAGTACCGTATTTCCGTAACATAGACCCGTATCCACCTCCACTAAAGTGCCCACCTGTACCTACAGCTGCCCAAAGCCCTGCAGGGAATCCGAGAGTGTTACTTTTCTCGGAAATTCTGTAATTGAGTTCGCCTATGGTTGCACCAGACTGTACCCATGCTACTTCATCCTTCACATCCACATTAATTTCTCGGAGATTGAACAAATCAACAACAATGAAAGGCACGTCTGCTGTGTATGAAAGTCCTTCAAAGTCATGACCACCGCTTCGAACTCGGATATGAATTCCATGCTTCCTAGAACAAATCACAATTGTTTGAACATGGGATTCTTCCAGGGGTGTTACTATAAGAAAGGGTTTAGGAGTGGTGGATGAATTGAATCTTAGGACTCCTATTTTTGTTTGCAGGATAGATGAATAACTAGGATTTTCTGTGGTGTAAATTGGGATCAATGTATTAGAATAAAGAGACATGCATTCAAGAAAATCACCATGAGTTGAAGTAGCAACCGAACTCGAGAACACAATGAAAGATGACAATAATGAAAGTAATAGTAGGGAATATCTTAATGAAGTGGTGGTACTCATGTTTGCTTGTTATAGATTCATGTGAATGTAAAGTATATAGTATAAACTGATATTATATATATAGTGTGATTAACTTGACCATCAATGTGGTCAACAATTATGATTTCAAATTTGACTGCCAAAGTCATATTTGAATAGTTCTACGGAGACTAGCTATTTTTTTGATATTGATAGAGTATTATCATTTAAATGATTTTGTATGTTCATTGCATGTAGAAAATTCAACAATTATTTTCTTCGTTGAAAAAATTGCTTAGTATGGTGACCACGTGATATCTTTAATCTCGTGGGCACTTGCTGTTTTGCCCGTCAAAATCACTCACAGTTTAACAGCAAAGCCCACGCTTTTTCTGTGGTCGTGGCAAAGTGTTCCAAAATTATAAATAACCAGAAATCATCTCAGTCTCATTCAAACCAACAACAACTTATTTTTTTTAAGCAAGTAAAAAAATCAGCTTACATTGCTAGAGAGAAAAATGGAACAAGTTAGCCAGATTGATCAAGAAACTCAAGCAATAATTTGGAAACAAATTTATGGTTTTGCGGAATCATTAGTTCTCAAATGTGCAGTTCAATTAGAGATTGCAGATACTATTCATAACCATGGTACACCCATTTCTTTATCTGAATTAGCTTCTAAACTTCCAATTCCTCAACCCGTTAACTTGGATCGTTTAAACCGAGTTATGCGTTACTTAGTTGATATGAAACTCTTCCACAAAGTAGAGGAGACATACTCATTAGCTCCACCGGCAAAATATTTGATAAGAGGGACTGAACACTCGATGGTGCCTTCAATTTTAGGCATAATTGATGAAGATTTGTTTGCTCCATGGCATATCATAAAAGACAGTTTAACTGGCAACTGTAACATATTTGAGAAAGCGTTGGGAAAGACCTATGCTGATTATATGGGTGGAAATGCTGAAATGAATCAAATTTATAATGAAGCTATGGCTTTCGACAGTGGATTACTTTCTTCAGCTTTGGTTAATGAATGCAAAAGTGCATTCAGTGATGGAATTCAAACACTAGTCGATGTTGGTGGTGGTACTGGTACCGCGGTCACAGCAATTTCGAAAGCGTTCCCAAATATTAAATGCTCACTCTATGATCTTCCTCATGTTATAGCTGATTCTCCTGAGATTCCAACTATTACTAAAATCTCAGGAGATATGTTCAAGTCTATTCCTAGTGCTGATGCCATTTTCATGAAGGTAGCTACTCCTGTTAGTTATTATTAATATTATCATTATTATTATTTTTTTATTTTTTTTACTCCCGGCCAACTGAGCTAGTCCCAGTAGGTTAGTCTAGGTAAGCCAGTGTGATCTGAACTTCTTATTTATGTAAAATCTTTCAGAACGTCCTTCACGATTGGAGCGATGACGAATGTATTCTAATTCTAAAGGGGTGCAAAAAAGCAGTGTCACCAGGAGGGAAGATTATTATCGTTGAAATGGTACTGGATGCAGACTCGGTTCATCCATATTCAAAACTTAGACTCACATCTGATATAGATATGATGGTTAACAATGGAGGAAAAGAGAGAACTGAAGAAGAATGGAATAAACTTATTGAGGCATCGGGTTTTGTAAGCTACAAAATCACTCAATTGTCAGCAGGTTTTGCAGCTCAATCTGTAATTGAGGTGTATTGATGAAGTAGAAAGATCGGGGTTTAGCCTATTTGGAGATGGAGACTTGGTTGAACAAAAATGCTCCATTATGTTGGGCTATGACCCAATGATTATAGCCGTTCCAATTCGAGTTTATATTTGCAAGTTTTTATCTTCATGTTTTCAATAATTTTGAATTTGCTATTTTTAGCAAATTTCTGAGTTTCGTAATTTAAAGTTTGTGAGTGTCTAAGTTTTTGTGTTCAAGAAATCAAGGAAAATTATACTGTTTGTGATCCAAGAAGTTGTGTCGTAAAAAGAAAAATCTATGAATACAGTATAACCTAAAAATTTCATCTGACAAAAACTTCTATTGTGACCCAAGATCCATTCCAGGACTTAACATTGCTAATGAAGGATCCTAAGTTTGTCTCGTGACACTCCGTGTGAGTTGAATGATTGGATAATTTGACATTATGACCCAAAATTTGGAGTGCAAATTTGTGCACCCCTCTAAAATTGGGGTGCACATTCCCGCTTCATCTATATTGGTGGGGAAAAAACCGTTATCTCTCTTCCGCTTTAGCTTTTTTTCTTATCATATGTTATTTTCTCTCCATTTCCGTAATGTATATTTTTGTCTCTCTTCTTTCTCGTTTATTTTTCTACAACTTCATTAACATTGCAGCAAGCCAATAACGAAGGGAATAAATTTGATGTTAATTTTGCGACTGAAGAAAATAACCTCCGTGATGATATCCAGTTTGCAACGCAAAAATGATTTTTTTACATTGTTAAAGAGTGACATAGAGGACATAATGATATATAGAGAAGCTCACATCAGGAACATGTAAAACTGCTAAATTAAACTTTCTTCCAACCACTTACATGTTCCTTGTACAAATCTAGAGCTGCAAATGCCAAATTTACTGTGGGTGCAAAACACCGCACATCCGTTAGGCATGCGAAATGATCATTTATATAGCAAGCGGACCTGAACGCATATGGTATGCCCAAAATGACGAACTAGATGACGCCACCGAGTCACAACAGAAGTGTGAAGAACCGTGCGGCAGTGAAGAATCCATGCGGCTATAATAAATACCATGCGACATTGACGCGCGTCAGATCCGAAATTAGGGGCTTTATTAGCTGTCCTACACTATGTAAATTCCTATATAAGGAGCCACATACCCTTGTAAAAGGGAGAGATCTTTTAGGTGTGCTAAGGATAGATATTTAAGAGAGAGAAAGTTATTTGCTTCCCAAGTTAGGGTATGTTCTTATCATTTTTGTATTTGTTCTAAGTTTTAATAAAAGATCTTGAGTATTTCATCATGGTTTCTTAGATTACATCATAGATTATCACTAGGGTGTGGTTGTGGGATTTCCTGCAATTACATTTTGGCGCTAGAAAACAGCTCGGATGATATATCCTGTTGGTGAAGAAAACTTTTTATTTTTAGATCTTTGAAAAATACTTTTTCTTTTATCACAGGAAGATATTATTTCAAGAATTAATGGTGGGCAAGAATCTACAGCAAAACAAGTGATAGCAACTAGGAAAAGTAGAAGAATCGCAGGAAGAAGGAGGGGAGAAATTACTGAATCATCAAGGATGGGAGAAAGAAATAATCGAGGAAAGCAAGTCCAATCTCAGACCCAACAAACACAGGAGAAGAATAACACCCGTAAATATGACGAGGTAAGTGTTCATGCTACAAATACAGAGACGGTGGATGAAAACAAGCAAACAACTGGAGAGGGAGGACCACTATGTGAAAATGAAGAGAACATGACAATAACGGAGTTCCGACAAATATTAATCAAAGAAAGGAGAAGAGGAGAGGAAGCACGCGTCAGAATGACGAGATAAGATAAGAGAATATCAGGTTACAGGAGCAGAGATCACGAACCACATCAAGAGCAACACGTGCAACTCAAGATCAAGAACAAGAAGGAGCACGTCAAGGCGTAGTCGATCTAGCCGCAGGGATACTAGACTAGAAAAACTCTTAAATAACAATAACATTGTTGAGTATTTTCAGGTAGGCGATAATATACAGGAGGAGCGCGGTCATAATCGCATAGAACAACCACCAGCCGATGATAGATACGCACAACAAGGAGAATATTATCGCCATAAGAAAATCACAGAGGCCACCGACATGAACGGCAAGGCGAACATCACCGCGCATATTATGATCAGGATGATGAAACTGATGAAGGGCAGGGGAGGATGATATTACACGGTAGAGAAATGCTAAGAAATCAGCGCGACCGCACAGATGAAGCTAAAAGACATAATGATGCACAAATCAATGCAAGAAATGAAAGGAATGAAAGGGATAGACGAAGGAAAAGAAGAGAAGAGGCGGAAGAAAAAGAACTACGAGAAGCTATGCGTCAAAATAGGCATGACAACAGACTAAGGGAGGCAAGGTTGAAAAGACTTGTGCAGCAAGACGCAGACCTAATCATGAATGAAGCAATCTTAAGAGAGTTAGCAGAAGTGAGAGCAATGATGACAGCACGGAGAGATGGAGGTAGGCGACACTTAGATGAAGCCATAGAAGAAGCAGGAAAAACACCATTCGCAAGGCAGATACAAATGGCAGGAGTACCAACTAAATGCACTTTACCCGTGTTTACTAATATTTTTGACGGAACTACATGTGCAGTACAGCATACAAAGGCTTATAGCAGATCTCTATTGCAATTGGAGGACAATAATGCAGTCTTATGCAAATATTTTCCCGCCAGTCTTATGCAAATATTCAATCATCTACAAACCATATTCTTAGGAACATACATCAGTAACAACATGTTACGACCAGGAATAAAAAAGGTATTCAGCTTGCGAAGAAGGATCAACTTAACCACGCGTTGGAGAACCATGTGTAGTGAAATGGCCGGGAGAGTAGATGAACGGAATCTAATACTAGCTTTCATTAACGCACTTTTCCCAACAGATTTGTTGTATACGCAGATATTCAGGATAAAAGATACAATAACAATGACAGAGTTGCGCGAGTACCAGGAAGAGTACATCGCTCTCGAAGAAAAACAGAGAGAAATGGAATCTTATCAAGTTGCGGTCACAAACGCAAAAGAAGGGAATGCAAGCCTGCTTCCAAAGACAACAAATGCCGTTGCAAGCACATCCTAAGGGAGTCAAGAAAACATGGTGATGGAGGATAAGCAAAAACAAGTAGCCATGAGCAGTAGAGATCAGGAAATGTATGAAAGAGAATATAGAGAAAGACAATACAATAACAATACAGGTAATAAGAAGATTCCAAGGTTTGATAACCAAGCAGAAGGCTATGGAGGGAAAAAACGACACTATAATCAAGGCCCAGGAGGAAATAAAACAGTTTGGGAAGAAATAAAAATGACGCATCTAAATACCGCAATAGACAAAATCTGGGAAGCGGTAATATTAATGGAAGACATACCGTAACCGCCAAATATGGGTCACGAACCACCACCTGGATCTTCTCAGGATCCTAACACTTTAAGAGGTTAGAAGCATATTATGTTTTCCTAAAAGAGTCACACATCCATCCATCCATCTATTTGGAGCTGTTTGAGAAACTTCCGCTGAAATATCGAAAAATGTTAAAGAGACATTGGTCAGGAAAACTGGAGCAACAAAAGGTTGTTAGGTAGGAAATTGAATTGGAGCACCAACATTATACAGATCATGTATAGCAACAATAATATCGGACATTACTAACTTCATGGCCATGGGAGTACGTCGTACCAATATTTTTCATGTATCAGTTTCTTTTTGTTTTCTTTTTTGCACCACTTTTGTGTTGTTTTTGAATAGACATATCACATATGTCTGCTTGGTGGTATAGATGAGCAGATGCTTTTTCAAGCAAAAAATTCGTTTAGTTCAATATTTTTTATGAGAAAACAAATTCAATATGTTATTATGATCCAAAAACCAGGTTAAAGGAAGACAATTGTTACATAATTATGATCCAAAAACTGGGATTAAAGGAAAACAATCTTTATGAACCGGAAAATAAGATGAAGAGAACCTTGTTCTTTATATCCTAAAACCGTGTAATTCAATTATGTGCAATTCTTATTGCTCCCTGTACTACTTACTTGGATTATTTGATGTTTACTAGCTAGGATGTCTAGTGCTGAGAAAATTCGAATGGTGGTGTTCGACATGGAGCGTTGGTCTATTCCAGGGACATATGGTTTTGCTCCTGGATTCTGCCAAATTATGTGGGACATAGCGGAAAAGGATTTGCAGGCATTTGTCGACTATTTAACAATAATCAGGAAAATGGTATTCACCAAAAAACTCAAATCAATGAAAGTTGTTTTGGATAACTAAACTGCCTGTTAATATAGCCGTTCAGTCACTTGAAGCAGCATCTTGGACCCATTTTATTATTTCAGACAACATAAGGATCGATATCAATGAATTCCAAACATCAGCAGTCAATCAAAATGAGGAAATCAAACTAGTGGTAGAGGCCTCAGCAGCTGGAGCTGGCCACATTACAGCAACAGGGCTGCGCACGGTACCATGCACAGTACTAATCCATTCGATTGCCCCAAACTCCATCTTAGTAGTATTATCATTTTTACTCAAGCTTTTGAATGTGACTTCATAAGACAATTTCTGGTTTGGCAAGGCGAATATAAGTAAGCTTGGCCAAACACTGATTTTAACTGATGGTGGACTTTTTACCTTCACTCTGTAGATTCCAACTGCCAGCCTCCCAACATTAGTGACCACTCTCTTGTACTTGACAACTGAGTCATTCGGTGACTTGAAAACAACAGAGAAGGATGGGTAATTCAGATCGCCTGGACCTGCAGCCAATTTGTGTAACCCGCAATCAACCTTTCTATCCTTGATAAAGAGCGCCATTTGTTTTTGATTGTACCCCATGGAGCAGAGGAACGCTTCGTAATCACTTGGTTGAATGTCGTATACCAAACCCGGATTTAAGGCTTTGTTGGGGTCAACATGTCCAGCACCATGTTGGAATGGATTTGAAATGTTTCCAGTAGCCAGATCCGTAATTGGTTTACCTGCATTGTCTGAGTTATATGCTGTAGTCATAAGAGCAGACTTGATTGCAGCTGGAGTCCAGTTAGGATAAGCCTTCCGAAGCATTGCAGCTAATCCGGTCACGTGAGGGCATGCCATGGAGGTACCAGAAATAATGTTGAACGCGACCCGTCTTTTATCGAAATCTAAGCCTTTTGGACCAGTAGCGCCAGTCCAAGCAGCCAAGATATTAACACCTGGTGCGATAACATCCGGTTTGAGAATTTCTGGTGTTATATGGTTAGGGCCACGACTAGAAAATGAAGCAACTTTAGGAGATGAAGGAGAAGATCCAATTACGGTTCCTCTGAAGACGAATGACGCTACTGGTTTTTGTTGTGATTTAATATAGCGCACAATTGCAACCGCATCATTGAAGGTCACCTTAGCTCCTGGAATTGTAGGTGAATCAGCAGTCACTCCATCCCCGTAGTCAATCCGGTTTGCTGTAATGAATCCAACACCACCAGCTAATTTGACTGCATTTCCCTGGGCAACGGAATTACCATAACCACAGAGAACAATCTTTCCGGCGGCTTGGGTTGAATTTAGCTCCCCCTTTGCGCAAGATTCCCCAACAGCAATATCACCAGCAAAGACTAATTCTGTTTCTATGTTTTCAAGTGGCGTGCCAGAATATAATGAAACACCACTAAAAATCCTACCGTCGCCTAAAACCACATTACAGGGAAACTCTCTGTCGATTGTAGATGCTCCAACAGTTAGAAACCAAGGTGCGATATTAACGGTTGTAGAAGGACCAGGACCTGCATTGCCTGCAGCGGCAGAAACTAGTACTCCTTTCTCCACAGCACCAAATGCTGCAATTGCAATTGAATCTTGATCATACGGAACTGCTAATCCATTGGCACCAACAGAAAATGAAATCACATCCACTCCATCAGCCACAGCTTGATCCATTGCAGCCATAATATCAGCATCAGCACATCCATTACTCCAGCATATCTTGTATATGGCAATTCTGGCCTTTGCTGCCATTCCTTTTGCATCTCCAACACCGTATTCATAGAATCCAGCCTTCTTAACAACAGATCCAGCAGCGGTAGATGCTGTATGTGTGCCATGTCCTTCCGTATCTCTTGGTGATTTCGTGTCTTTCTTCTCGTTTAGCGTAACTCCTTTGTAATATGCCCGAGCACCAATTATCTTTTTGTTGCAAGAAGTGCTAGGAAAATCAGGTGCAGTCTCACAGACACCTTTCCATTTCTTCGGCACAGGATCGGTTATACCCGAGTCATTGAAACTCTGACTTTCAGGCCAGATTCCGGTATCAAGAACTCCAATGATGATGTCATTGGCGTATTTTGAGTCAGCCCATAGGCCAGAATATTCATTCAGACCAAGGAAATTTGGAGTACGAGTTGTATGGATTTGGTGAATTCGTTGAGGGAGTATCGAAAGTATTCCCGGGAAACTACGAAGATAAGAGGCTTGAGAAGGTGTGAGTCGAGCAGCGAAACCATGGGTAACATGGTTATAAGTATACATGATAACCTCTCGAGGATGGGACAACAAAGAAAGATGAGGAGGAAGAGTTTGGAGTGCTGAAGTATACCAATCAAGGTGGGATGAAAAAATGGATGGTTTGTCTAGTTTAGAGACATGAACAATGTAAGTTTCTTGTTGTTCATCATAATTATATGATGAAGATGATGATGACGATAGTGTTTGAGAAAAGGCGGAAGAAAGTAGTAGAGATAATAAAATGGTAAAGAAAGTTATGATAGAAGGAGTACTCATGATTGAGATTTGTGATTGTTTGATGCCTGGTATTCTTCATCATCATGTGGTATATATATACAAATTCTAATGCTAACTGATTATATTGAAACCATATTTTTAATTTGGGATTATTTCTAATAAATTGTGAATTTGTGATCATCATGTATGTTAATATATTCAAATATCACATGTTACTACTTTAATTACGATCTAATCTTATGACAGGTTACAAATCTCATCACATGTTAATTATATTCAAACTGATCATAATAATTGATCAAATGGGACTACTATGGATTTTCTAGTGTTAAATTTGGAACCATATTTTAATTTGGGATTACAAATTCTAATGCTAACTGATAATAATGAAACCATATTTTAATTTGGGATTACTTCTAATAATTTGTGATCAACATGCATGTCTTTAGTATTAATATCCAATCTTATGATGACATGTTACAAAATCTCATAACATTTTAATTAATTTCAAACTGATAGTAATAATTGAAATGAGACAACTCGGCCTTCTAAGTTTTAATCTGTTGAACTTAGCATGGGATACAACTATTTTCAGCTAAATCATGTATATGGGTAATGGTAAAAAAAAAAAAAAAAAAATTACTACCGCGTACTTGCTCTTTGGATGGATCAATTTGTGATGGAAATTTTCATAATTAATGAGTAATGTTCACCATCTAATAATCAAATCTCATATTAGCATGTGAACTTATAGCTACTTAATCTTTTTAAAATGAAGCCAGGCCAGGCGTATCACATTTCAGAATACTTAATTTGTTCAATCAGTGATCATATATTAATCCTGTTTCGCGGTAAGCTCTTGATAATCTAAGTTATTTTCTTGGTAACCTCAAAAATTAACAATAAATCGTCTGTCTGGTAGCGCAAAATCTTTTTTTCTATAAGCAACTTGATTCCAAGATCCAATCTTATGACATGTTGCAAATCTCATCACATGTTAAGTATTTTCGAACTACTATGGATGTTCTGGCCTTCTTATCTCTAATTTAGCGACAACCATTATGTGCTATTATGCTAAATCTTAGATATTATTAAAATGAATAATTCAGTAGATCCACCGCCACAGGGACGGAGCCACCAGTGAGGTGGGTGGTTCCCTGGACCCATCTAAATTTTTGCAAAGTCTCGATTCTAATTATATTTTCTGGAAAGTTTTAACTTATTTTGGAAAGGTTAACTGTAATTACATTCACAAGCGGGAAAAGGCTAAAACTGTTAGAAGGATTTTATGTTTTCCAGTGAGATATGCAAACACAAAGAGACAAGTAACGTTAGTCATCGGATTTTTGTTAAAGTTTCATTTCTCTATATTTTCTGATCACATGTTTTACGGTTGCGTATTTCCGTTCAAATATTTATATTTAAAATTAAAATTGCTAAACAAATAAGTAAGCTGAATGCTCGTTTGAATTATAATCGAAATATGTACTCTTAGCCGTATACATGTAGATTTGCGAAATTTCTCATACGATCATGACTTAGGACGTTATGATTTGCTTACAAGAATGAAAAGTTCAAAAAAAAAAAAAAAAAAAATGCCACACCCAACTAAAAGTCCTAGATCCATCACTGCACCGCCATATTAAATTGTTGTTTAAATCTTGTCTAAATTTTTTTATTTGGTTGTTACAAAGAAAAAAGTTTTGGGCTCGAGCTATGTAGATTATAATCTGATCTAAAATTCTAAATATCGTCTCCAAATTTTTCATTGATAACCCTAAACCTTTTTTTATGATTTAAAAAAAAAAACGATTAGTTCATATAAAATAGAAAATGTTACAGCGATCACCATTATTCAAGACAACCCTAAACCATTACAAGTTAACTAACATATTGTATTAAAATTTAATACTATCAATTCAACATAAAATGTCCAGCATTTCATATATAGCCCTGAAATGTTCAACATCGTGTTGGAGAAAATGAGTTTTATTGCTTTGGTTTTATAGTCTTGGTGGGAATGGAACTTAGGACCTATGAGTCTCTAACAACACTTTCTCATTTTCTTATGAGTGAATGAAATATAATCTTTAGTCCCACATGGGAAAAATTGGGTTAAACAAGAGGATGAAAAACAGAAACAAAAGAATGGTGTACCCCTGACTTCAAGGCTCTTTCGATTCTTTTAGACAATAATTCGACATTTCCCAAATAACTTGGCGAGTACAACAGGTCTCTCGAATTATGCCTTCAGGATTCAATGAAGCCCTAACACCGTAATCGAATTCAAGGATTGTACTTCCTTGACCCGACCAAGAAACACACTGCATAAGGTTCTAATGATGCTATTAGGGAAGAAGAAAATAGATTGTTTTTTTTTGATGTGTTGGAATGGGAAAAAAACCTTTTATATTTAAAGAGGATTTCATGCCTTTTGGAGATGTCTTTTCATCTCCAACAGACGCTTTCAACAGTCATCCATTAATGGAGGTCAGGTCGAACACAGCCGGGAGGGGCTATGCCCCCCGGATAGCGGCACATATTTATGAAAATTTCCAACAGGCTTAGGCTTAGGGCTCGTGCTTGCGCTGTGGATTTAGTAGCAGTTGGTTTACCACTACTTTTCATACCCTCCATAACCTTATCAAAATCATCACCAATTAAACCTTGGAGGCGAGATCGAATCTTCTTTTCATCCTGAGAAAGATAAGCGTTTTCCTTAACCAGGATGTCATGAGACCCCTTTAATTGAGCTGGTTTATGCTGGTGATGCCGGTAGCCAGTATTGTGAAGAAGGGAAACTGAATTCTACTTTAGTCGCCGGAAAGATTGTTGTATGTGATGCTGGTTTATTTTATGGAGTTACTAAAGGGATAACGGTGAAGACCGCTTGTGGTGTCGGAATGATTCTTGTGGATTTCAACCAATATGGAGATGAGCTGAGGCCGGAATCATATTTAATTCCTGCAACTTTAGTGAGTACCAACGATCGCGCAAAGATTATTGATTATATCAAGCCGCAAAGTAAACCAACTGCTACATTAAAATTTCGCGGAACTGTGATTGGATCTTCACCTTCAGCTCCTAAGGTTGCTGCAATTTCAAGCCGTGGTCCAAATCCTATGACCCCTCAGATTCTCAAACCAGATGTTATCGCACCGGGTATAAACATCTTGGCGGCTTGGACGGGAGCTACCGGTCCAACCCATTCCGATACTGATAAGAGAAGGGTAGAATTCAATGTAGAATCTGGTACTTCCATGGCATGCCCTCATGTCAGCGGATTGGCTTCAATGATTCTGAAGGCTCATCCTAAATGGAGCCCTGCTGCAATCAGGTCTGCTTTAATGACTACTGCCCACAATGTAGACAATTCAGGTAAAAATATTATTGATCTTGCATTCAACACCATTGGAGCGGGGAGCTGGCCATGTTACCCCAAACCGAGCTCTTAGTCCGGGTTTAGTTTACGACCTGGAACCAAGTGACTACGCTGCATTCCTTTGTTCCATCGGCTACAACCAGAAGCAAATCTCACTATTCGTCAAGAATAAGACGGTTGACTGTGCGACACAAGGATTATCGGATCCCGGTGATCTGAACTACCCATCATTTATTTCTATTTTCAAATCCAACAGTGACACTATTAAGGATTGCGGTTTTAGGAAAACCATATCAAGTTAGGATTAATGCTCCAGCATCAGTTAAGGTCAGTGTTACGCCTAATAAGCTCGTGTTTAGCTCGGTAAGGCGGAGTTCGTCTTATGAAATCACATTTTCAAGCATGATTCCGGAAGGAGCAGCGCCCCCTCAAACGGATTCCCGGATCGAATCCGGGTCAATTGAATGGTATGACGGAACACACGTCGTGTTTGGGTGGCTTGATGGTGGTCCTCCTAGCACTTTAATTTCTTCTGCTTGATGTGTAATTTTGAATAATGTCAATGGCATCTTTATAAAGAGTATTTTATTCTAAGTAGGAAGTATATATAATACTCCCTCCGTCCCATTATTAGATGACCTAGTTCAAGTTTGCACAATTTTTAAGGCAAATAATAATATAGAGTATTTATTATAATTATACCCTTATAATAGTAATTTGTAAAATTTAGAATTGATTTATCTTTCAAACTATACCATGGATTTTCGTAAACTTTATATCATTAAAAATCATTTTAAAACACCTACGTAACGAATATAAACATGGATATTCAAATTATACATATTTCTTATACTACCCATAATCAATCAAAATGATAATTTTAGAAATATCCCCTTGTTTAATGAAATAGGTCAACTAATAGTGAGACAAAATTTTAAACTAAGTAGGTCATCTAATAGTGGGACGGGGGGAATACTTCAATGTAATTTAAAAAGTTATCATCTGAATCTGAATCTGAATCTCAGCAACTTAAATTTCACCATGTGATTTCAGCGGCATAGTCGCTAAACTCAGGGAAAATGAATGACAAGAAAATTCAATAAAAACACAAGAAACAGAGGAGAAACAGAGAAAATAGAGCTGCATTGAATTTAAGTTTATAACTGCTTGCGACTTTAGCTAAGTTATTTTTGGGCCACGGCTAGAAATACTTAGGCGACTTTAGCTCACTATGGCAAGACTTATGTTGCAGGCCATTTTTTTGTCACCGAGCTATTTTAGTTCATGATGGAAACTATTGAGGCAATTCTTATTTACGGAAGAAAAAGAAGAAGAAGAAAAAAATAATACTATTGAGGCAAGTTTTGAGTTATGGCTTATGGTTTAAAGCTGTGTCAAGAACCGGACCATTTGGATATTATCCAGAACTCCGGGTATCGGATACCGGATAATAGAATCAAGAAAAGGATACATATAACTATCGGACTACCGCGTTAACCTTAAGGGAACGGACACATATGTTAATCTTGATAATCCGTCGCATAACCATCAGATGCGGAGATTCTTATCGAATACGGATACAGAATTAGCAATATACATTGTGATAGTTACCGTTGACACCCTTAGATTTTGGTCACCAAGTTGATTTTGGGCCTAAGGTCCATTTTTTATTAAGATTCGAGTCGTTTTTTTTGGGCACTACTTCATTTTGGAGCGGACTACTATTTATTTTTTATGGATATTTGAGGTAATCCTAAGTCACCCCTTATCTAAGGATTTATATTAATACCAAACTTATCCTTCTTAGTTAAATTAGTTAGGGTAATGATTAGTTAGTGTAAGGATTAGTTAAATAATTAAGTTAAATTAATTAGTGATTAGAGATTAGTGAGGTTAGATTAATTAGTCGAGTGTTTTTAGAAGAATAATTTTAAAGAAGAAGAAAAGGGTTTTTTTTTTTTTTTTTTTTAAGATGGTTGATTTCGAAATGAGAGTTTCGGGTACTTATGTGTATTTCAAATTTAGTTAATGTTGCTTGAATTGACCAAAACTTTCGAAAAAATGAAAAATTTATAAACTGATTTTGACCATGGAAATAAAGTTCGGTTACGACATCTGAAGAAGAACAGGTAGCCGAACTCATCTGCAAGTGTAGTTCGGCTAATGTTTATGAAAACACAGGTAGCCGAACTCAGCTTTAATGGAGTTTTTTCTTTTAGAGAAAAGTTTGGTTAGGAGAAAAAGATTTGCGACTTAACCGAACTAAAAGTTCGGCTGGGAAAAAAAATCGACGTAACCGAACTCAATACATAGGTTTCCAGAGAAAAGTTCGGTTATGAGAAACAAATTGCGACGTAACCGAACTAAAAGTTCGGCTAGGAATTTTTTTTGCGAGGTAACCGAACTTTTCTCTGAAAGAAAAAACTCCATTAAAGCTGAGTTCGGCTAGTTCGACAAACTGTTTCACATAATTCCTAGCCGAAGTTCTCTCTGCAACTTCCATTTTCAACTCGATGATTACTACTCATTTTTTCAACCAAAAACGAATCACAAGTAATGGGTTTGTGAAAGACTCTTTGAATCGAGACGATGAAGCGGAAAGAAGAGAAGAAAATGAACCCTTTACTAGTAAGGGATTTGTGAAAAATTAAAAGTAATGGACTTGCTATAATTTTGATTTTGATTTTGATTTAGATTAGGTAGCATATATATATATATATATATATATATTAGTTTTAATTTTAATTTTAATTAAGTTAAGGGTAGGTTAGTCATTTCCACACTTTAGGAGACCTCTTATAAGTATAAGGTAGACATTCTTATCACATAATAGTCCCCTCCAAAATGGAGTAGTGCCCAAAAAACTGTTCTTATTATATTGTCTTTCCATTTCGACAAAGCTGAGCCCAATTTCTTTGAACAAACCTAGCCAACTAGACCAGTCTTAGTGTTGATCTAACCGTCACCCCAACAATAATATCTAAGAACCCTGTTTTAGGGAATACAAGAATAGTTAAGGGCATACAAAAGGATTGAACTAACTAAGGTGGGGTGATAAGGGATATCTAAAGATAGGTAATTACTTAGTTACTCTCCATTAATTTATTAATATACTTATCTTTTTCAAAATAAATTATTTTTAATTATTTTTTTTTAAAGTTTTTTTAACTTTTTTTTAATTTTTTCAAAAATTAATTTTTTTTATCTAATGGCACTGTGATATTTATATAAAAAATTCTAATTTCTAATTTTTAATTTTTTTTTTTAATTTTTTTTTTAAATTAGTTTTGTTGTATTTGATTGATAGCTTACCTTTAAATAAAAAAAACATGAATTTTTCGTTAGCTACAGAATGAAGTTCGGCTTATAATTGAAAAGAATAATACGCCGAACTTCTCATTTTCTTCTCACTCTGAAGGTGCTGATGAACAGTTCGGCTGATAATTAAACACGAAAATGATAGCCGAACTTCACTTTATAAAAAACTACACTAAGTTCGGTTGTCTTTTTTTCCTTTTTCGAATCAGCCGAACCTGAGTTCGGCAATTACAGAGTGAAGTTCGGCTGATAAGTCGAAACTAATGTGTTGTAATTATAAAAATTATAATTTTTTTTAAAGGAAATCTAAAAAAAACAACTAAAAATAAATAAATAAAATAAGGGCAGTTTTGTTATTAAGCAAAATATATGGATAAGGGGCTTTATAGATTACTATCTAATGACCCATTTTTGTCTTTATTTGATATGCCATAATTTTTTGTGTATGCTCTAAATAAGAGTTCATATCTAATCTAAACCTTACCTCAACCCTCCCAAGAAAAAATCTATTAACTTTCTTCTATCCCGCAGGATGGACCAAAAAGGATGCCTGTTACAGCCTTACCGTTGTACTATACCGTGGAATCCAAATTTTTATATCACAAAAGAAAAATACTCCCTCCGCTGGGGCGGAGCCTGCCCATTGCAAGGGTGTGCATTTGCACCTCTGTCCAGCTGGCTCCAAAGCCTATTTTAGGTGCATTTAGAAAATTTTCTTACATGTATAAGCATATTTTTGCCTTTTTGCACCCCCTAAATTTTTTTTAGCACCCCATAGCAAATCTTTGCACCACCCCCATCCCACAATTTTTGGCTCCGTCCCTGTCCCCGGTCCTAAATTAGATGAGCTAATTGTAGTTTTCACAATTCTAAAGGCAAGGAGGAAAGGAGAATATGTTTAAATATTTTTACAATTATACCCTTATGAATAATGACTAGTAAAACTTAGAAATGATTTATCTCTTAAACCATACCACAGTTTTTCGTAAACTTTATATCGTTGAAAAAACATTTTAAAACACCTGCGTAACGAATATAAACATTGCTGCCAAATTATACATATTTCTTATTGTAACAAAATCAATTAAAATGATAGTTTAAGAAATATCACCTTCCTTGATTAGAGAGATAGCTCATCTATTTATGGGACAAAATTTAAAACCAACTAACTCATCTAATTTGGGATAGAGGGAGTATAAGGTAATTAACCCGTTCTCGGACTAGCTCGTCTAATTTGGAACGGAGAGAATATAAGGTAATTAACCCGTTCTTTAACATTGTACTTGCCGCTTCCCATGAGGACACTGCCCTACGTGATGAAGGTTATTATCTTGTTGTCCCTCCTTTTTTTGGCTCAAGAATGATGATGATAATCAAGATAGACCAGAGTTGAAAGTGATCTCTGGTCCCTAGCTGAACACATAAACCAACTACCACCATGATATTACTTCTTATACATCTCAATCTCGCTCAGATATGATCATATGATTTGTGATTAATTTTTTTTTATTTTTAACATAATTTGATTGGGAGTCAAATTGGAAACAATATACTTAGTTAATTTAGTAACACAGTACCCCCATCATCAAATGGCCACCATACAATAATTGAGATTCCTCGTAATCTTTAAACATGAAACTATTCATGAATCGTTATTTCAAACATACTTTTTAACTTAATTTCTCATCTCAGTATACCTTTCGATCATAACATCCTACCTACTGCATATTAATTATTGATCCTTTTTACAAGCTACAAAAACTACAGAAACATTCTGGTTCTGTGACTTGGGTTGGTGTTAAACTTGTATGAAGGGACGCTACAAAAACTAGTCATTGTTAATGTCTGCTTCGTTAACATTATTATATCTTTCTTTTTTTTTTTTTTTTTTTTTTGACACTTATCGGTTTCTTTATGAAGGACGCAATATTGACAGGTTATTGTTCTTATATGAACCAACCAGTCATCAGATTAACCACCACCACCTTCAAATTTCACTGTAGTTACCGATCCAGTAAATATAATGGGAAAGATTATTTACTTGCACGTATATATGGATTTGGTAACCTCGATAGCAATCTTACAACAATTCTTAACAAATCTGGTTAATATGACGGTTATTTGATCCTTCCTCTTGAATTTCTTGATATGTCTTACAAAAACGTTCAAGTAGAAATATTATGTGCAAGTCAATTAGGCAAGGATGTCCGATTGGGAATCTCACTTATCCCAAGTCAAATAACTTGCATTGCACATTATGATTAGGGGGCTTGCTTTTTGTGACGCAATTTGTAACAACTTTTGCAACAATATCTGTGATAGTAATTTTATGACATTTATAAGCGTTATAACCGCGTAACACTTATATTATGACAATTTTGTAACATTTCTGTAATTGTTTTAGATCGGATGGCTGAATTTTGTTGGCAATCAACGATCAAGAATAAAATTGAAAGTGTAGGTAACGGTTTTTTGACCATTTTCATGCCGTATTAGCCGTCAATTGGGTCGACTTCCATTCGTTTTTATCGCTCCTAACCGTAGTCGGGGACGACGACTCTCCGATTGTTGACTCAATTTCGAGAAAAACGACCAATACCCATTCAATTGAATCGATTAAAAATGAAAAAAAAAACGTTACAAGCAATGCATTTTTAGACCCATAGTGATAATAATATAGAAGGGACTCCCTTCAGTCGTCCCGATGAAATCAACTGCATAGTATCTTGAATTTAGGTTCCTCGAATACTTAAATTACTCAATTTAATTTTATTTTTTTTAAACATTCCACTGGGTTAAGGAGACCCAAATCAAAACAAAAAAACAAAAAGAACAAAAAAACAAAACACTAATAAACTCGGAAATAAACAGTTCCACATCTATCCTCAATGATTCTTCTCAGCTCTAGATGAAAATCAGCAGGGTCAATCTCCTCCAACTCCACAGAGGGGTGCATAGATGCAAGCAAATCTGACTCAATTTAAATTCAGATAAAACTAAACCCCATTGAATTTCAAGACATTATGAAGTTAATGTCTTCACAGTAAATGTCAACTAACAAAGAATATTGTGAACACTATCCAAGACGTGGGTTCCATTACCCATGAACTGCTGGAATCCTTCTTCTCTTTCTTTCTTTACCCATTTAAATTGGGTTGGGTCAACATGTTTATGACATATCACAACGCGTTAAAATTCGACCACAACACGGTATAGCACGTGACCTAACATAATACGGGCACAACATACATGTGACCTGGCACGATGCAAGCACATAACATTAGCTTAGTGTGCTGTGATGTGCCAGACAATTAGGCACATCAGCACAGCACGTGGTACGTGAATGCATGCGGCACAACATAGCACGCCTTGCGATTAAATCATGCCATATGGTGAGTAAAATACTACACAATATATCATTTCATGCATAATTGACATAAAAAATCTTCATTTTAGCCAGTTTTTGACATTTTATTTTCGTTATGCTGATTTCTTTTTATAACGAGAGATATACTAACTAACATATCAAGAAATATTTACTTTGGAAAACATAAAATATGCGTAATAGCACAGCACGACACAACATGTCTGAATCTCTATCACAACCCAGCATGGCGTACAACACACTAAACACATGACTTTGTGGACTGGACTATGCACGATTTACACGTCTAGTTTTATATAAGGGTTCGCCTAGTAAGAAAACAAAAATTCACTGTTTGCAAGAGTTTTTTTTTTTTTTACCGTATCATAAAATTACTGTCGCTGGCTCATGCTCATCATACCACATAATCGGACATTCCCACGTGATATTATTAAATTGTCAATATCACTACCCACAAAATATCCACAGAGACCGTATCCCGTCCCCATACAATACATTATCCAAAAGCGTGCCTCAATCAAATTCCACAGAATCAAAACGAATCCAAACCAAACACCCCTCTGTCAAAAACTCTGCCCTCCCTGCCCCTTTTCACTATAATAGCCCAACCCCATTCTTTCCAATCTTCAAGGAGAGAAAAAACTCTAATCCAATCCTTCCATGTCTTCTCATAAAATTTCATCATCATCCCTTCTCTTTGCTGTTTCTCTACTCTCACTAATCTCCATAACCCTTTCTCACTATGATGAGTCTGAGGAATTAAAAACATTCATAATCCATGTCTCAAAATCATCAAAACCAAATCACTTCAGTTCACACCATGATTGGTACTCATCAACAATACAATCATTACCCCAATCATCACAAAACCAGAAACAACACAAGATTCTATACACTTACACTCGCTCAATCAATGGGTTCTCAGCTAGACTCACACCATCACAAGCATCACATCTAGTGAATCTCCCTGGGGTGATTTCAGTTCTACCTGAGAGAGTTCATCAGCTGCACACAACTCACACACCAAGGTTTCTGGGTTTGGCTGATAACTTCGGGTTATGGCCTGATTCAGAGTATGCAGATGATGTTATTGTTGGGGTGCTTGATACCGGAATCTGGCCGGAGAGACAGAGTTTTAACGATACGGGGTTGACTCCGGTGCCGGAGAAGTGGAAGGGGAAATGTGAAACTGGACCTGATTTTCCTGTTGGTTCGTGTAATAAGAAGATTATTGGTGCCAGAGCGTTTTACCGGGGGTACGGGGAGGTTGCGGAGGGTGATAATGGTGGCGAATCGAGGTCGCCGAGAGATACTGAAGGGCATGGGACGCATACTGCATCGACTGCAGCTGGATCTGTTGTTCAGAATGCCGGATTGTTTGAGTATGCGATTGGGGAAGCGAAAGGGATGGCAATTCGGGCGAGGATTGCTGTTTATAAGATTTGCTGGAGTTCTGGTTGTTATGATTCTGATATTCTTGCTGCAATGGATCAAGCTGTTGCGGATGGTGTTGATGTGATTTCATTGTCAGTTGGTGCTAATGGTTATGCGCCCCGGTATGACCAGGATTCGATTGCGATTGGCGCTTTTGGTGCTATGGAACATGGTGTTTTGGTGTCATGTTCTGCTGGCAATTCAGGACCTGGTCCATATACTGCTGTGAATATTGCGCCATGGATTTTAACTGTGGGCGCGTCGACGATTGATAGAGAGTTTCCTGCTGATGTGATTTTGGGAGATGGAAGGGTTTTCGGTGGTGTTTCATTGTACTCTGGTAAGCCATTAGAGAATGATGATAATGAATTGGTTTACTCTGGAGATTGTGGTAGTAGATTTTGTTATGAAGGGCAATTGGATCCGTCAAAAGTTACAGGGAAAATTGTTGTATGCGACCGTGGTGGGAATGCTAGAGTTGCGAAAGGAAATGCAGTGAGAATTGCTGGTGGAATTGGTATGATTCTTGCGAATACTGCAGAAAGTGGGGAAGAATTGATTGCTGATGCTCATCTATGTCCTGCCACTGAAGTGGGTGAAGCTGCAGCAGATAAAATCCGAGAGTATGTGAAATCGAATGAGTCTCCAACTGGTACAATTAAGTTCGGAGGAACTGTGATTGGATCTTCACCTTCAGCTCCTAGAGTTGCTGCATTTTCAAGCCGTGGACCAAACCATCAGACGCCGGAGATTCTTAAGCCTGATGTTATTGCTCCAGGAGTAAATATTTTAGCTGCTTGGACTGGTGCTATTGGTCCAACTGATTTAGAAATTGATCCTAGACGAGTTGCATTCAATATCATTTCAGGTACTTCTATGTCGTGCCCTCATGTGAGTGGATTGGCTGCATTGCTTCGAAAGGCTTTCCCTACATGGAGTCCAGCTGCAATCAAGTCTGCACTTATGACTACAGCTTACAATTTGGATAATTCAGGAAAGAACATTACTGATCTTGCTACTGGGGGTGATTCAACACCATTTGTTCGCGGTGCTGGGCATGTTGATCCTAATAGAGCACTAAATCCAGGTTTGGTTTATGACATTGAAGCTAATGATTATATTGCATTCCTTTGTGCAAGCGGATACAGTTCAAAACGGATAGCAGTCTTTGCCAAAGAGAAAATAGATTGCGACTCATACAGCTTGGCTAGTCCTGGTGATTTGAATTACCCATCATTCTCTGTACTATTTGGAAACGATACAGTTACATACAATAGAGTGGTTAAGAATGTTGGAAGCTCAGCTAATGCTGTCTATGAGGCGAGGGTTTATGGCCCGTCGTCTATTAAAATCAGTGTTTCACCAAATAAGCTTGTGTTTAGTGAAGCTGCACAGAGCTTATCTTATGAGATTACTTTCTCTAGCTTGATCAATGAAGTGGTGGGTTCGACTAAAGCGGAGTTTGGGGCGATTGAATGGAGCGATGGAACACATGTAGTACGGAGCCCAATTGCATTTAGATGGGGTATTCACTCAACCAGTATGTTTTCTTCTGTTTAATGATTTTGCACAGTTTTTTACTTGTTTGTCTGTTAATAATGGTTATTGGATCACATTGTGTTAAGATAGGGGTTAATTCTACTTGATTGGGTGACCCCAAATTTGTATAATTTTCATATGACAAGTTGATTTGCAAGGCTCATAAACACGAAATGATTAGGCCAATAAGTACATTTGTTCAAGTTATGTGCTGTTTTCAGTAAAATTACTCCTAGATTAATAACAGCTTGCATGAATGTCATATGAGTTGCAAAAGTGCAGGACATTCACAAGAAATGTGCTATAATATAGCTGGTCTTTATGACAAAGTCATGGAAGATTCATTTTATCTGCTCTTTTCTTGCTCTTCTATTTATAGCATTCTTGATTGAACGATTGAAATGCTTTTAGTTTACTCAAAATAAGTTCTGGTATTGGTTTTGTATCATCTTTTATTTCATTTTAGAAAATGTTAGGGAAGTCAAATATTAGGATGTTTGAGGAAACTGTGAGGAGCATGTCCATTGAGGATATATTGTTTTAACCGGTAAATCAACAGTGTATATATTTTTTTATATATTTTTTCATCAACTGATCACATTTCTTTGTTTATATATTTTTTCATGATTTTTCTTGGTATTTATGCCTAAATTACTTAATTATGAAAGACATTAATAAAGTGATTCAATATCTTTGTTGATTTAAATTTGTACATTATCTTCGCCTGATATACTAAGAGTTTGAGGTTTAACTGCAACAAACGTCTTACATGTCTTCCTTAATGGTTGTTTAGATTTGTAAACCAGTAAATTTTTCCAGAATACATGTCACCATAACTCCAAATATTTTCCTTAATGGGCTGGTTCATCTTTTCTGCACACTAATTAAAAGGTTCAGACTTATGGTGTTTGTGAGAACAAAAAATAGGGTCTGTAGCAGGTGCCATTGTTAGTCATCGGTTTTTATGGAGTCCTAAAGCCAGTCACCGGAACCACAATCAGTTACGATTGACAATATTTTTAAGGAATCCTAATTACAAACAAGGGACTTTAATTTGTTTAACGACGGTCATCTTGATGGCTGTCGAAACAAATTATGAAACAAATTATGAAAGATGAGGTGGGTTTGTGCCTGACTCAAAATTTAGTCACAATCGTTCATCAATTATTTAATATTTTATTTTATTCCTCTAAATTTCATTGATATAGAAAGATTGTATACATCATTGAAAAGCATAATAAAATACCATTCTTTGTATCACAATAATAAGTAAATTGTAATACAAACGTATTAAATACATGAATTTCAAAGAAATTGACGATACTTGAGGGATGACACTTGAATTAAATTCTGCCATTTGGTTTTGAAGAATTTGTCTTCTTCATCATATCTTCTTCATTAAGATGGAATTGTCCCATACGGGAGTAATAAGCACAAAACACTATTATCACAATCAAATCCAGGAGCCATTGTTCTTCATGAGAATGTAGAATTACATCATGCCGGAAGAAATCATCCTTGATGTACTTGAAATAATTGTAACAAATCGTTTGAAACGCCTATAAGGCTATGAGAAATCTCCGATGGATTTGAGAACACCATGAAAGCAATAATGAAATTGAAATAGGAAAAACCTAAAAATCGCATTGAATAGCGATGTTTTATTTAAGATAATACTAATAGAAAATATTTACTTATTATATCCAAATCTGATTGGAAGATCTGAATACTTCGGGTAATATCAACAAGTATAATTTTGGAGAATCAAAGATTTAGGAAGATTTGTTGGAGAGAATTTTTTGGAAAAAACGGTTAAAGGAGAGAAGAGACAGAGATTAATGCTTTTTGTTTTTTTTGAAGCAAGTGTTTACAGTCCATCAATGGTTAATATCAACGTTTCGGCTTCGCCATGTACACTAGCCTTAACTGAAAACACTGAGCTTTACATTGCGAGATAATTTAAAGGATTTGTAAACACCAAATTTTTAGGCCAATAACTGCAGTTGTTCTAGTTCTGTTCTGTCCTGTTTACAGTTTAATTACTAGTAGATGGATTACAAGTGGGCAATCCCAAGAAATCTATTTTCGAGCTGCATTCTACGACAAAGTTACATAGAATTCATTTGCGTTGGTGTATATATATATGTGGACAATCCCAACAAAGTTACTTTTAGCGGTTTTGTTGTGGTTGGACTTTGAAATCCGTGGATTCACCCGCATCCTAGGGAACTTTGTGTTTTTATTGTGTCGTGGGTAGATGCACTTTCCATGATTTCCATAGTGTGTATATGTGATAAGGTGCTGTTATGGTGAAAGACTCATGTGGTTTTGAATTAGCTCTTCATTTGGTATGTTTTGTGATTAGGTACGAGATTGGTACGTAGACTCCTTCAGAGATCTACAAGCATTTCCGGAGATTAAGGATACAAATGATGAGTTGGCCTTCACTCAAATGATTAAGATGATTAAAGTGAGACATAATAATGTGGTGCCAACGATGGATTTGGGTGTTCAGCAACTTAAGAAAGATTTGAGCCCAGAGTGCAAACTAAGGTGGAACACTTGCAAGTTACAGAACCTTTCACTGGATGTTAAACAAGTCCGCAATCAAACGTGCACAATCACCGATAACGATGACCAACATTCTGATTGACTAGCATCATTGCAATTGTTAAAAACTTTTTACAATTGTCAAACTTTTTAAAAACCAGTGGAGTGAACAGAAGTTGAGTGCTCAATAGAAGCAGTATTAGTTGCTCTTCCTTGCTCTTCCCGTAGCTTGCACAAAGATTTTTGGACGTGGTCTTCTTCAAAGATGTGATTATACATTTCTTCCCCACATGATATTCGTATGTTTATTTTTTATTTTTTTTTAAACTAAATCCGCGGTTAATCCGTATTCGGCCCGTATCACCCGTTGATCCGTGGATGGCAAATCCGCGGGTGATTGGGCCGGACACGGTTGGATTTTCTAAATCCGCAACTTTGATGGATTGGATGCGGATGACCCCTAATCCGCATTCGTCTGTCCGTTGCACACCCCTAATTAAAACCAGTGTTTCACCAAGTAAGCTTGTATTCAGTGAAGCTGCACAGAGCTTATCTTATGAGATTACTTTCTCTAGCTCTATTAATGAAGCGGTGGGTTCGACCCAAGCGGAGTTCGGGGCGATTGAATGGAGCGATGGAGTACACGTAGTACGGAGCCCAATTGCGTTTAAGTGGGGTATTCACTCAACTAGTATGATTTCCTTATCTGGAATAATCAACTCATTTACCCTCTCCGGAAATTGATCAACTCTGACATCTGGTTTTTGAATAATATCTTCATTAGGAATCCATCTCTTCCCAAATTTTCGCCGACTCTCCATTTTTTATTTTCCGGACGAAACTTCTTTTAATAAGTTCTAGTCCTTTTTTGATACTCGTCCATATCCAAGAGAGATTGGAGGTTCTTGAGGATTCTAGAGGGTGAGAGTTTGGGAAATATTTGACTTTCTTTAATAAGTTCTAGTCCTTTCTTGATACCCGTCCATATCTTGGAGAGATTGGAGGTTCTTGAGGATTCCTGAGGGTGAGAGTTTGAGAAATATTTGGTTTTTAGGAGTTTTACCCGTAGTTGATCTGGATTGGAGATTAGTCTACTTGCTAGTGTGTAAGAAGGGCTGGATTGAATTTGTGTGGCTTTTTAATTGAGAAATTGGGTGAATTGCACAAATATTTTTAAAACATGGTTCTAATGGACGAGTAAAAATTAGTATGGGTGAAATGGACACCAAAAAAAATAGCAAGAATGAATCTGGATTCATCCTGGCTTAAACTTAAAAAATAGCAAGGGTGAAACTGGATGCATCCTGATGTAAATTAAAAATAAGAAAAAGTATTTGAAAATGGGTAGGATGAAACTGTTTATATCCTGGCTATTTTTACATTCCCGTCCATTTAAACAGTATCAAATTTTACATGTCTTTTTCACCCAGGAATTGTCGTTATTGGGTTAATTGACCAATTTGTGTTTATAACGCTTATCTTTTAAACTTCGTAGATATGACATCGACATAATCTTGTATATACTGTTATGATTATGTGAATGGGTTATGGTGAAGAATGCATCCTAGGAAACAATGCTTTACATTTGTTTAAAGGAAGTACATCCATTAGCTGGTGTAACTGATCCTAAGTAATCACCATGTGATGGTGTGATCGATCCTTATAATTGGTGTGACCGATCCTAGTAATTGGTGTGACCGATCACAAGTGTTTTGTAATCGATCCTTGTAATTGGTAACCGGTCCTGGTCACAGGTCTAACCGGTCCTGGTAACTGGTGTGACCGATCACAAGCAATACCATGGGAATATGGAACCTATCCTTGTAACTGGTGTAGCCGATCCTAGTGACTGGTGTGACCGATCACAATTATTTCCATAATAAGGTATAACCGATCCTATTGATTGGTAGAACCGATTGAACCCATGTATGTGCTTTGATATTTGATCAATCACATAGTTGTCTTGGAATACAGGAAAACCAATTCTAAACTGGTTTGGAAGTGTGGTATAACCGATTCCAAGAATATAAATCCATGTGAATAATGGTTATTGGGTCGCATTGTGTTAGTATAGGGGATTATTCTGCTTGATTGAGTGACCCCAAATTTGTATAATCTTCATAACAAGTTGATTGGAATTGTTCATAAACACGAAATGATTAGGCCAATAAGTGCAGTTGTTTGAATTTCGTTCTGTTTATAGTAAAATTACTTCTAGATTAACCGCTTACATGAATGTGATATCATATGAGTTGCAAAAGTGCAGGACATTCACAATATATGTGCTATAGAGCTGAACTTTTTAACAAAGTCATTGAACATTCATTCTCCATCCTCTTTTTGGTGTTCAATTTATAGCATGCTTAAATGTTTGTAGTTCATACTTTGTAGTTTATATACAGATTAAGTATTGGTAGTGGTAATGTATATCATGTTTTCGGTTTTTTTTGAATGTTTGGAAAATCAAAAACTAAGATGTTTGAGGAAACTGTGAGGAGCATATCTTGAATTGTTTCGGTTCTTAATATAGAGTTAAAGGTGTCACCATCTTATATTTAACTTGCTAATTTACAGGTTTTTTAATTTTTCCAATCAGTTATATTCCTTCATCTGAAAATTAATCAGCCGAAATTTTAAACCAGCTCATACTTTTTAATGCATCTTTTTTTCCTGATCTTTCTTTGTATTTATGCTTGAATAATGCATCAAATATCTTTACCTGACAAACCAAGAGTTTGAGTTTTAAGTGCAACAAACATCTTATATCTTCCATAGCCGGTTGTTTAGGATTTGGGTATTGAATTTTTTTCACAATACATGTTCATCAGTAGAGGAATTTTAAACAATGCAACATTATAACGTGAAATGTCTTCCTTAATGGGCTGGTTCATCTTCTGTATACACTGCTGGGAATTGTGGTGATTGTGAGAACAAAAAAGCTGGTGTGCAGCAGGATATTTACATCCCATCAGACATCAATGATTAAAATCAACGTTTATCCATATTCAATTATGGATCAGTATGTCAAGAGGATAGAAAATTGCTGCAAACTCAGTTAATGTTTTTTACGAGGCAAGTATTTACATCCCATCAGACTTCAATGATTAAAATCAACGTTTCACCGTGTACACTAGCGTTAACTGAAGACACTTAGCCTTACCTTGGAAGTTGATTTAAAGGGTTCGTAAACACCAAATTATTAGGCCAATAAGGGCAACTGTTCAAGTTCTGTTCTGTTTACAGTATGATTACTAGTAGATTCACATCCTAGAGGTTCATATGAATATCATTGTAGTTGCAAAGTGCAGGACAAATGGGCAATCAAAAGAAATCTGTTTTCGAGCTACATTCAATGACGAAGTCACATAAGATTCATTTTGCATTGGTCTCTCTATATATATATCATATTATTTTTGTAAATAGATTATATGTTTACTGTAAATATCAAAAAGAAGAACACAAACATCAAAATTAGGCAAAGTTAGGATGTGTGAGTTAAAATCAAAAGCATATTCTATTTCATGTTGAAAACATTCGTGCATCTATTATTTAACACTAACTAATTAGTCTTTAAATACAAAAGTTTTGCAAAATAGTTATAGACCCGTTCACCACGGGTTTATAATTCGTGTTGTCTAAACAACCAAAAAAAAAAAAACATGTGAGTCACATCTTTTTAAATGTACTTCGCCATTATTATAGCTACCGATTATGTCTCAAAATGACATTATAAATTTAATTCCATTCGTGTTCAGAAAAATTGAACATAAATTAATCAATCATTGAAAAATAAAAAAGGAAAATAGAATGAATGAATGAAAACAGTTCATAACATCTAAACACACAGCTTTTAATATGCCCAAAATCCTTGGGCCTGTCGATTGGGTGCATTCTGTTGGTGAAAATTGAGATACATAGGAAATGAAAAATACATAAACTGTTACAGGG
Source organism: Papaver atlanticum (assembly GCA_023531105.1). Taxonomy (NCBI): domain Eukaryota; kingdom Viridiplantae; phylum Streptophyta; class Magnoliopsida; order Ranunculales; family Papaveraceae; genus Papaver; species Papaver atlanticum. The sequence continues at coordinate 540,921 of JAJJMB010009331.1, read as the reverse complement.
CCTCCTGTCCATGGATGTGCGATCCATCTAGTTACCTAGTGTTTTCCCTTTATATATATTATTCCATGTAACCATTTTATCTTGATGAATGGAAATTACTCTGTGTCTCTTTGCTTTCCCTACATTTCCACTGCAACACGTTATCATGCACGAAACTATACTGTAGAGCTAGATGGGATAGATTGATTTTTTTTCCTTCTTTTCTGTAAGGATGATTCACATCAACAACGCAGTTATGTAATTATTGTAAAACTAACGTTGAAATCGTTGGAATCAAATTCAGATAAGTTGGATCCATTTTCTCCTATATATATATATATCGGTTTTTTTTTCTATTCATTGGAATCAATTGGTTGGGAATTAATTTGAATATGTCATGTACGAGAATCAATCAAATGGTTGGGAATTAATTTGAATATGTCATGTACGAGAATCAATCAAATGGTTTAATTTTATATTCTATTCGTATGTTTGTGGCCGCAGTTGATTGGAAATTAACCCCACTGATTCGTCCTATACGGCAATACAAATTGAAATTCTGATACTGATTCGTCCTATACGGCAATACAAAACAGTTTCTTTCAGTTTTATAATATGCATTCGTATGTGGCCGTGATTGTTCGTAGGGGGGGATTCTAATTCTTCTTAGAAAACTGAGGAGGAGGAGTACCGGTCCGATCCAAGTTTTTATCAAGTCCCGGTCCAACCCGGTCTGGTTCAATCCAACCAACCCGGTCCAGCAGGACCTAATTCAACCCGGTCCAACCTGTTCCAGTTTTGTTTTCGGTTGTCCGATTCCTTCCTGGTATTGGGCCATGCGCGGCTGAAGCTGTTACGGTTCTGTCTATACATAGGGGTAACCAAAGCCCGAGGTAGGCATGTAACTATAACTATAAATAATAAATACTATGTTTTTTTTTTTTTTTACATTAAGTGCTTGCTAGGCCTAATTATTTGTTTATTGAACATGCCTAGTTTTGTTTATTTTTGTCTTAAGATAAGTCTTTATCGTATAAGCGGTCAATTTAAATTATGATTGCTGATCTAGATCATTAAGAATTTTGGTCTTAATGCTATTTGTTCTATTGAATATGATATTGATATAGTTGAATGATGTCTTTTGTTCAATTGGTTGTACCAACTCTATTCCAATGTATTTATTTTGGGTTTAGGAGTACTTGAGCACCATTATTGCATACTTGATACTTTTCCCCAAGTTTGAATTTCATGGGATGTAATCCACTTGCTCGACTATTAAAGAGTCGGTAGTTTCAAAAGATACATTTTAAATAAAATCACATCTATTCTAATTTTTTGTGGAAGAACTCACAAAAGGTGGTATGAGTTAGAAAATTTCCATTTCTCTGCTTCATCCATGATACTAACGAAACATTATATGTTGAAGTATGACAACAAGAGAAATATCTTTAGTAATCTACTCAACCTAAAGTAAGTGGTTGACATGTGTAGTGAGATTCTCTTGGCTTGTTGAGATAAAGAAATTTCTCTAGTGAAATGTAAATCACTGTAGTGTTTGGATATTGAATCCATATTGACTCCGACGATGAAATGTTGGGAATTGACTCATACAGGCTTTGACATAACCATAAAGGAACTTTGGTTTTGACATGATGTTTCGTATTGAAAGGAATCATACGTACATCACTTTATTTGAGTGGACGAGACAATGGGAAAAAGATTGACAGAATGCGAAGTGACGGTATATCTCCCAATAAGTGTTCTCTAAAGTACTAGATGCACAATCCCCCTTCCCATTATTCTTTCAGGTAAGAAAGTATATCACTCATTTTTACAAAGTCTTCAGTAAAACAGGATCGAGACCATCCTAAGATGCAAATGACAAAAATTCCATATTACAAAGAAAACGAGGTGAAATTTAGAAAAATATTCATGCAGAATGCGGACCATTAAAATGACTTATGGCTCTGGTGAATATTTTGACATTTTTAACTAGTTATAGTTCCCAAGAAGTTTTGTGTTTGGAAAACTGCTGGCACATATTATACATATAAGGGCTCACCACCCCTTGAAAATGCTAGCTAGTGCACATTAAAAGGACTTGATGGTTATTGCATGTTTAACTGGATCAATGCAGAGCATCCATATACCCCATGATCTCGCAAAGGCTATCATCGAAGGTTACAGATGGTGCCTAAGGCATGGTTATGCGTACAAACCTACCTTTAACTGCTTGGGGGATATGCAATATTAAACGCACCTTTACGTAAATTCGTTTTAGAACCCAATATTAGTCAACCTTCTCTACGTACCAGTTGGTAACTGGATATAAGCCTAGCATTCATACTTTTACGCATTTTTGGTTGCACTATATATGTGCCATTATGAGTCCACAACGTACTATGATGGGCCACGAAAATGATTAAGTAGTTATGTTGGATAATTATTCCCAACTATTATCCGCGTTTTAAAACCTTTGGCAGGAGATCTCTTACCGCAAGATTTGAGGGTTGTCATTTTAATGAGACAGTTTTCCCGTCGTTAGGAGGAGATAAGAAAAAGTACTTTCTAAGGGAACAACATGAATTTTCGTGGTGTGTTCCCACTGTGTCTCATATTGGTTCTAGTACTCCACAAATGTAAATGTGAAGTGACAAAGAATAATCGATTTTCAGAATGTACACTGATGTTGCTAGAGTGATGAGATCACACATACCAGCTGCAAACCTTCCTGCAAGGTTACGAATCCTCAATAAGGGATATACACCATAGACTAAGGTGTTGCAACTACACTTAGTGGAAGTGTGGTTGAGGTTGTGGCTCCATAAAGGAAGATGGAGAGACCACCAGGTTCGATCAATGCTCACCTAGAAAGGAAGTAGGTGAGTAAGGAACAACCTATAATTTGTATCATTAATGAAATCATCTCATTTGATTGTCTCTAACTATGTTCATGAATCAAAACTGGAGGACGCTCCGAAGTTTAATGATTCTAGAGAACAATGAAATCCTAAAGGATTATGAGAACACACACGAGTCAATGGAAAGATCGTGCGAGCATATTAATGATTATTTTTATATATAGTTGCTCAAGGAAATAGAGCAGTATGAGATCGAACCATGCTTTTTTTATTATTTAATGTCAACAAAGAGCATATTTGGCCTACACAATCCAGGTAGAACTTGGTTCTTTGACAAATATATAGGTATTTGGTGTGGTAGTGCTAACCAACCAAGTGTAAAGCCTATGGGGCATACATGATTATTTTTCATAAAGCACAGTGGGAAGAATGAAGTCTCAAAGTATCAAGACTCGCCTTGTGGCGCGAGGTTTCTCACAAAGCCATGGAATTGTCCTCTAGTGATGAACGTTATAGCATTCCGCTACTTAGTTAGCTTGGTAATTTCAAAAGGACTTGAAATGCAGCATATGTATGTGGTTGTCACGTATCTCTGAAAGAATCAAGAGATAATAGATATTTACAAAAGTACTTGATAGCCTTTTGTTTCCCAAATCAAGTGACTCTAAACCACAGAGTGCGTTTACAGTTAGATAGAACGCTCACTTATAGATTAAAGCAATCAGGCGGATGTGGTATACCCGTCTAAGTGGCTATTTGATTTGGAGAGGATAGACAAGTAAGTTATTTTTCCTTGCATATTCACAAGAAAGTTCTTGATTTGGAATTGTAGCTATCTATGTCGATGGTACAGACATGATGGGTAATCTTGATGTAATAAGAGACCTTAAGAGCTATTTGAAATCCGAATTTTAGATGAAAAATTTGGGGGAAAGCTCGACCAAATACTGAGCTTGTGGTATATTATTCCACCAGTTGGATATGTTTAAAGTTGCCAGGAAATTTAACAATGACATGCATCCTGATAGCACTCCCATGATTAGTTGAAGTACAAAATAAGTAAATGACCATTTCGTCTAAAGAAAGATGACGAAGATGTGTTGGGAGATGAAATTCCACTATTTAAGTGCAATAGACGCATTGTTGTACTTAGCATAATGTACTCGAACAAATATTTCATCCTTAGTGAACTTGTTAGCTAGATATAGCTCAGCGCCAACGCAACGCCATTGGATTGATATAGGGAATGTAATCATGTACTTAAAAGTAACCATTGACATAAACTTTTTTTATTCCTGCAAAAGAAATAAAAAGGAATGCTAATGAAAGTGCAATCCAAAAGTTGTTGATTATGAAGGAATAATGATCTCTTCTCCAACGAAACTAATCAAGGGTAGATATGGTAGACTATTTTTAAGTCATTACCGATATTCAGTTTCGAAAAGTACATGACTAAAGGAACTATCTATAACAACTCCGAAAGTAATCAGGGGGAGATGCCGACATCAGGGGGAGGATCCAAGGATATGATGTCGAAATATTTTACTTCGAAATTGAAGCTGTGTTGTACTCTTTTTCCCTTCGATCGAGAATAGTTTTTCCCAAAGAGTCTTGTTGCTCCACAAGGTTTTTAGTGAGACAACACTAACAATATCAAGTATGTTGAACGCTGAAGACATAAATATCGCGTTGATATTACTGAAAATATCTTTAATGAAACGCGATAGTCTGTTAAGCAACGTAACTTCCCAGAATTAACAACATGGCCTTATAAACATTCAAGTCACCAAAGTAAAGTGTGATAAACTCCTTTTAACTACATTAGACTAATGAACGTTGTCTGACATCAGGGGGAGCATCTAATAGTGTGTTGAAGTCTTTTCCTTCACCAAGGTTACTTTTTCCCACAGGGTTTTGTTGCTCGGAAAGGTTTTTAATGAGACAACAACAAACACCGGGAATTAATTTCCCAACTAACGCTATTTTCTTTCCCATGAGGATTTTCTGCCTTAGGAGTTGTGAAGCAACTAATCAACTTCAACAAAACAAAGTGATCATCTGCAACAGATCTCCTTTACTTGCATTTGTCACGTTGTACTCTTTCCCCTTCGTCAGGGTTTTGTCCCACTGGGTTTTCCTTGTCAAGGTTTTAGTGAGGCAACATATTGGAGTCCAACTATGTTTTAAGTTTGCTTTATATTGTACTCTTTTTGTTTAGTTCAGGTTTTGTCCCTCTGGGTTTTCCTGACGAAGTTTTAACGAGGCAATTAACTTAGACTCATCGATATTTGAAGATCGTATTGCATGTGATGAACTACATGTAAAGTACGAGACAACATGTGAAGTACTACATGTGAAGAGTTCTTCTACCAAGGTTTTATCCCACTGGGTTTTCCTTTTCAAAGTTTTAGTAAGGCAATTGATTGCAACACAAGTCATCAAGTTTTAGAAGACGACATTTGAAGAACTATATTCGAAGCACTATGTGTATAAAGTTTTGTTATTGAACCGCGCAAGGGGGAGTGTTACAGGGCCTACGTCACATGGATGTGCGGTCCATCTAGTTACCTTGTGTTTCCCCTTTATATATATTGTTCCATGTAACCCTATTATCTTGATGAATGTCGTGTCTTTTTGTTTTCCCTACATTTCCACTGCAACATAAACAACAATTTCAACAAAACTAGACAGAATTAGGATCTTTGAGGAATTAGGCCCATGAACTTCCATGTTCCTTGCCTCCCCTAGGAATTTTTTTCAACATTTCTTAGACTTGATCAGATCAATTCCTATCACTTTTGGAGAATACCGTTTCTACTTGAACTGTTCTTTACGCCAGTCCACTAAATTTGCTAGAAACTTCACATGGCTGTGTTGAGATGGTCGATTGTCTAACATAAAATAACTGAATACATATTTGTAATGAATTTTCTCTAATAAAATATGAAATAAAATATTAAGGTTACTTGTAAACTAAACCAAGACTATGACAACTCCTGCCTTGGGCAGTCTGAAACATTCTTGAATTTGGAAGTATAAATAGTACCTACATAGGTATGAAATAAATCAACTCAACAGAAGAACTAGAACTAGAAATTAAAGAGAGGATACAACGATGAATCCAGCAGTTTTCATTAGTATTCCGGTTATTGTTTTTGTAGTTTACATAGCAGGAATGATATCTTATGCATGTTTTTGCTACGATGAGAATGAAGATGCAGGTGACAGAGGTGTAGCTGCTTCTGGTTGTGGTGGGGGTGGGTGTGGCGGTTGCGGCGGGTGAGATTCAGTTTTGAATGCATACAAAATATTAATTAACATTGTCAAATTATCGATACGGAGCTTAAAGTATTGTATAAATATTGTTAGCTGAAATTTGGTTATGATTAGGTTATAATCAAAAACTTAAATTTTCTTAGTATTTCGATTTACATGTACCCCTTACCCTATATTACCCAGAAAAAATGTTTCCTTGTACAAACTTCGTAGTGACAAACTGTATTCCTTCCAGAACAAAAATTGTGAAATTTGTTGTAAATTTAATTGAGATATCCCATCATATCTTTCTCTTTTGTTTCCTTTAGATCAATGGGAACACGTACGGCATATTGATTTCCTCCCGCGTTTGCGATATCTCTTTATTTAGAGCAAAGAGCTATGGAATGAGTGATCACTTACAAATCCAATGAGTGATTAAATAAAGGAGTGACTTTTTGCACCATGGAAGTGAAACAAGCAAACTATTAAGAAAAATATTAACTTGGGCGGGTGATCATTAGCCACGCCCAAGTATATTTTCATTATTATTTTTAGTTCTTCTTCGAAGAAATGATGATATTCTACATTAAACAAGGCACATTTTTAAGTTTTTTTTTCAATAGAAAAATTCTTAATTACTGAACGAGAAACAGAACATAATTGTGCTGAGAGGCAAGGCTTTCCATTCTGTCTTTGTCTAGAAGTTCAAAAATAAAACCAGGGGATCCCTTGATAGTTAGAGAGGCAGAGAGCGTATCCCTCTACATCTTCTTGTTTACACTCTAAATTCTTTTGACTGACCCAACAACTAAAAACAAAACAGCCAATTTCAAACAGAATTGAACCGTATTACATATGTTGTAAGAAAAATAAAAAAATAAACTTTTTATTTACGATCTAGATTAGTGCCCATATTATGCATCGGCCATTTATTATTTTAACCAAAATTTTGATTTAGCTTGAGCGGGCCCCGCCCCGTAACGATACATTTTTGATTTGGTGTCACCCAGTCCTATCTCGATGCAATAAATAGGTGGAGAAAAGATAAGAAATATGTGCGGATTTTATTATTTTTTCTCCTTTTATTTTCGCAGAAAAGTTGTGGTTTTTTCCCCTTTATGTATTAATTTGGAAAAAAAAGTCCTAATATATTAGGTGCTCGTCTTCCAAATTGAGTTTCGACTTCCATAAAATTCTATAACACGGTAAGTTAAGTTTTCATTTTCCATTAAAGTAAGTTAAGATCTTTTTTAAGCAAAATTTTGCATTGATTTTTTTCTTTCTTGTGGTCCGACGAAAGAATTGTCCACCTTAGACGCTGTTACTAACGTACAGTTAAGTATTTGGTCTAAACACGGAGTAAGGAAATTAATTAGATTAAAACTCCCACGGAAGTGTTGTCCACCTTCCTTTTTGTTAACGGTGTTACTAACGGACGGTTAAATATTTGATGTAAACAAAGTGTAACCCAATTTTTAATATATCTCGACCAATAGAGTTATGCCAAGTGTCCTCACCATAGCTTCTACATTTGAAAATGGCTATTCGACTAATTGGAAGTGGGGGTTTTATCATTATTCAACGTGAAAGCTTATTTTGTGAAGCCCTGTAAAGGGGAAGATATCGACACCATAGTTTGTGAGAAACAACCTCGTACCGTGGTGTTGTGATAGTAAAAAATAATTGAACCGTATTACATATTTCGACAACCGCATTGGGCAGTCTGAAACTTTTTTTGATTTGGAAGTATAAATAAGAAACTACGTACATATCAAATAAATCTAAGTGAAGAACTAAAACTAGAGATTAAAGAGAGGATATGAATACAGCAGACGCAGTTATCATTCATATTCCGGTTATTTAATTATTTAGTAGTTGTGATGGGAACAATTGTATCTTGTGCATGTTATTGTGACAGCAAAAATAAAAATGCAGGTGGCACAGATGTAGCTGCATCCGGGTGTGGTGGAGTGGCGGTTGCGGTGGGTGAGAATGCGATTTTGATGATGTATATGGTGATAGAAGATCAAATGCATAGCAAATTTTAAGGTAGATTGTTAATTTATTTGCGATCTGCGTGCTTGTTATTTACTCCTTGTAAAAATTTTTTTTGCATAAATAAATTTTGTTCCTTCCAATCAACAAAAAGATATATAAACTAGAACACCGTTGCAACGGTGGGGAGGGCCGACCAAACAGAAGATAAATAAACCAAATTAAAAAAGTGAAAGTGTTAATTTTCGTGAAACGGAGGGAGTACATGGTTTATTAGTTGCAACGGAAATTTAGTTGATGCATAAAGCAAAATATAATTGCATAATGTGTTATCCATCTTTTGTGATGATTTGTATAATGACTATGTATTCAATTTTTCCTTTCCCTATTAGATTCTACAATCTAAAGATGCTGTTCTAATAAGCTTTCTCTCTGCCAACAAATATCGTCGCCCATCAGGATTTTTAGTCTGTGCTAAATACTTCGTATCATCTTCCAATTTTGTAGGATCTTGCAATTACAACTTCTAAAACTACAAACCTAGAAGGAACTCTATTATCTAACGAATTTGTTTTGTCCTAATTTTTGGTCGTTCAATTTTGGGTGAATTAGGTTATCCATTTTTAATGCACCGAGTGAAATCTGATCATGTCAATTAGACTTTGTAAGTTTCTTGAATTCAAAAATTAAGAAGGAAATAATCGATAAGAAAGTGGAGGAAGAGAGAAGACATTAACGTGTGGTTAATTCCCATCATCCCATCATTTTTAGGTATTCATTCCCACCCAATTGTTCTTACATACAGTATATAAATGACCGTAATTTCTTTTGATTCTTTTATAAATTTGAACCATTGATGAACCTTAGTTTTATTAGCAGACAAAAGATTTTGATCCTTTTGTTATTGGTTGCAAATTTCTCTCTCATATAGTGCTCCTAAAGTGTTTGTGAATAGTTCATAAAGAGAAATAGAAGAACGAGAGAAATACATGTCATGTATTATTATGATTAAATTTGAAGAGTCGACACATCAAGTGATCTATTTTTATGAAAATTATTAAACACATACATCCACCATTTGAAACATACTCTAGTAGTGGTGGAGGAGCGTGTGGTGAAGGTTGTTCGTTCTAGCGGAGGTTTTTGATGGAGTTTAACACGGCAACGGTGGTGGTGATGTGGAGCTGTGAATATGGAGATTGTGTCAGTGGCGGTGTATTTTTTAGGAATTAAACTAGGTAGAATCTTAGTGGCAAAGGTGTTATATTAAAGTTGAGAATGTGTAAGTTTCTTTTTAAACCAGTTTCGTTCTGCCAAATAACTATTCATTTAATTTTATATTAAATGTGAAGGTGGTATTTGTTGTATTTTGTTATTATTTATAATGTTTATAACATTGGTGAATTTCTTTGAACTAAGGGATTCCGTTGGTGCACCAAAGTCCAAACTGGACTATCCCGATTTAAATATGAACCCGTCAACGTGAACCATTTTAAACAAAATTGATCTTATATTCTTCTACTTTTCTTTTGGATTTCTTTTTTTTGTTGTTGTTGTGATGTTCGTAGAATTTCTTATGTATATTATATTGGGAGAGTGTTGGCGGTGGCGAAGGACTATGTTATTCGTGGTGGTACAAGTTTTAGGCGTTTAAATCAAGATAAAATTTGTTCCTTTTTGCGCATTATGACAATTTTTTTTTGACAAGATGAATATGATTTCATCCTGTGTATTCAAATAAACATATTTCTCCCGAGATGTAACTGGTTTCATCTTGCCTACTTATATACTTATTTTATTTTATTTTGGTGTTTGTTGTATATTGTTACTATTGATGGTAGTGATGGCTGTTTAAAATGTTGGTTTGGTAGTTACGCTAGATTTTTTTATTAAATGGATTGAGCAATAGTATACTCTTATTATCTTATTTTAGATTAAAGTGTAACAAGTTTCATCCTAGCTATTTCTTGAATATATATTTTTTATTTTATTTTTGCTTAAGTAAGGATGCATCCAGTTTCATCCTATCTATTTTTAGAATAATTTTTTTATCTTAGTTTAAGCCGGGATGCAACCAATTTCATCCTAGTTATTTCTTGAATAATGTTCTTTTTCTTTGCTAAGTCATGATGCATTCAGTTTTCCAAGCTATTTTTAGATAATTTTGCTAGATTAGTTTAAGCCAGGATGCAACCAGTTTCATCCTAGTTATTTTGTGAATAATGTTCTTTTTCTTTGCTTAAGTCATGATGCATCCAGTTTGATTCAAGCTATTTTTCGAATAATTTTTTCTATATTAGTTTAAACCAGGATGGAACCAATTTTATCCTAGTTATTTGTATTCGAACAAAAAAACTTTTAAATTTACTATCAACAATGGATCTTATTTTATTGATAAACTAATAACCTTTCCAAAAATATACATTTTATTGAAATGAGATATATATATATTTTGGAAGTTTTTCAACTTTTTGTGATTTGTTTCTAAATAGGATGGAGAAAAAAACAAACTTGAGGGTATAGTTGTCTTGGTTTTTCTATGTCCATTTGAACCGGCCTTACTTTTTTCCGGTCCATAAAAACCAACTTTAAGAATTCCGTCCATTTGACCCATTTACTCTTTTCACAAAATGGGTGATGATACCAGTGATCTGAATTCGAAACTCGCTAACAACAAATTCTTTACCGATCAAAAATAAGTAAATTATGAGACAAGGTGTTCACCCATCACTAGTTAATATCAATGTTTCCACGTGTAAACCGTTTTGAAATTATTAGGGCAATAACTACAGTTGTTCAAGTTCCGTTCTGTATACAATAAAACTACTAGTACTAGATTCACTTCCTAGAGGTTCATATCAGTGTAATTTGAGTTGCAAAGTGCAGGACAAATGGGCAATCAAAAGGAATCTGTTTTAGTGCTGCGTTTCATGTCAAATTCATATAAGATTCATTTTGCTTTCTATATATAAAATCGTATCGACATATCTTCGTTCGTTTTGGGAGGAAACACCAAAACGATGAACATAAATAACACTATGCAAAACTAGGATGCTTGAGGAAACTGAGATGAGAGTATACATCAAAATCATATTCTATTTCTTGGTGAAGACATTGAGCTATCTATTAATTACAGATTCATTTGAGTATCACTTTAATCTTTAATCTTTAAATATCGAAGCTTCTAGCATACCAGACACACCCGTCCTTCACATATTTATACCCATCGTCGATTGAATAATGAAATAACTAATGAGTCACAATCTTTAGTCAATGTAATTTACTATTATATTTCTCCCGGTAAATGATTTCTGTTTATCTCCATAACTGTTATAGTTGAAACTTTAAATGGCTCGCGCTTGCTTAAATAATTATCCAAAATTATAGCTACTCGATTAAGCTGTAGAATGTCATCTAATGACTTAAGGGGCTAGACAAATAAAGCTCCCATGTTAAATGGTGAGGAAACCTTCGCTTCCTATTGGCTGGAATATGCTTTTTTTGAATTTTGTGAAACACGAGCGTTTTGGTGAGAACATCTGATAATGTATGATTGGTTTAAAAAGAATAGGAAAAAGATTAAGAAAAAAACAAAAAAAAAACAAATTCAATTTAGAATTCATGATGTGCAATATTAGGTGAGGACACTTGACAACGTATAATTGGTTTAAAAATTAAAAGGAAAACCTAACTTATCGTTTTTGTAATTTTATGGAAGTCCAAATTCAATTTGGAAATCGAGTACCTACAATATTAGGATTCTTTTTTCCAAATTAACACCAGATCCCAAAGATAATAAGTCCTTTCTTTCTTAGAGAGGAAAGTCTTTTTCAAAGATTCTATATGAAAATGAAAAAAATAAAAAAGAAATCCATTTCCTTTCTATTTTCCATGTAATATTTTGGGTTGCCAGTCCGCGAGGGGGTACCAAATAAAAAGTAAAAAATACACAGATTTTCCATCTATTTAATATATTTTCCGCGCCGCACCAACTAAAAAATACATCGCCACACCAAATAAAATCCATCACCACGAGGCATGACAAAGCCCTGCGTACACCAAATAAAAGATGCATCGCCATGGGGCGGGGAAGGTTCAAGTACATCAAATAAAAAATATATCACCACAGGACGGGACAAAGCCACACACCAACTAAAAAATGCATTGCCACATGACGGAGCAAAGCCTGTACATACAAAATAAAAATGTATCCTCACTGGAAGGTCGAAACCCCACACACATCAAATTAAATACCCAGTACCTAATGCGGGCACAAATCTCAATATTTGATCTTCGGGCAAATAATATGTGAAAAGTAAAAACGAATGGTGGTTGTGGCACTGTACGTAGTACTAGTAGGCTCGTTATACGCCCGGTATACTTGGGCCATTGATTGGGTGCATTTGTCCTATTTGGAATGTTCTCTTTCAAAGCACCTTGGTTCTGGTGCACCCTGCACACTCTTGTATATATGGCTGTATGGGGTACCTTGACTAACTTAATTAGCTGTCAAGTAAAAATTTGTTGGGTTAAATTGCTAGAGAAATGGAGGATTTAAATACGTCATGTCGTTACAAGCATGCAACATGCAAACAAGCGGAGGGTTTCACAACATTATTGATAGATTAATTACCGGTCATATTCTTTCGAAGCTTGGGTTTGAATCCAAGGTAATCAGAGCCACCCATAATCGGTAGTAAATTGTGTTATATGAATATAATATATTTGAATACATTATATATGTTTTCGAAAAACGAATTGAATCCAATTTCGAAATTCCAACTATATCTATTTGAATATAGTCAATTGTGTTATACCAATTTTTGAAATTTCGAAATTTGAATCCAAGGTAATCCAAGGTAATCAGAGCCACAATTTACTACCATAATCGGTAGTAAATTGTGTTAATTTAACTTCCAAATGTATAGTGGCCCCAACATGAGATTTTGCTAAAATCCTTTAATTTTCGAACTTTGGTACTACCATAATCGATATTAAATTGTGTTGATAAGTGATGCTCATTATCAACCGATTGTGTTCATGGCCAATAAAATTTCGAAATTTTCAATACTTAATAAAATTTCGAAATTTTCACTTTCAGAATCGGTAATTAATGGTGTTCATTATTTACCGATTATGCTTAATTTTTAGTACAGAAAAATTGAATTTTTTGAATCATGAATAATCAATAGATAACAATCAATATTTACTTACCGATTATGGTTGATGTTCTTAAGAAATGAAGAACATAAACCATAATCGGTAGCCAAAATAGATTGTTATCTACCGATTATGTTTCTGCTACTGTAAATCATAGAAAAAATTCGTATCAAATTTTTGATTTCAAGCAATCAAATCTTAATTTTGGATCACAGCTACTATCATCTATATGTTTTGTTTATTTAACTCGAATTTTCTTTTTTGATGTTCTAAGTTTCAACTTTAAGGTTAATGAATTTTTGGCTTTAATTTTAAACAATTAATCCTTAAATTTGTTTGATCGACGATATTTGGTTTCAATCAAAATTAAAACGATGATTTTTTTTCTTCAATCAGTAGAACAAAGAAGGAGAAGAGGAATGTTATGATTATGAAAATAAAGGATATAGGTTTCGATTTAGTATAAATGTGAAGGATAATATAGATAATTTCTATATTTAAGACACCCCCCAATCATCTTCATAGGATGGGTATAAAAAAGTGGTCCCTAAAAATGCCTGGAAATTTAACTTATGAATATGTTTTACAGGGTTTTAAATTTTTGTGTCAGATTCGGATATTATATGATAAATATCCGATATCTGATAGCTTAGCCTATCGGAAGCGATTTTTGATTTTTGATATCCAATAGGATAGTATCGGATATCGAATATCCGATACCGCTTAACCCATCGGATACAAATTTCTAAATATCCGACGGATATTCATCCGTTGACAGCCCTGTACTTACTTTTCCCACCAAGCCCAATTCAGCCCAACATTTCACATCAAAGCTTTAGCAAGCACTTGAACCCGTGACCTTGGCTGATACTTAATCACATCGATGTACTTGGCTATTCTTTCTTTGGCTTCTCTTAAATATAGCCCATGGTTTTATTAACTATAACCCACATAAAATAAGTCCTTAATCTAACCAAACAGATTCTTATGATTATTAACATGACCCATAAAATTATACATAATTTTTATATATTGTGCACAATAAATTATCAAATCCCTAAATCAAAAAAATAAATGTTAATCATATTCCATAATTAAATTTATGTAAGATCTATGGCATAATTGATGATTTCATCAAGTTCTTTTTACTCTAAACACAAGCCGAAGATGAGGTGTCATTTTACCAAGTTTTTTTACTCTAAACACAAGAAAGTCGGTTAGTTAGCAATGGATTGGCTAAAGAAGAACGTAATTTCATATACTAATTGTGGGATTTGAATCTGAGGTCAATCCCGAAACTGAGTTTTACAATAAAATGAAATTTTCTTTGGAATCATACTCAAATTCCTCAAACATCCTAATTTTGTTGTTAATGTTTACTTTTTTCGTTTTGACGTTTATTTTCTGAACTCAGTCGTCTAAACTACAAACAAAGATATGATCATCAATTCCTTATTATATAAAGGAGAATAACTTTGCTGACATGTCTTCCTTACATGAAGTTTCGGATTTTTTAGTCTGACGTGTCGTGAGGATATATGTTACATTCCAGGATAAAACTGAAAGGAAACGACCCTTGGAATCGTTTTAGGAATAAGATGCTTCCTAAGAACCCTTTCTCTTTGTTCCGAAGGGTTTTGTTTGAAAATTTGCAATCTTATCGGGCTGTGGGCAAGGAACTTTAAAGGAACTTCGCCATTAGGAACGACTCAAAGATTTCACTGATTTCAAAACTGTTTGCAGATGTTTCGTTTCAACACTTATAATTTTTAACCAGGAAATTAATCTTTGTTTGGAATACGAATCTTTGAAGGATGCGCCTTTCTTCATCAAGACCCGAAATATTAAAACAGAAATCTTAAGGTAATCTTACTTTAAAACCTTCCCATCTTCTAATGACTCGGATTGGAGATTTATTTTCTACTAATTTGCACTTTTTTTTTTTTTTTTTGGATATCATTAACTTTAACCATTCCAATTATACCGACTAATTTCTCTTCGGTTAGGAAAAGAGGAGAAAACATTGAATGAAGAAGTTGAAATGTTCACCATTTTGGCCTATGATTTGATCGTATATGAGAAACAAGATGGTGCATGAATTGGTTAAAAAGTTATGAAGACATGGTCGTTCCCGCAAGTAACTGAATAATGCTTCTTTAAACGTTACGAATTTTTTTGTTGGTTTCTACAGTATCGGTTTATATTGGAGGAAAATATATGCTGATGTGTGCTTAAGAATTGCAGCTTGAACATCGTGTGCAGATTCTAAATGCGGTTGGATAAGTGCATTACGTATGAGAATCAAATGAGTGTTGTTATGTCAACTTTTCAGAAAGGGAGTGTGTTCACAATGGATTTTTATGCCTCTAAGTTAAGGTATGTGTTATCGTCCAATTCACCTTCTCACATGGGATTTGACAAGAAGTATGAAATTTTTAAAGTAGTTGATCATGAAGCAAAAGAATTTTTTTCCAGATTATGTGACCAGTAGTTCCAGGTTGGGTACAGATTACGGTTGGTGTTTTAATTGGGATATTGGCATATGCATCAAACACTTAATTCAAGTGAAATTTTTGTCAGGGACCTTTTCGTTATCGTTACTCAACCAAGGTTGCAAAAGTATTATGGTTATGTTGATTAGTGGGAATCGTTTTGTTTGAATGAGAACATCATTATGGAAACGTATAATGCCTCCAAGGGAAGAAGTTGCAATGGAAAGACTTGGTTGATAACTTGAAATTGGATCCCACAGATACACATGGAGATTTGATAAAGGATTCAAATATGGATCACATGTATGTCAACAATTGGGGTTGAGTATTGGCTAAGAAGGATTTCATAACGAAGAAGAAGACTTGAAATTCTCTTTGGAAAAAGATTTCTCTCGCCACTTTCTGAAAGAAAAAAAATCATGGATCCATCTCCTAATAAAAAGACCTAAATAAAATATAGGGTGAAATAAGTTAAATACTCCAAAGTCGATCCATAAATAAGAGAACGATTTGGAACTATATATTTGTGCATGTTTGAGTCGGATAAGTGCTGTTTTGTCAACTGTTCCCAAAGGGAGTGTATTCTCGATGGATTTCTATGTCAGTAAGTTAAGGTATGTTATATCCTCCAATTCACCGTCGCAGATGGCATTTGACGACAAGGACTGAAATTTGTAAAGTAGTTGATCATGAAGCAAAAGATAAATTTTCCAGAATTTGGTGACCAGTTTGTGATCCCTGTAATGCAAGATGCCTGCGCCACTTTTATGTTGGTACTGCATGGTTTATGAATATGACAGTTGGAACTTCGACTGAGATATGAAGCCCAAAAGCACTTCTTCAAGATGGTTGGAAATATGATTCACTTCCAAAATACGGATTGCATGTGTCGGAGATGGCTGATTAATATTTAAGAAAATCTTTCCTCATCCAGTAATAAGGTAAGATGTTTTAAATTTAGAGGTTTTCAATTGATTTTTTGGATTCAAACACTTTTCATTACAAATAATGATTCAATTGTAGGTACAAAGGAATACTGAAGATACCCGAGACCAGACGGGTGTGGTGAATCATGTTCAATCGAGAGGTGTTGCTGTGGTTGTGCATGACATAACAAACCCATATTTCTTTAACAAGGCACGGTAATGAGTAAAGGTATTTTCACTTGGAATTTTTAATATAGCACCATAAATATGAGAACGCTAATTAATATCAGTTCTTGGATTATAATTTCAAAGTCACATCAATAGATCATCAATTTTAGTGTCTTCTTGGATTCGTTCAAAGGTGGTATGCGATCCGCTGTTTGGTGAAATAACGATGGTAATATTATTAACATTATCAACAAAGACAGGTTACTTAAAATCTAAAAAAATTCCATCGCCCTATCTAATCGATGGTGTTACCGTGCCCCCGTAAAATTCCAGGTTACTTGAATCCTGTATACTGCTTCGAAATTGATGAAATGCGGGCTCTTTTTGGTACACGCATTTTGGCACATCATTGACCTGACTGGCGTGCACCCTAGGACAGCCTTGGATTCTTTAGTATTTCTCACATATTTCTTGTGCAAATTCTTTTGTACAGCACTAGGTATTCGATTGCACTACCGTCAGTCAGTTACTACGTTTGTTTAGAATTGTTGAAATCAATCTCACACCGTTGCTAGTTGATAGTTAGAAATACATCTATGTGTCTCATTTTTATAAGAGAGGAAAGCTCGTGGAACATGATGAAGGAGACAGTCACTTACACCTCCGTCACTACTTCACGTTATATTTTGATTTTCTAAGATTTTGTTTGTTTTAAGGTTGTATGTCATGTCAGGAACCATGTTATCTTAAGTGAGATCGAGAATATTTATAATTGTAAAAATTCATCGTGAGAAGTAGTAGTTGATTAGTTAAATAATAAGGTGAAGCTCTATATATAATGAAACAAGTGCTGATGCTAATTAAGAAAATCAAACAACAATGTCTACTGTTACTGATTCTACTTATTTTCTCGTTCTTATCATCTTTCTAACATCTCGATTACTTTCTCTTGCAACATCTTATAATCAGGAAGATAATGAACAACTAAAGACGTTCATTGTTTTCGTCTCCAAACCTGATAAGCCATCCGTTTTTGTATCTCATCATGAGTGGTACTATGCAACTCTAGCATCACTTCCCCAACCTGCTGCTGCTGCTTCTTCTTCCTCGTCTAATAATCTACATCACAAGCTTCAACAAATCCTCTACACTTACGACCATACAATGCATGGCTTTGCTGCTCGACTCACACTTTCTCAAGCTTCTCATCTCCGCAATGTTCCTGGAATAGTATCAGTCCTCCCTGAGCAAATTCATGAACTCCACACCACCCATACTCCTCAGTTTCTCGGTCTTGATGATAAAGTCGGGATTTGACCGGACTCTGGTTATGGTGATAATGTTATTATTGATAACGGGATTTGGCCGGAACGAGATAGTTTCCATGACAAGGGTCTAGGTCCAGTACCTAAAAGATGGAAAGGTATCTGTGAGGTAGGACCTGATTTTCCAAAAGAATCCTGCAACAAGAAGATAATAGGTGCTAGGGCTTTTTCGAAAGGATATGAAGCGTTTTTGCTTGAAAGTAAAATGAATGTGAGCGCTGCAAAATCAAGATCAGCAAGAGATATGAAGGGGCATGGTTCACATTGTGCATCAACTGCAGCTGGATCTGCTGTTTCAGGTGCTTCGTTGGGTCCATATGCAGCGGGAGTAGCGCAAGGAATGGCACCTAGGGCGAGAATTGCTGTTTACAAGGTCTGTTGGCCAGGCGTTAAATGCCCTGGCGCAGATATACTTGCTGCATTTGATAAGGCCATTGCAGACGGAGTTGATGTGATTTCTTTGTCACTCGGAGCGAAACCTCTTCCATACAATAAGCAGTCGACCATGATTGGAGCTTTTCATGCCATGCAGAAAGGGATTTTTGTTTCATGCTCTGCAGGAAATCAGGGACCTACCCCAAAGACCGTAGGAAATGTTGCACCATGGGTACTGACAGTTGGAGCATCAACACTTGATAGAGAATTTCCGGCAAATGTGATTTTAGGCGATGAAACTGCTCTTCCTGGTGTCTCATTGTTTTATGGCAAAAGTCGACTTTCGGAATCTAATATATTAGTTTACGGTGGTGATTGCGGTAGTAAAACTTGCAAAAAAATGGGAAATTGGATGCCAACAAAGTTAAGGGAAATATTGTTGTTTGTGAGAGTGGTGATTCAAGAGCTGCTCATGGGAATGCAGTGAAATTAGCTGGTGGAATTGCAATAATTCTTGTGGAATTCAAAACAAGAGGAAATGGGTTGTCTGCTGTTTCCCATATAATTCCTTGAACAACAATAAGTTACAAAAGTGGTCGTAAGATTCTAGATTATATAAGAACGACGAATAAAGCACAAAAATATTATCCAGTAGCTGCGATTAAATTTAAAGGAACATCAATTGGTTTTTCACCATCGTCTCCAAAAATTGCAGATTTTTCTAGTCGTGGTCTGAATGCAATAACGCCAGAGATTCTTAAACCCGATATTATTGCTCCCGGTGTTAATATCTTGGCTGCTTGGAATGGAGCTGTTGGTCCAAGAAAGTTGAAAGAGGATACGAGGAGGGTCAAGTACAATGTATTATCCGGTACTTCGATGGCATGCCCTCATGTTAGTGGAATCGCAGCCTTGCTTAAAAGTGTTCATCCTTCATGGTCTCCGGGTGCAATGAAGTCTGCCATAATGACAACTGCTTACAATGTGGATAATTCGCGAGAAAATATCACTAGGCTTGCTGATGGAAAATATGCGAGATGGTTCGATCTTGGGTCAGGTCATGTTGATCCAAACAAAGCCCTTCCCCCAGGTTTAGTATATGACGTGGGGCCTGAAGATTACAAAGATTTTCTGTGCTCCCTTAATTATTCTTCAAGAATGTTCTCAGACATATTAATCACCCATACAAAGGTTGATTGCAGCAAGCGGCCTCCGATGGCAAGTCAATGTGACTTGAACTATCCTTCATTCTCTGTTGTATCGGGAACTAATAAAGTGAAGTATGAAAGAACGGTCAAGAATGTTGGACCGTCAGCAGATGCAGTTTATAAGGTTAAGATAAACTTTCCATCATCTGTTAAGATCATCGTTTCGCCACAGAAACTTGTTTTCAGTAAAAAAAATCGATCTTTGTCATATAAAATTTCATTTTCAAATAGGTTAAATGTCATGGAAGTAACAGGCTTGGGTCCAGACAAACATCGGAGTTTCGGGTCCATCGAATGGACCGACGGAGAGCTCAACGTAAGGAGTCCCATCGCGTTTATCTAGGATTCTACCACTTCTGGTACGAGTAGTAGTACCAGCTTCATATCTTCAGTTTGATGAGTTCATTTCTTGTGTGTTTGTGTTTTATTTTATATCCGAGTATCAAGTTATGTTCAGTTCAGCTAGCTGGAAACTGCGTGCAGTTGATAATGTATTTGACAATGCTAGTGTACTCATACCACCAATAAAGTTGGGTACCAAATTTGGCCACGCTAGTATAGTAATAATTTATCAGCCGTTAGTATTTCATCAACCATTAGTATTTTTTTTTTTTTGTTTTTTTGTTTTTTGATAATCAACCATTAGTATTTCATTCCATTAAGAAACGTTTACACGATGGTTTTCAAGAAAAATGAGTACATCACGAAACAAATATAATAAAAGATGCAAAACATAAATAAATCGCGAAGAGAAAGAGCGATCCACAACAGTGGCACCCAAATCATGTACGGAGAGATTGGAGAAGGAATGGTACTCGAAATCACAGTTCGACCATTTTGATTGATTTTCTTCTTGAAAAAGAGATACTCCTATTAGAGAGGAGTGATTTGCCCAAAAACTCTTGTTTAGCGAGAAGCCCGAAAACTCTAGATATATTATTCTGTTCAAGAAGAACTTGATCTTGCCTCCGTCAAATCTCCCGATATACTTGTATCTAAAATCCCGAATCACGAACAAATCAATAGAAAGAAACACTATAAAAATGTAGATAAAATCGCTCCACTTGCGAAGAAAATAATCGCCCTAATAGCGAAGAAAATAATCGCTCTAATAGCGAAGAAAATTATTTGAAACGTAAAATAAAACTGAAAACAAAAAATCTTTGCTCAAATCTAGCCCCTAAAGGACTAGATCTGAGAAAAAGAGGAAGAAGATGATAAGTTTTTTTCAAGGTTTTTGAGAAGCGAGAGAGAAGAGCTGTTTGAAAAAGGAGCGTATCTCTCTTAAACGAATGTTATTTCATGTAAAACTTATTCAAGTTCAAACGTGTAAAATATGGGCAAGAAATAGTTTTAGTGGTAGTTTTTATAACAAGTCTGAAGAAAATTCGAGCTGCGGTTATTTTTTCTATAAGTTTTCGAAATCTTAATTTTTGAGGTTAAGATTTATTTTTTTATTTTTTTTCTGCCTAGAATTTCAAGTTAAAATGATTATCGAAGATTAAACCAAGATAGTATGTGGAAGCAACTAGTAAGAGTTGATGCTGTCTGGTGGAAGTAACTAGTAAAAGTCGATGCTGTTTATGTGGAAGCAACTTGGTGAAGTTGATGCTGTCTGAGAGAAGGAACTAGTAGAAGCAACTAGCAGAAGTTGATGTCACTTATGGAAGCAACTAGTACGAGTTGACATGAGTCTTTGTGAACGTATCAAAGTTTGGAAACTGGAGTTAACTTGAGAAGCAAGTATTAGAGTTTGGTTACGTGTAGGGTTTTGAATTTTCTAGAATCGTCTTTGTTTAGAGTTTGATCTTTGTTAGGAAAGTCTTTTGCTTGAGAGTTAAGTTTGTTAAACTATATGTAGGCTGTTGAGCCATGAGTTTGAATTACATCAATAAAGAGATTTGTTTGAGTTACGTTTTGAGTTAAGTTTTCATTAAGTCTTTCATATCAAATTTTCTACATCTGGTATCAGATCACTGGTATTAGATTATAGGGCTGTGGGTATGAGTTGTTGAGAATAAGAAGATGGCGACAAGTTTATGTTCAATCAAGGTACCGGTGTTTGAAGGTAAAAAACTTTGAACACTGAAGGTTACAGATGGAGAATATTTTTATATATCAAGACGTATGGGATGTTGTTAATACATGATATGTAGAACCAGCAGAAGGAGTTGCACTTACAGAAGCTCAGCAAACTGCTTTAACAGCAAACAGGAAGAATAACTCTAAAGCTACCTATATTCTTCATCAGGGTATTCATGAATCTCTCATGGATAAAGTTATTTATATCAAGGAAGCTAATGCATGGGATGGTTTAATAAACTATTACAAAGGATCTGACAAGGTCAAGAAGGTAAGATTACAAACTTTGAAGAGAAAATACGAACTTTTACAGATGGAAGCATAAGAGACAATATCAAAATTCTTCTCAAATAAATTAAATCTTGTCAATGAGATGAAAGTTAATGGAGACACCATAGAAAACTCTGCAATTGTAGAGAAGATCTTAAGAAGCTTACTTGAGAATTTTGAATCGAAAGTTACTACTATTGAAGAATGTGGCCTTATATAAGCCGAATTTAATGTGTCCTATTTGCATATTTATATTCTTGCGTAGAAAAATAATTTTACGAGATATTCTTGTTATTATATCTTTTTGTGTGTTTCGAATTCTTATTTAACTTCTATTAACTAGTTGTTATGTTTGATTTGTATAGTTTGGATTGTTGTCTAAATTTTAGGTCTTAGACATCATCTCGGAGTTAAGTTTAGATTTTTAATTAAAAATATACTAATTATGAGGCTTAGGGGCTCATAAGTTGGTATGTGTATATATGACCTGGTGAACTCGGGTTAAACCACTGGTTGACCCATTTGACCCTGACCCGGTAACTTTTCCGGTTCGACGTCCAGTCCGGGTTTCAGAACATTGAAAATAAGTAGAATAAAGACTTAAAATCTATCCCAACACAATTGATGTGATTTCGCAACCATTATTTAAATACCCATATATCCAAGGATATCTTTCTGTCTTTTCTAAGAAAATGGACAGCTGAATTAGCCATGATTTACTCCGAAATTGGTGGATCCAGACAGATCCATTGCTACTGTCATGGCATCCCATTTATACCATGTGAAACTACAGCTCGTATATCTCAAAAGATAGCCTAGATCCATCTGGCCATAACAATATTATACTCTAAGAAGTATGAACGAGTACCACGCGACTCTGATTTCTGAATCATTTCCATTGATGACCAACTAGTTTGTACGAGGAATATTGCTGGATTGTTAATCCTAACTTAAGCGTTAGGAAACAATGTTAAGAAACAACCTTAAGAGGAATTATTCTCATTTGTATATCTTGTCCCCTTCAAATCTTAAGGTTTCTCATTTGTATACTCATGTTTGAGAAATACTCGCATATTTCTTGTGCGAATTCTTTTGTACAATCTTGAATTTGGGCTAACACTGTGTATTCAATTGCACTACCGTCAGTCTGTTGCCATACGTTTGTTTAGAAGTGTTGAAAAATCAATCACACACTGTTGCTAGTAGATAGTTTAAAATACATCCATGTGTCTCATCTTTGTAAGAGAGGAAAGCTCTTGGAACATCATGAAGGAGACGGTCACTTACACCGCTGTTACTCTTTCACGTTATATTTTGAAATAACGTCTCGGTGAACAAGTTCCCATTGCTCGTTTCTGACCTCTTTGCTTAGAAACAATTGGCACCTTCATTTTAAGTTCACCTTAGTGACTGGCTGCACGACGTCGCCATTTTCTGATCTCAGGGTAAAAAGGAAAAAATCGTTCCATTTATCTTTTCCAAAAAAAGAATTAATTTGATAAAGACATCTTTAACGTGTAAAATTGTAAACTTATTCATGGGTATCTTAAAACTAAACCATAGATACACCAATGACCAATACTAATTAGAACCTCAAGAATTTTAAATTTTTTTAAGAATAAACTCCTCTATTTGTCAGCACGTTAGCCAATTATACGATATTGATACAATGCATATTCTCCTCACAGTTTCCTCAGACATCCTAACTTTTTGACTATATTTTGATTTTTCCTTCTAAACCTATTCCGGAAAGAAAGAAAAGATGATGAAGAACGATTTGCATATTTTGTATCAACTACTACAGATAACCCAAGAATGATATATATAAAGAACTAAGAAGAGATACCATAGAATGAATCTTCCATGCTTTGTCATAAAGAACTTCTCTATAACACATTTCTTGTGATTGTCCTGCACTTTTATAACTCTTATGACATTTATGTAAGCGGTTAATAAGAGACCAATCTAGTAGCAATTTTACTGAAAACAGAACCAAACTCAAAAAATTGTATTTGTTGATCTAATCATTTCGTGTTTAAGAACTATCAGATCAAGCAGAATATAGAGTCATAAAAAATCTATCCTAACACAGTTAATACAACGATTATCAAAATGCCTATATGCCAGGATATCTTATCTGTCTCTCTAGGAAAACGGACAGCTGAATTAGCCATGATTTACTCCGGAATTGGTGGATAGAGACAAATCTATTGCTACTGTCTAGGCATGCACCCTAGCACAACTGAGTCAGTCCGTCCGCTATACTCATAATGAGAAATTTTTACATATTTATTTTCTTGTGCGAATTCTTTTGTACAGTCTTGAATTTGTGCTAACATTAGGTAATCAATTACACTACCGTCAGTCAGTTACTACGTTTGTTTAGAATAGTTGATAATTTGAAATACATCCATGGGTCTCATTTTTGTAAGAGAGGAAAGCTCGTGGAACATGATGAAGGAGACAGTCACTTACACCTCCGTCACTACTTCACGTTATATTTTGATTTTCTAAGATTTTGTTTGTTTTAAGATTGTATGTCATGTCAGGAACCATGTTATCTTAAGTGAGATAGAGAATATTTATAATTGTAAAAATTCATCGTGAGAAGTAGTAGTTGATTAGTTAAATAATAAGGTGAAGCTCTATATATAATGAAACCAGTGCTGATGCTAATTAAGAAAATCAAACAACAATGTCTTCTGTTACTGATTCTACTTACTTTCTCCTTCTTATCATCTTTCTAACATCTCCATTACTTTCTCTTGCAACATCTTATAATCAGGAAGATAATGAACAACTACAGACGTTCATTGTTTTCGTCTCCAAACCTGATAAGCCATCCGTCTTTGTATCTCATCATGAGTGGTACTATGCAACTCTAGCATCTCTTCCCCCACCTGCTTCTTCATCCTTTTCTTCGTCATCTAATAATCAACATCATAAGCCTCAACAAATCATCTACACTTACAACCATGCAATGCATGGCTTCGCTGCTCGACTCACCCTTTCTCAAGCGTCCCATCTACGCAATGTTCCCGGAATAGTATCTGTCCTCCCTGAGCAAATTCACGAACTCCATACCACCCGAACTCCTCAGTTTCTCGGTCTTGATTATAAATTCGGAATTTGGCCGGATTCAGGTTATGGTGATGATGTCATTATCGGTGTAATTGATACCGGGATATGGCCGGAACGACGTAGTTTCCATGACAAGGGTCTAGGTCCAGTACCTAAAAGATGGAAAGGTATCTGTGAGGTAGGACCTGATTTTCCAAAAGAATCCTGCAACAAGAAGATAATAGGTGCTAGGACTTTTTCGAAAGGATATGAAGCGTTTTTGCTTCAAAGCAAAATGAATGTGAGCGCTTTAAAATCAATATCAGCCAGAGATATGAAGGGGCATGGTACTCATTGTGCATCAATTGCAGCTGGATCTGCTGTTTCAGGTGCTTCGTTGGGTCCATATGCAGCGGGAGTAGCGCAAGGAATGGCACCTAGGGCGAGAATTGCTGTTTACAAGGTCTGTTGGCCATATGTTAAATGCCCTGGCGCAGATATACTTGCTGCATTTGATAAGGCCATTGAAGACGGAGTTGATGTGATTTCTTTGTCACTCGGAGCGAAACCTCTTCCATACAATAAGCAGTCGACCATGATTGGAGCTTTTCATGCCATGCAGAAAGGGATTTTTGTTTCAGTCTCTGCAGGAAATCGTGGACCTGAACAAAAGACTGTAGGGAATGTCGCACCATGGGTGATGACAGTTGGAGCATCGACACTTGACCGAGAATTTCCTGCAAATGTGATTTTAGGCGATAAAACTGTTCTTCCTGGTGTCTCATTGTTTTATGGCAAAAGTCGACTAACAGAATCTAATATACTAGTTTACGGTGGTGACTGTGGCAGTGAAACCTGCGAAGAAGGGGAATTAGATGTCAACAGAGTTAAGGGAAATATTGTTGTTTGTGAGAGTGGTGGTGGAAGAGCTGCTCAAGGGAATGCAGTGAAATTAGCCGGTGGAATTGGAGTAATTCAAGTGGCACCCAAAAAAGAAGGTGAAGGATTGACTTCTGTTCCACATCTAATTCCTGGGACTATGATTACTTATAAGAGTGGTCGTAAGATTCGAGATTATATAAGGGCGACAAATAAAGCACAAAAATATTATCCAGTAGCTGTGATAAAATTTAAAGGAACATCAATTGGTTATTCACCATCGTCTCCAAAAATTGCCGCATTTTCTAGTCGTGGTCCGAATCCAATAACGCCAGAGATTCTTAAACCCGATATTATAGCTCCCGGTGTTAATATCTTGGCTGCTTGGACTGGAGCTGTTGGTCCAACCAAGTTGAAAGCGGATACGAGGCGGGTCAAGTACAATTTATTATCAGGTACTTCGATGGCATGCCCTCATGTTAGTGGAATCGCTGCGTTGCTTAAAAGTGTTCATCCTAAATGGTCTCCGGCTGCAATTAAGTCTGCAATAATGACAACAGCTTACACTGTGGATAATTCGCGAAAAAATATCACAAGGCTTGCTGATGGGAAATATGCGAGATGGTTCGAGCTTGGGTCAGGTCATGTTGATCCAAACAAAGCCCTTCACCCAGGTTTAGTATACGACGTGGGGCCTGAAGATTACATAGATTTCCTGTGCTCCCTTAACTATTCTTCAACAACGATCTCAAAGATATTCGTCCATAAAAAGGTTGATTGCAGTCGGTCTCAGATGGCAAGTCCAGGTGACCTGAACTATCCTTCATTCTCTGTTGTTTTCAAATCGGGAACTAATACGGTGGAGTATGAGAGAACGGTCAAGAATGTTGGACCATCAGCAAATGCAGTTTATAAGGTTAAGATAAACTCTCCACCATCGGTTAAGATCAGTGTTTCACCACAGAAGCTTGTGTTCAGTAAAAAAAATCGATTTTTGTCGTATAAAATTTCATTTTCAAATATGTTAAATGTTATGGAAGCAACAGGCTTGGGTCGAGACAAACATTGGAGTTTCGGGTCCATCGAATGGACTGACGGAGAGCACAACGTAAGGAGTCCCATCGCGTTTATCTGGGATTCTACTACTAGTACCAACTTGATATCTTCAGTTTGATGAGTTCTTTCTTGTGTGTTTCGGTTTTAGTTTATATCTGAGTATATCAAGTTAACTTCAACTCTGTTTCTCTTTTTAAGTTTAATTTGTTTCACCTGATAATGCTAGTGTACTACTGCTCGTTTATCACAGATTTCTTGCTTTAAAAATGAGTCGTCTGTACTTTGTAATCGAGGTTTTGACCAACACTTTAACGAGTGGTGGTCTTATACTTCTGCACCTGTATGGAGAGAGTTGAGGGTGGAGTTCAGTGAATAGGAGGAGTCAAGGATGGAGTTCATATCCTAGGTGTTTGGCATGGATGGAGTTTCAAATACCTTGAATTCTAATTTCAAATCCGCCCATTAACCATTTTGACATTTCATTTTATTTTTATTTTTCTTTCTTTCTTTGAACAATAATTAATTTCCTAAAATTATAAGTTTACTTTAGTAATTAATATATAATTATATTTTATTTCTTTTAGATTTTATAATATTTACAAAAATATATTAATAATAATTTTTTAATATTTTAATAATATTAGTTTCTTCTGGTATTAAAAATAAAGAGTATTAAATTAACTAGTTGGAAGCCTAACAAGATAAGCTCCAACAACATATTACTACATCAATGGAACAGGTTGCCGCGCTATCTTATCAGCGAGCCTCATGGGTAACTTAGCCAAGGGAACCGAACCGGATTGGGGGTTGAGTTTGTGTCAAAAGGGGGGCAAGCTATCACTAGCTTCCATGTTAATTCCTGCAATATTACGTCATTGGGGGATCGAACCTGAGTCCTCCTGGAGCGCATGAAATTTTGGGAAACGGGGATGACCAGCTGAGCTAGGTGCCCGTTTTTAAACATAACAAAATATTTTTTTTATTATTTAAATACATTGATACTGTTGATAAATTATTAATTTTTTTAATTTAAGATAACGGGTCGTGAGTTATAACCCCAAAGGTGTCACTATCCATCCACAAAAAACCCATCAAAACAAAAGTAACACAAAAACGCCAAAGGTGTTTTTGCCACCACTAACTACCACTACTAGCAACCAACAAATACTAGAACTACCATTACCATAAAAAGCACCACCACTAACCAGAAACAATACCGCCAAAATTTGGTTTCATCATGATTCATCATTAAAATCTTTGGTTTCATGATAAAAAATAGGCAAAAATTAGTTCAAACCAAATCTGGTTTCATCATAGAATTTGATGAAACCAATTTTGTTTGTGGTTTTTTGTATCAATTTTTAAAAATTTTGGGTTTTTTTATCAATATTGTTTAATATAGAATTTTTTAATGGATCCAAACATTTGAATGAAGTTTTTGTACTCCAAATTTGGTCACTTGGTGTTTTACCACTAGTTCTGTTAAGATAATAGTTAATAGATAAAGAGTATTACATGAACTAGTTGGAACCCTAACAAGCTAAGAGCTTCTCCTATGGAATGTGTGTGAAGAAAAAAGTCTTCATCTACATAGGATACACAATCATTTTTGTAAAAAATCATCTCCAACTCATTGATGTGAGGATGATGTGGCAAAAAAATAAAAAAAATTAGACATCCTCTAGGAGAACCTCTAGTTACAGACATTCACCTAGAAGATGTCTTCCCATCCTAGTCATACATTTATTAATAAAAATCATTAAAACAAAAAAGGAAATAATTTCAACCAATTATACATCTACAAATAAGTAAAAGAAGGATACAACACTTTAAGGGTTGGAGATAAAATTTATTTTCTCCTATTATATTTAGGATTTTATACCTAGAGGATGTTTTAAAAGTGATGCCACATATGAAACATCCACATTCACCATTGGAGAAGCTCTAAGCTCCAACAACGTACTACTACATTAATTGAACATGTTGCCGTGCTATCCTACCAGCGAGCCTCATGGGTAACCTAGCCAAGGGAGCCGAAGCGGATGGGGGGCTGAGATTGTGTCACAAGAGGGGGAAAGCTAACTCTACCTTCCTTCAATATTACGCCATTGGGGGCTCGAACCTGGGACCTCCTGGAGCGCTTGAAACTTTAGGAAACGGGGATGACCAGCTGAGCTAGGTGCCCGTTTTTGTTAAAATACCAACATTAATTATTATTATTAATTTTTAAATTCAAATATAATTTTTTTACACAAAATTTTATGTATATAAAAAATTAATATCGAGAAGACCGAGGTATTTTGGCCCACTACTGATCCACGTAGCTTGGAGTTAGGTGTTTTCCCCTCGGATATTGGTAGACCTAGCAAGGGAGTTAAGCTTTAGGGTGGACCTGTGAGTTTGGATTTGGATTTCATGAGTGACATGGCGTTTAATAGGGTGAATAAGACTATTCAGCTAATGTATGCTATCAAAAAGCTAAGAGATCCCCAGAGTGAGATGTTGTTACTTCGTAACTGTGTCGGTGTATCCAGACTATATTTTGTTATGCGTACTACTAATCAGACAGCTCTATAACAGGTCTCTGACCACTTTGATACCACCTTCTCCAATATTTGAGGCTTTTATTCACCGGAGATGGAGTTGGGTTTGGACCTTTGCAACAGAGACTGGATACTCTTCCTATCAAAGATGGTGGTCTTGGCATTTATACCATGGATGACACTCGCACCTATTGCTATCTTGCCTCTCAGAGTTAGACTGCCTCGGTGCGGAAGGTGATACTTGGTAGCTCTTTCTCAACAAATAATGGGGTTGCCTTTCATATGGCTCTTCAGAAATTCATTCAGGTATGTGGTTTTCCTTCCAATTATTGCGTCAATTACACTGTCCCCCTTCTATGCACCCCCTGACAGTCACTTATTTTGATGCGGTTAAGAAGCAAATCCCCAACCAATTTACTTTATCTGTAAGAGACTCCTTTCTTTGGCAATGCAATCCGATCAAACATGCTCAAGACTATCTTTTGGATGTTCCGATCAGCGGTTTAGATCAGTGCCTTGGTCCCAGACAGTTCAGAGCAGTAGTTTGTTATCGCCTTGGTATCCCTTTATTTGTTGAGGACGGGTTGTGCTCATGTTGCAATAGGCCTATGGATATCTTTGGTGATCAGGTGCTTCACTTTGCTAATGATGTTGGTCTAAAGTTCCGCCATGACTTGGTAAGTGATGTAATTGCGAATATTTGTTTCAAAGCTGGTGTCCCTGCTCGCAAGGAAGTTGCTTTAGGTTTTTTTTCTGAGAATAACAAGGACTTACGTCCGGCAGATATCCTTGTTCTCAACTGCGAAAACGGACAAAATGTGTGTATGGATGTCACAAGAGTCTCCCCTTTACTGGAGATGGTGTTCGTACTTTCGTCCCTTCAAACGTGTAAAATATGGGCAAGAAATAGTTTTACTGGTAGTTTTCATTGCATCTATTTATATAGCCCCACGAAAAGATGATGGGAGTTAAGCTCCCGTGAATATCAACAAAACCATTGAAATTGAGATTGGTTAATGCATTCATTTTTTGTTTGGTATATAGGTAGAGCTTTTTAATAGGAGCATATCCCCCAATATTAACGTCAAACCCTTTACCATTTGATTTCTACTCACAAAAATGATATCTAAAATATGGGATAATGTGAAAATAAAAGTAGGAGAGAGATGCTCCCTCTTCAATCCTATGACCCCTACTGTATTTCTAAATCATCTAAGCCAGTTCACTACGCCAAAATTAAATTAAATGTGACTTTGTAACTCAAATGATATTCATGTTTCCCAATCAGTTGTCATTAAGTCTTGCCTCAGAATTAATTTTGAAAACCCAGGTTGGTTTATTGATTTTACATTAATTTATGTTTTACGTTTTAAATTGAATCATAGAATCAGAGTAAGGAAGAATAACCACTAATGAGTTTTATTTCTCGCAGTCTACACATTTTGGCAGAAATTCGGTGTTTCTTTTGTTACTGTTTTATCTGTAGGAGCATATCTATCAGGAAATCGTCTTTTTCTTGTAGACATAAGATGGTTATGATGCGTAAAGCTGTTGGTAGCACGTAATTGAGAATAAAAGAAAGGTTATGGTTGTTGCAGAGCCATTTTGATATCTTCTTCAACTGTGAGTTGAATTTACGTAGTTTTAGATGATGTATTTTTTTAAATGATTTCTTATCAAGCATATTTTATTATTAGATGAAATCTAGTTTAGTGATTTGTTCTTTAAATGAAATAGTATGAGCTGAAATTCTCCATGCACAAATAGATAGTTCCAAATCGTTCTCTTATTTATGGATCGACTTTGGAGTATTTAACTTATTTCACCCTATATTTTATTTAGGTCTTTTTATTAGGAGATGGATCCATGATTTTATTTCTTTCAGAAAGTGGCGAGAGAAATCTTTTTCCAAAGAGAATTTCAAGTCTTCTTCTTCGTTATGAAATCCTTCTTAGCCAATACTCAACCCCAATTGTTGACATACATGTGATCCATATTTGGATCCTTTATCAAATCTCCATGTGTATCTGTGGGATCCAATTTCAAGTTATCAACCAAGTCTTTCCATTGAAACTTCTTCCCTTGGAGGCATTATACGTTTCTATAATGATGTTCTCATTCAAACAAAACGATTCCCACTAATCAACATAACCATAATACTTTTGCAACCTTGGTTGAGTAACGATAACGAAAAGGTCCCTGACAAAAATTTCACTTGAATTAAGTGTTTGATGCATATGCCAATATCCCAATTAAAACACCAACCGTAATCTGTACCCAACCTGGAACTACTGGTAACATAATCTGGAAAAAAATTCTTTTGCTTCATGATCAACTACTTTAAAAATTTCATACTTCTTGTCAAATCCCATGTGAGAAGGTGAATTGGACGATAACACATACCTTAACTTAGAGGCATAAAAATCCATCGTGAACACACTCCCTTTCTGAAAAGTTGACATAACAACACTCATTTGATTCTCATACGTAATGCACTTATCCAACCGCATTTAGAATCTGCACACGAAGTTCAAGCTGCAATTCTTAAGCACACATCAGCATATATTTTCCTCCAATATAAACCGATACTGTAGAAACCAACAAAAAAATTCGTAACGTTTAAAGAAGCATTATTCAGTTACTTGCGGGAACGACCATGTCTTCATAACTTTTTAACCAATTCATGCACCATCTTGTTTCTCATATACGATCAAATCATAGGCCAAAATGGTGAACATTTCAACTTCTTCATTCAATGTTTTCTCCTCTTTTCCTAACCGAAGAGAAATTAGTCGGTATAATTGGAATGGTTAAAGTTAATGATATCCAAAAAAAAAAAAAAAAAGTGCAAATTAGTAGAAAATAAATCTCCAATCCGAGTCATTAGAAGATGGGAAGGTTTTAAAGTAAGATTACCTTAAGATTTCTGTTTTAATATTTCGGGTCTTGATGAAGAAAGGCGCATCCTTCAAAGATTCGTATTCCAAACAAAGATTAATTTCCTGGTTAAAAATCATAAGTGTTGAAACGAAACATCTGCAAACAGTTTTGAAATCAGTGAAATCTTTGAGTCGTTCCTAATGGCGAAGTTCCTTTAAAGTTCCTTGCCCACAGCCCGATAAGATTGCAAATTTTCAAACAAAACCCTTCGGAACAAAGAGAAAGGGTTCTTAGGAAGCATCTTATTCCTAAAACGATTCCAAGGGTCGTTTCCTTTCAGTTTTATCCTGGAATGTAACATATATCCTCACGACACGTCAGACTAAAAAATCCGAAACTTCATGTAAGGAGGACATGTCAGCAAAGTTATTCTCCTTTATATAATAAGGAATTGATGATCATATCTTTGTTTGTAGTTTAGACGACTGAGTTCAGAAAATAAACGTCAAAACGAAAAAAGTAAACATTAATATCCGAATCTGCCACAAAAATCAAAAACCATGTAAAACATATTCATAAGTTAAATTTCCAGGCATTTTTAGGGACCATTTTTTTATACCCATCCTATGAAGATGGTTGGGGGTGTCTTAAATATAGAAATTGTCTATATTGTCCTACACATTTATACTAAATCGAAACCTATATCCTTTATTTTCATAATCATAACATTCCCCTTCTCCTTCTTTGTTCTATTGATTGGAAAAAAAAATCATCGTTTTAATTTTGATTGAAACCAAATATCGTCGATCAAACAAATTTAAGGATTAATTGTTTAAAATTAAAGCCAAAAATTCATTAACCTTAAAGTTGAAACTTAGAACATCAAAAAAGAAAATTCGAGTTAAATAAACAAAACAGATAGATGATAGTAGCTGTGATCCAAAATTAAGATTTGATTGCTTGAAATCAAAAATTTGATACGAATTTTTTCTATGATTTACAGTAGCAGAAACATAATCGGTAGATAACAATCTATTTTGGCTACCGATTATGGTTTATGTTCTTCATTTCTTAAGAACATCAACCATAATCGGTAAGTAAATATTGATTGTTATCTATTGATTCATGATTCAAAAAGTTCAATTTTTCTGTACTAAAAATTAAGCATAATCGGTAAATAATGAACACCATTAATTACCGATTATGAAAGTAGAAAATTTTGAAATTTTATTAAGTATTGAAAATTTGAATTTGGGGCCATGAACATAATCGGTTGATAATGAGCATCACTTATCAACACAATTTAGTACCGATTATGGTAGTACCAAAGTTCGAAAATTAAAGGATTTTAGCAAAATCTCATGTTGGGGCCACTATACATTTGGAAGTTAAATTAACACAATTTACTACCGATTATGGTAGTACCAAAATTTCGAAAATTGAATATATTCGGAGGTTAAAGTAGCACAATTGACTACCGATTATGGTATTACAAAAATTCGAAAATTAAAGAATTTTGGCAAAATCTCATTTTAGGGTCACTATATATTCGGAGGTTAAAGTAACACAATTGACTACTGATTATGGTAGTATCAAAAATCGAAAATTAAAGGATTCTGGCAAAATCTCATTTTGGGGCCACTATACATTCGGAAGTTAAATTAACACAATTTACTACCGATAATTGTAGTACCAAAATTCGAAAATTGATTATATTCGGAGGTTAAAGGAATACAATTGACTACCGATTAAGGTAGTTCCAAAATTCGAAATGCTAAGGCTCATGGTAGTTCCAAAATGAGAAAACCTAAGGATTTTGGAAGGTCCTCATTTTTGGGCCATTATATAATCGGAAGTTTTTGTAACTTATATTCCTACCGAATATGGTAGTTCCAAATTTCGAAATGAAGGGCCAACCGAAAAAAATCACCCGAATAATCTTTTTCACCTGATTTTATAAAACTACCAATTGTTAAGGGAAAATTAGCCACTATGAAAATTGACATATAAGTGGTGGCTGCATTTTAGGTTTGGGTGACCAGTTTTTGTCTTATTAGTTTCCCCTAATTCCTTTCAAGTGACCCCTAAAAATGCTAGGTTAAATTTAAGTTAAATTTCTCAAATATATCATTCAAATTGTCTTTGAACACATAAACAGTCTTAAAAACATTACTCTTAAGTAGTCATGTCTTACTCCCACACACACATGAAAAAAAACATAAAAAAAATGTTAAAGAAAATAAGAAACTTAGAAACACAAAGTCTCTGTCACTCTCTGACTCTCATGTCTTCATCCTCCAATTTCCATATCTGCACTACAACAAGTCAACAACATTCAAATAAGATACATAACTAATAGAACTAAGAAGAATAACAAATTAAATGAAACTATGCACCAAGTGTAAGCAAAAGAAAAGAAATGTTCATCAATTTCGATAAGAGCCTGAAATATTAAAAGAATGCCATTAAGATCAAAGATGAATTCTTTAGCAGAAACAACTGAATTACCAAGTCCTTGCGTAATTTCCAGCATACATTTGAGTGATTTCTAGCAAGTGAATTGCAAAACCACAAGGTTCAATTATAAACTGATTTAAACCCAAAGTAGAAGATATTGCAAGAACTGAATCATTTTGTTCCATCATCAATTAACTATGCAACCAAACAATTTCACAAGATAGGATTTCTGCACACAGATATTTTCCAGTACAGAGTATTTGCAACTTGTGTGATATCCAAGGCACTTAGACTCTTATAATATTGGCCATTATTAACTTGTAATCGATTTAGAACCAAACCAATATGACATTCAGCTTGAGTTTAGAATATGCTCAATGATGCAGGGGCGAACCCATAACTCAAGTTTAGTCACATTTTACAATTCCACTTTGAGTTTCAATTGATACATTTTATGCAATGATATGTAGAGTTATTGTCCATTTACCATCATTATGAATTACTTTATGTGTATTCTGTAATTAACTGAGTAACTAAATGAAAGTATATAAAACACTTTTCTGCAATGTCTTAACTGAGCATATAACTTTACAGCTACAATGAATAATTGAAGAACTTGTTATTGACTCATAGGGAAAACCATTCGCAGTTAATTGTAATATCAAGACGGAGTACGCAAAACAAATAAGAACACAAATATCTCTAGAATCTGGTAAATAGCAAAGAAACTTCTAATACAAACTATCAAAACCATATGATACTGAATGGAATAGTGACTAGTGAGCTAAGGAGACACTTCCCACATGAAATCAGTGGGTGAATACCCTATCAAATGGCATGATATATATACACAATGTGGATTTTTCCTTTGGGGTTATTCAATCTAACAGTTCTGGGGTGTGGATATTGGGATGGATATTTGATATAAGAGTGAAGACACAAATTGGATTTCATCTTAGGTTTTAATCATCAAGTAATGGAGTCAAATCACTAATTTCAGCTCATACTATTTCATTTAAAGAACAAATCACTAAACTAGATTTCATTTAATAATAAAATATGCTTGATAAGAAAATCATTAAAAAAAATATATCATCTAAAACTACGTAAATTCAACTCACAGTTGAAGAAGATATCAAAATGGCTCTGCAACAACCATAACCTTTCTTTTATTATCAATTACGTGCTACCAACAGCTTTACGCATCATAACCATCTTATGTCTACAAGAAAAAGACGATTTCCTGATAGATATGCTCCTACAGATAAAACAGTAACAAAAGAAACACCGAATTTCTGCCAAAATGTGTAGACTGCGAGAAATAAAACTCATTAGTGGTTATTCTTCCTTACTCTGATTCTATGATTCAATTTAAAACGTAAAACATAAATTAATGTAAAATCAATAAACCAACCTGGGTTTTCAAAATTAATTCTGAGGCAAGACTTAATGACAACTGATTGGGAAACATGAATATCATTTGAGTTTAGAATATCATTTCCGTTATCTTTTTTTGGTGCTATATGAATATAATATATTTGTTTGAAGTTTGTACAAAACGTTGGAATGAACAATTGAAACAAAACGATTCGGAATAAAAAAAAAAAATCTAAGGAAAACCATACACGATGGAAAAGAGTAAATTGAGATGTTTGAGGAAACTATGAGGAGAATATACACTACGGTTAGCTCGAATTCATTCATCCAATTATCATGACATTTAGGCGATACAGGTTTATCTGCTTGCACAAATTGAAATGCAGATCTTTCTCTTTCAAGAATTCGTAGTGTGGAGCTCAAACAACAACGGTCTTTTATACAGAGTCCAATTGACAAACAAGGTAATAGACTTCTTTGAGGAAAATAGATGAAACTTATAATAGCTTTAAAACTGATTTGTTGTTAAAACTAAGCCAAATCAAGCTATAGCCTCAGTCAAATATATTGAATCAAAAATATTTTAACTTTGTGGAGTGATTTTCAAGAGTGAATTTCAAAAATATTGATCCTTAATTAAATTTGTATGATTAAAAACTAATTTAATTTAAATATAATGAGCGTATTGCCTAGCTTCGTTTTAGTAGCAGATTGAATTTATAAATAGTTTTAAACCTGTACAGTTTTTATGAATAACAAGTTGAATTTTGAAATTCATAAACACCAAATTGTTTGACCAATTAAATGAAAAACAAGATTCTATATAGACAGTTCAAAAAGAACACTATAAAATATCGTTCCCTGACTTACGTTTAAACAAGGAAACAGACCCATTGGAATATCGTTCCCAAAGACTAGTTAAAAATCGAAGTTTCCCAAAGCGAACTTATATTTGGAAGGACACATAACATAAACATGGCAATAAGAGAATTTTTTAAGTTCAGCTTTGTTTACGGTTAAAAATTGTTACTCGTGAATGTCATTCAAGTTACATAGTGTAAGATGATCACAAAAAAAATGTTCTAGAGCTGGTTTTCACGACCAAGTAAGAAAATTCATTTTGTATCATCTTCTCGTAGGTCCTGTAATATTGGCATGTACTAATATATGTAGCATCGCTCTGTATGTATTATCTAAACTGAGTTTTGAAATGAAAAATCTATAGAAAACATAGACAATAAAAGATAATAGTACGCAACAAATGTTCAAAATTGAGATGTTTGAGGAAACTGCAAGGAGAATACACGTTATATCCAAATTGTATATTTGGATAAAGTGGTCGCCGTTTACATGTTGTACTTCCGTTACATGATTTCAGATGTGTATGTGCTTTAGATTTTTGTTGGATCTTTCAAGTGCTTTCTCAACACTTCTTTATTGAATGAATTTTGTTTTTTTCAAAAAAAAAAAAAAAAAACAAAACAAACAAACAAACCAAACCAAACCATTTTTGATATGTAATTTTTCTTTTGGAGTTAAAAGACAAAAATCTTATGTAATTTTAATTTTTAAACTTAGATTTAAAAACGGCATAGTGTTGGGACGTTAGTGAAAACTAATGTGAAGGTGTAAAATGAATGTCCCAAATTTCTTTGTTGAAAACTCGTGAACACAAAAATTAATCCTTTAAGCTTATGATTTAAACAAAAACATAGCGCATCACTTGATGGTTTCTTCTATCAAATGTCTGGGTTAGGGAAGCACGGAAGGTTGTGGAACTGGACACGTGAATTTCCCTTGGTCTGATTATTTTTTCTTTCTCAGTTGTACCATAGACTGATTTGGTCGTGTGTGTTGTCATATGCCACCCACATATGTAGGTACAGAAAACCTACTCTCCACATGTAATCATGAGAAGAGACGAAATCCACTAATAGGACCTCGTCAAAAGATACTATCACCAATTCCGGAGACAAGGCATTTACGACGAGTCAAATCAGTTATCAAAAAATACTTTTATCGTGAAATCAGATCTGCAAAGTAACAATAAAGGAGGAATTCACGAATAACAAGTGGATGAGATAGATAAAGACCCAACGAAGGAAAATACTTATTAATCTCAACGAAGAAGAAATGACGAGGCAAAGTAAAAGGTGATAATACGCGAGGATAAATTGTCAGATTACAACATGGAGGAAGATACACATACATCCCCCTTAATAGATTTAGAGCTGTACTTAGCATTTCATGATTGAATAACTGTACTGTCGTATCTCATATGCCATTGATTCATGTTCTAAAATAATGCTAATAAAAAAAAATCGAAAACCGCCCTAAAAAACCACCCTCACATTTCTTTGCATCTTCTCACATATTTTTACATGAGCCGAAAAAATGTCCCTTAGAGCGTACACAATCATGCGATCAAAACCAAAGAGTAAAAATTAAAAAATACCAATTTTTTTAGTTTATAGTCAGTGTTAAACACAGCGGCGAGCTAATTATACTCAAGCGTCATGACTACCAGCATCATGACTAACTAAACAATTCTTCAGATGCTTGAAAAAACATACAATATCATCACTAAGTTCCCCCAAAGTAATAATGGCTAGCACAGCCAAACCATAACCGTGCGAAGTACACTCGTTCAAATATTTAGAATGTTTACGCGAGATTGCTTTGGAGATAGTCTGGCCTGGGACGAAAGTACGAACACCATCTCCAGTAAAGGGGGAGACTCCTGTGACATTCATACACACATCTTGGCCGTTTTCGCAGTTGAGAACAAGGATATCTGCCGGACGTAAATCCTTGTTATTCTCAGAAAAAAAAACCCAAAGCAACTTCCTTGCGAGCAAGGACACCATCTTTGAAACAAATATTCGCAATTACATCACTTACCAAGTCATGGCGGAACTTTAGACCAACATCATTAGCACAGTGAAGCGCGTGATCACCAAAGATATCCATAGGCCTATTGCAACATGAGCACAACCCGTCCTCAACAAATAAAGGAATACCAAGGCGATAACAAACTACTGCTCTGAATTGTCTAGGACCAAGGCACTGATCTAAACCGCTGATAGGAACAACCAAAGGATAGTCTTGAGCAATTTTGATCTGATTGCATTGCCATAGAACGGAGTCTCTTGCAGATAAAGTTTGGTCGGGGATTTTCATCTTAACCGCAACAAAATAAGTGATTGTCAGGGAGTGCATAGAAGGGGGGACAGTGTAATTGACGCAATAATTGGAAGGAAAACAACATACCTGAATGAGTTTCTGAAGAGCCATATGAAAGGCAACCCCATTATTTGTTGAGAAAGAGCTACCAAGTATCACCTTCCGCACCGAGGCAGTCTAACTATGAGAGGCAAGATAACAATAGGTGCGAGTGTCATCCATGGTATAAATGCCAAGACCACCATCTTTGATAGGAAGAGTTGCCAGTTTCTGTTGCAAAGGTCCAAACCCAACTCCATCTCCGGTGATTAAAAGCCTCAAATATTGGAGAAGGTGGTCATCAAAGAGGTCAGAGGCCTGTTGTAGAGTTGCCGGATTAGTAGTACGCATAACAAAATATAGTCTGGATACACCGACACAGTTACGAATTAACAACATCTCACTCTGGGGATCTCTGAGCTTTTTGATAGCAGACATTAGCTGAATAGTCTTATTCACCCTATTAAGCACCATGTCACTCATGAAATCCAAATCCAAACTCACAGGTCCACCCAAAAGCTTAACTCCCTTGCTAGGTTTACCAATATCCGAGAGGAAAACACCTACCTCCAAGTTGCGTGGATCAGTAGTGGGCCAAAAGACCTCGGTCTTCTCAATATTAATTTTTTATATACATATAATTTTAGTGTAAAAAAATTATATTTGAATTTAAAAATTAATAATAATAATTAATGTTGGTATTTTAACAAAAACGGGCACCTAGCTCAGTTGGTCATCCCCGTTTCCTAAAGTTTCAAGGGCTCCAGGATGTCCCAGGTTCGAGCCCCCCAATGGCGTAATATTGAAGGAAGGTAGAGTTAGCTTTCCCCCTCTTACGACACAATCTCAGCCCCCATCCGCTTCAGCTCCCTTGGCTAGGTTACCCATGAGGCTCGCTGGTAGGTTAGCACGACAACATGTTCAATTAATGTAGTAGTACGTTGTTGGAGCTTAGAGCTTCTCAATGGTGAATATGGATGTTTCATATGTGGCATCACTTTTAAGACATCCTCTAGGTATAAAATCCTAAATATAATAGGAGAAGATAAATTTTATCTCCAACCCTTAAAATCCAAAAATTTGATGTATTTTGTAGTTGTAGTGGTAAAAAGGTTCGTTGCTCGAACTTGTGAAGGATAACTTTAGACTTAAATTCAAAAATAAATAGAAAAATCACTAAAAATTATAGCAAACACTGACAAAGTTGATATCAATATTAAAAGAACACTGAGGCTAAGATTCCACTATTTTTCCAAGTTCAAAGTGATTTTATATAGTATTTATATTTATTCAATTTTTGCGTTTAATTTGATTCTAAGCTATTGCAACATATAGATTTTCAAAATAACAAGTGTAAATCCAAAGTATAAAGCATC